>OY744613.1:8158806-8161306 GCA_963556255.1 Allolobophora icterica
TGGCTTGTACAGGTACCGCTGTCACCTGCTAACCTCCTCTTCTTTCCGCTATCTTTGTCCGCCCGCCCGCCCGCCCGTCCGCCGGCCAGAGGTACTTAAGGCGATACGCTACTATCGATCGCCACCAGCGGATCTTGTTAGTAATTTCGTTATTAGTCGATTGTAGAGAGGAAATCGTTTGGTTTTCATACGCATTGACCTCCGCAGCGTAATAACAAGACGTGGAAGACTCCGCCGTTGCAATCGATCAACTAAACTGTAGGAGATACACTCGCATAAACAGATTAAAGTAGACCGCATGCGAACTGTAAGCATACACTTCATATGCGAGAATGATGACCCTTGAAGCTATTGCACAATTACGCTAATTGAGTTCGGTACAGCGCTGACCCGATCAGCCAGGAAGTATTTAAAATTGTCTCCGGGCATCGGGTTGAACTACAAACTTCTATCGTCGACAGAGTCGGTCAGGAAAAGGCAGAGCTTCTTGAGGTGTCTTCAGCATTTTGGCATTGTTATTTCCATTGTTTTGAAGTAATCTTTGTCTAGTTTTGCGCTGAATTGCATGAGAAAGACGCAGAACGCAACGTCAATGATATCGAAGGCCTGCTGAAGATCAGTGAATTTTCTACAAAATCTGGAAACGTCGAACGTGTTTTGTTGTCGAGGTAGGTCAGATTCTGTTAAGGATTCTAAGCTCGAGCGAATAAAATAGCATAATCGGAGAACTGAGTGTTGTCACTAATTGTAACGCATTTATTGATATCGCTATCTAAAAACCAAGCATTAAACAATGGTGGACGTTAAATAAATACAGAATTGATCACATTATATAAATTTTTAGATAACCATGTGCACAGCGCTTTTGAGAGGAGGAGGAGGAGGAGGAGGAGGAGGAGGACTAGGAGGAGGAGGATGAGGAGGAGGAGGAGGAGGAGGAGGAGGAGGAGGAGGAGGAGAAAGAAGTCCCTACAAATGCACTCAATAAACCAACATACATACATACACATACACTTACACACATACATACATTCCTACATACATGCATACATACACACACATGACATTTACATGCATACATACATCATACATGCATGCATACATACATGACATTTTACATGCATACATACACGCATGCATACAATATGCATACCAACACACATAACACTTACATTCATACAAACATACATACAAACATATATACATGCATACTTATATACATATATCGTACGCGGGATCAAAAACCGGATCCTAATTATTATACTTGTTGACTGATGTAGGAAGGAGAAGAATACTGTTGTTCGATGCCAGTGGAAAAATGATGTCAAGTGTTGAGGATTATTCCAACGTTTCCACGACTCCCGTCATATCCAGAACGGTAAGGACAGAAGAACCAAAGGAAGAGAACTCAAAACCCTCTCCAGGGATTCCGGACACAGCGGGGGAACACGAAGACGGAATCTCGGAAAAACTGGAAAGACCACGGTCGGAAGAGTCCGCAGATCCTCCGGTAAAGTCTTCCACCTTCAGCTTCTCCATCTCCAGTCTTCTCAGCCGACCTCCGATGACGTCATGCGTCGGCAGGTTTTCCCGCACGGAAGTGACGTCAGAAATGACGCAAGAAGACCGTCATTCGAGGACAACGGAAGGCAGGAGAAAGTCGAACGACGAACGGAATTCAGATCTGCAGAGAAACATCAACACCTCACCAGATAACATTTCGACAAAATGTAAATCTCCTTAAGTTACATTACAATCCTTCTCTTTATAATCTCGTGATGAGTCTCTCTTGAAGTCGTGCTATATAAATTTGCAGTTACAAATACAATTACACTTTAGTTAATATTACTTAATATTACTGGAGGGACTTGCCCCCTTATACCTGCCGGAGTTGTGTCGCCCTACCTCGGAAGTCTTGCGGCGATCTGCTCTTCGCTCGGCTGACCAGGCCGAGCTCTTGGTCCCCCGCACGCGGACAGCCATTATGCAACGTCGTTCTTTCTCGGTCGCTGGCCCCGCAACCTGGAATGGCCTTCCTGTTGCACTCCGTCTGGTCCCCAGTTTCTTACAAAGTTGAAAACTACTCTCTTTAGCCGTGGTTGGACTAGATGCGCTCCTCAGTAGATCACCTAGAAGGGGCGCTATGTAAAAGCTCCTTAATAATAATTTCTTGTGCGAGATCTTTGAGGGAAAGAATTGAATGCGACGTGGAAAATCGAACTTCTGCAGTGTTCCGAATATAAGACAGGAAATCGCCATTTCCATTACACAAACAGAAGACTCTATCAAACGTGTGTGTGATGTATGGCCATGTAGATGTAGGGATTCCATGTAAAATTCAGGTTCGGAGTCACTTTCGTTATATCGCGGTCAATGGTTTAGTCACAAAGGTTCTGTTTTAGGGACGATCCACTGTAGCAGTTTATGACGATAAACCTAATAGTTGATATAATTTTGTAATAATTTTATGACCCCAAATTAAATGTCGGCTGAAATGGAA
>OY744613.1:8166306-8223806 GCA_963556255.1 Allolobophora icterica
TGATAACCAGAAAATAAATGTAAATACTAATTTACTAGATTTGATCGTCTACGAAAGGTAACTCAAGGACTAGAACTTAATCTATGTGCACAGTCGAAATTTCTTCTATAGTCCTGGCCGAGAAACTGGCTTCAGAGCGTTCATTTAAGACACCTTTAAAATGCTTTATTCCCATCTTATAAATAGAGTGTACTCGCAATTTAATTGGTTCTCTAAAAAAACAAAACGAACGTGGTTAATTGCATTTGGTATGATTCTAACGTCAGTTGTAACTGAATAACTGAAGAACTTAAGAACTCAAATGAAGAACATAATTATTAGTTAAACCAATTGATTGGATTCTATCGTCCACAAATTGCCACTCCACAGAGAGACGCATTCGTACAGAGCTGATTTTTAGGGGTACAACTAACGAATAGACTGTCATAGAGGGGAGAATGGAGGGAAGAGGACAAGAGGAAGACGAAGGCAGATGAGATATGGGACTGGATGATGGTAGATGGATACAGCAGACTCCGGGAGATGGCTCAGCATCGAGGGGAGTGGCGACGTCTGAAGTTCGAACCTGCTGATGTAGAGAACCGGAAGAAGAAGAACCACCGAATGACACCTATATAGTAATATTACATAATGTAGTGTAGTTTTATATAGTATAGCATAGCATAGTATAGACTGTATAGTGGAGTATAGCATAGCATAGTATAATAATAAAATATAATACAATACAAATTAAGACAAAACAGTTGTAGCAAAGAATTCATCTTAATTTGGAACTTGCAACAATGCTTCTTGTTGAACACCTTTAAAACGCACAACTCTTAGTATATAGATCAGCGAAAATTTCGTTTAGCGGCGGTCAGACACAGCCGTATAAATTATGTAAGAGTATCAGTGATAATGGGTAATAGCAATGAACGAAAGTCAATCTAATTCCGCCATTGCATGTGAGCTAGTAGTGCCAGTGCCAAACCCAGAGAAAGGAGGAGGGCCACGTCAACGGCTCTGACAGCCGTAAGATGTCGCTAAATACATGAATTTATTCTATTCAATCGCCTACGAAAGGCAACTCCTCAACGAGACGCACTCGTATACACACTCCAGCTGAAGCTTTATTATCGAGGGAAACCATCGTAAGGCGTAATAATATAGTTATATTGTAATATTATGCAATAATTAGATGTTTTTCCGCCCTAAGACGATTTAAAATGATTTTCAAAATGTATTTTCATTTGTTGTTTTCATTAAATTTATGAAATCGTTACCGTTTGCGTGACGCCAGCTGGCGAAAGGCCGGAAAGGTCTTTGGCTGTCCTAAGACGGTTTAAAAAAGTTTTCTATGTGTTTTCGTTCGTTCGTTTCAGCGTGTTCGCCACCTGCAGTTTAGTTTAAGCCCGTTTTAAGCCGTTAGTTTTAAGGGAGCCATTTATACGATAAATTTACCTTAAATTAAGTGTTAAACGAACGTCCGTCGGAATGTTGCTACTTTTAAAAGTGACGTCTTTGGTCATTGATAGTCATTAGTTTTAAGCAACCAATGTGAGGAGCGTCAGAGAAAAGTTGACTTCGCCTCATTTCTTTTCTATTATATTATTATAAGCCGGAAATAATAATTAATTTTAAAAAGGCGATGTGAAATAAGCCAACAGGCAGGCTGAAAATCTTTTTCTTTATTGTAAAACTTATTTACATCGCTCGATTGCAGTCACCTTGAAAACGCTCGAAACCGATGGTATATGAGACTTATTCAAGCTGTTAATTTCGATAGCTTCCCAACTTTCATTATAACCTTTACTGCTAGTAGTGAGCATTCCTAATTGTGGTGTCAATAATATTGAACCATTATACGAAATAGCGATTATTTATAAGGATTGAATAATCCGTTTTACAGGTGTTTAAAGAAAGCATTATATTATAATTAATTTTCTTTTATTATTATTATTATTATTATTATTATTATTATTATTATTATTATTATTATTATTATTATTATTATTATTATTATTATTATTATTATTATTATTATTATTATTATTATTACTACTACTACTACTACTACTACTACTACTACTACTACTACTACTACTACTACTACTACTACTACTACTACTACTACTACTACCACTACTACTACTACTACTATTAGTAGTAGCATTAATTATTATTATTTACAAAGTTAGGCCTATAATTTTTATTATTATAAATACCAATACTGCTACTAGGCTACTATTACTAATAATAATACCAATACTGCTGCTACTACTACTGCGAGTAGTATTATATTATTATTGAAATATTAATAATAATTATTATCACTATCGTTACCGTAATCATTATTGCAAAGAAAATGCAACTGATTATAATTGATGGCCGTAATGCTAACCATAAACTCCAAATTTCTAAATACGCTACCGTATAGTTAAGCTTATTTACGAGTGCTGTGTCTAGTCAGAGGGGTTGTCCAGATATATCAATTGGAGATCACAGTCCGGTTGCCAGGGTGATCACAGTGAGGAGGCGGAGGAGCTGCTAAGGTGGGTTTCGGGCATCCACTTCAGATGTACTCAATGACCCAGTGATGATGACGTCGTAAAGCTGCAGACCCAGTTTAAGACGGTCCGTAAAGATTCGGTTATTAATACGATCCCGATTCAGCAGAAAACCTGGGATAGACCGCTGATAGACAGCGACAAGACGAAGATCAGGGCAGGGTGCTGTTACCCACCTAGCCCTGGCCATGCGGTCTGGGTAAGAGCAACGAGACGGTGATGGTGGCGGTAGGACTCCCCTCGGATTAACCCTCTGTGACCCACATCGGTGCCAGTGTGGTGAGGTCACCGACTAGGGTGGACACCACGGTCTGCTGTGCAGAAGATCAGTTGAAGAGTCAGCACGATAGCCGCCATTAATGAAATGATCTGGAGAGCCCACTCGACGGCCGACATCCCGAGCTCAAGGGAACCATCGGAACTGATCCGTACAGACGGCAAGAAACCAGATGGAGCCACACTGGTCCCTTAGATGCATAGCCTAGGACGCAACCGCCATCCACACTTGCGCAGGGTCATAATTATGTCCATCTTACGTCGATAGCAATGGGAGGAGCGTCAGAACAAGCTGCCCAGTGCAAATGCACCAAATATTCATCGCTGACAGCCACGCATGAGTTTATCCCCGTGGCCTTAGAATCACACGGCTCCATAAACCGCACAGGATAAGGGTTTTACAGAGGTTGGGCCGCGGCATCAGGGAGGCCACGGACGACCCCCACGAGACACCTCATCTCTTTCAACGCCTGTCTGTTTGCACTCAACGGTTCAACGCCCTGGCATTTAGGGGCTGTGTTGATCAGCACATGGGGACGAGGACCTTTAAGCGTGATTTAGTTTCTTAGAGTCTGAGGGACCAATGCTACCCCGAGCGATAAAAAATAATAATGATGATGATGATGATGATGATGATGATGATGATGATGATGATGATGATGATGATGATGATGATGATGATGCTGCTGCTGATGATGATGATGATGATGATGATGATGATGATGATGATGATGATGATGATGATGATGATGATGATGATGATGATGATGATGATGATGATGATGATGATGATGATGATGATGATGATGATGATGATGATGATGATGATGATGATGATGATGATGATGATGATGATGATGATGATGATGATGATGATGATACTAATAATAAAATGCCTCGCCTTACTCATAAATGCTGATCAATCTTTTTAAAAGTCGTTTTTAGTGTTCTAAGAGAAAATTGTTCTATTCATTTTGAAGTATAAATCAGAATGATGAAAATGTGTTATTAATATTTTTAAAATTTATTTTAAGTAGGCCCTACTTAAACACAAGTCCTTGGTTTTCTCGATTTGGGAAGACGGCAAGTTTATAAACGCGTGAAGAATTTTTCATGTTTAATAGTTAACTTCAAGAAAAATTTATCGCGCCTTGAATAATGTCGCTCTAGGCAGCAGCCTATACCTAAAGCCGGCACTGGGCTCAATAATAATAATGGTAATGTTAATAATAATGGTAATTAACATAATGTTAATGACAATGATAATTATACAAATATAACATAATAATAAAAATATAAAAAGTAACATACTACAATGTGCTTTTTAAACACCTTTAAAGTGAGTCATTCCAAAGCTATATAGACCGCAGCCGTCAACAGCCTATAATACACTGACAGTGTCGGAGACTTCGTTATGTTAAACATCGGTCCTAAGAAAAGAACTGAAACCGTTAAGCTAAACTAGAAAGACAATTTACATATAGTATGCATGACGTTGTTTCATATGACTTTCATCTGGTTTATTACCCTACTTATTGATATCAAAATCTATTCTGCGCTGCCATCTGTGGCTCTAGAGATGAAACTTTCAAGAAATAAATTCCTAAGATGTTAACTCCTATTCTACAGTGCAAGTGATTGATTATCTTGGTTGCTTTTGATAATTCCAAATATCAAACATTTATATAGCACCAGTGCGCACAAACTCATCAAAGTGTTTGCTGTTAAATGTCATCAAGGGCTGGAGTTTTATAATTTAGCAAAACGATTCTCAGTCAACTAGCAGAGTCGCCCATGGTAGGCCCACGCAGACACGTGTAGCCTAACTAGTACCCGGAGTCAGTCGCTAAGGAATTGCCGACTGACTTGATGAGTTAGAGACTGACTTAAAACGACTTAGTCGACTGGCCGTATACGTGCTGATATAAACGTATTTTCGACGCGACCTTTTCCTGTACGAACAAACGTCACTTTCGATTTTAATAGATTCCGTGCCGTCATGCAACTTACAAAGACCACTCATGCAGGTAGTAAGTAAGGAATTGATGGTCAGACATCAACTGCTTAGACTGTTAGTTTGTTGCACTGTGATTTGTACCTTATAAGCAAGTGTTGCTTCTGTCCTGTTGCTGGTGTCTTCGTCAAAAATCGAAACTCGGGCAACCGCGATTTAATACATACATACATACATACATACATACATACATACATACATACATACATACATACATACATACACACAATTTTCATGTATGCACATACATACACATATGTACACATATATGCATACATGACATACACACATACATACGTACTCGCATACGCGCGTACAAACGTACGTATACTATAGGAATCCAGTGTATTTTTTAGCCATCAGTTTAATAACATCTCATGGCAACATCGGCCGCTGACGTCATATCAAACATCGTACATTAGCGATTTTACACACAGCATGCACATTTAAACTATGCATTTCGTTAACACGATTTCTCTCTAAACTGTTCCGGCAGCTAACGTTTTGAGTCTCAGTTTCAGTTACTAGTAACATAGGCCTATACCAGTCATTTGTGATTATGTCAAAAGTTTCTAACAGAAATTCAAGTTAAATGTGTAAACGTTAGTCAGTGGGTCCATTAATAAACAAGAGTTTAGTTTAGTTTAGTTTGAAAGAGAGAGACAGAGACAGAGTGAGAGAGACAGACAGACAGACAGACAGACAGACAGACAGACAGCCAGACAGAGAGAGAGAGGAGAGAAAGAGAGAGAGGAGAGAGACAGAGACAGAGAGAGACAGACAGACAGACAATGACAAACAGACAGACAGACAGACAGACAGAGAAAGACAGAGACAGAGGAATTCAGTGTATTGACCGAACAATTCTTTCTATAGCCTTACTCAGGTCCACAAGATGTTGCTATAGGCCTACAGTAGATATACGTGTACATATGGGCATATATATACATCTATATATACGTATTCCCTATATCTGTTAGATATATGTGACCTCAGCCGAGAGAAGGGACCACTTGTCGCTTTCTAGATTAGCCGGAAACGCGTTTTTACGCTAAACGATTATATTGATTTTTGCGTCTAATTAATCAATCTGTAGCTCAGACCCACTGTACTACAACGAATCTTATGCTACTTGATGCGTTAAGCCTAAATTTAGGCATTAATGCATTTGGTCCAGACATATTAAATTTTTTTATGCGATTTCCCACCAAATGATATTTTATATTTTTGTGAAAAAAGTGCATAAATTATGGTCCAAACGCTCTGAAATTTTTTCCTCATTTTACCTAAGGTGTACCGTGTAAGCATGTGGAAACTGCTAATAAGTCCATTTGCGACAAGTGGTCCCTTCTCTCGGCCGAGGTCACATATAGATAGTGACAGATATTTATATAGTGACAGCGGAACATGAACGGAAGGTTGCATTTCTATATGTGGCGTAGCCTATACATTTAGCGTATAAAATTATTTACAGCATTTATTACTTTCAGACAGTGTCCGCTGCCTTATAACTGTTCTCATCCCTCTAACCGAATTTTTCCCCGTCCCCAAACAAGCGCGTGACTCTGTCCAGTGGTTAAATTGCTCATCCAGAGGTGGTGGGTCTCTAAATATTTGCAAATCCAAAAAACCAACGGCTAATCCTAAATTACAACAGGGACGTCATTTCAGCTTTTTCCAGAGGGGAAGGCAAAAACGAGGTTAAAAAATTTTCCATGCTGACGCGCGAAAACTTTTTCACCTTTTTTCGTGTTTCTTTTAAAATGCTTTGTATTTGGTCTGCATGTGCAAAACTGTAAGCCAGTGCTGCAAATGATTCTTTTTTTCTTGTTTACCCCTTTCTTCTTCCTCCTTTTCTTTTTTACGTAATTTTTTACAAAAATCGGGGGGGGGGGGTAAATGTCCTCAACCCCCCCCCCCAAATGAGGTCCATGAATTACAACATGCATGAAACACGACACATCACCGATAATTAAACGCAAAAACATTAACAATTAAGATTGAAACATAATATTACTTTGCATAACATTTCACAGCAGAATAGGCTTTGATCGACATGTCAATGCAATGACTTACAAAGCACATAGTGAACATACCAAAAATTAATATGCAGACTACTTTCAAATTGAAGAGCCCAGTAAGCAAAGCAGTCTGACTATAGAATTAGATCATAACAGATGTAAACCCAGTGAAAAGCTGAAAATTAGCAGGAGTTTCAATACTGTCATTCTGTCAATGCCACAATTATATGCTGACTTAGAAACATTTCCATACTGCCCTGCATGCTTCTGTGGCTGTGGACGTTTTCGGTTCTTTGCACTTGCCTAAATCTGTTGCACGCTGACCACAACACTATCTATCCCGCTAGGGCAGAAATTTTATTCGAGGTTTCTGCTCCACTTGGGCCCCCTAGCCAACTCTGCTATAATGAGTACACAGACAGTCCACTGTCGGTGGGAAGACGAGACGGCGACGGAGAGGACTGGCCACCCGCCCTCATATACCAAGGCTAAGGAAATGAAGTCGCTAACACTTCATACCCGTGGCTGTCTGATCAGGGCTAGATTAATAGCTTAATTTAAGGGACTGCAAGAAAATGTGTTGCAGCATGTCGACTCTTAGCTATCCATCCACGTACGATAGCTTTCTTTGCACGCTGGCCAACTTTCTTTTCGACATTATCTGCAGACTGCATGCGCGATAACTATAACTAATCAAATGACGTGCTATTCCAGATTTTCAAACGATTCCGGCTCAGCCTTCCGAAATTCCGCAAACGAGTTAGCCTATTAATGTAAGCAAACTAGGCCTACTGTGTTATCGCTCGGATGTAAGCCCAAATCTACTTCTGCTGCCACAGCCTTGGGTTAGGCTTACTACCCTTCGGCAACCATTATAAAACAGCAGGCGATTTAAGTAAGCACATAGGCCCAAGTAGTTTTCTTTGATGCTAGTGAATATTGAACCGCACTGTGAGGCTGACGAATGCTAATCTGATCTTCGGTGGTGGATCTCCCTATTGAGGTGATGGGTCTCCCTTTTTAGGTGGCGGATCTCTTAATTTGGGTGGTGGGTCTCACAATTCAGGTGGCGGATCTCAAATCAGAGGTGCCGGATCTCAGATCCGGCGGGATCCGGCTGAATTTAACCACTGACTCTGTCTCTGTACAGGATTTTTATTTGTACGTTATTTAAGGTCCCCGTGTACGGAACGTGCTATAGAGACAGTTTCAGAGACAGACACAGAGGGGTCCATAGAGTAGTGGTAACATCACTGGCGTTAAGCGCAAGAGGTAGCGGGATCGCTTCCCGCTACCCTCCCAAATTTAGGTCCACTCAACCTTTCATTCGCGAGATGGCGCGTTGTTAAAATTAGATGTAGGACGTGATGGGCGCCTTGCATGGCTGCCGTGTACAGTTAAATTCGACTCCTGTAATAACTTGTGATCATCCGTTCATACTGATTTGTAATCATACTGCGTTATAGTCAGTTTGAAGATATTAAAACGAAAATTATTATTATTATTATTATTATTATTATTATTATTATTATTATTATTATTATTATTATTATTATTATTATTATTATTATTATTATTATCATTATCATTATCATTATCATTATCATTATCATTATCATTATCATTATCATTATCATTATCATTATTATTATAGCGACCGTATGGCCTCGACCATAATAATGTCCTCGACCCTTCTTCATTTTTCAGAGACAGACACAGGCAGACACAGAGACAGGCAGGTATGTAGAACGGTAGATATACACTTTTGTCCATAAGGTAGGGTCTAATTTATTTTTTGGTTTCTTTATTACCCACGTAAACGTACCCGCACACCCGCATTCGTACATACCCGCACACCCACATATGCACACACAAATGTGTACATACCTGCATACGCGCATACGTACAAACCCGCATACCCGCATACGTACGCAGGAATCCACTGTATTGGCCGACAAATTCTTTATATAGCCTTATGCAGATCCACAAAAAGGTTGCCAATAAGACGCATTTCTAGGCAGCTAATAACTTTCAGAATTCAGCTTCTGCGAACCATAAATGGTGAATTAGGGAGCATTTAATATAATTGCAATTTTTAATCAAATAGGTTTCAATATTTTTAGTCAAGTTTGATCAAAATTCTTCGATTTAAATCTTCGTCAGCCAAATAACGTTAAATCGTTGAATATTTTCATTCGCTAGATGCCGCAACTGACTTCATGATAAGAGCGTATCAATTTTCATTAATGGTGTGAAAATGCTGGCATAACTGCACGCTAGAATCATTTAAACTCCTAAAAATAAACCACAACAATGACATAAGGAACCTAATGAAGCAACATAATTAAAAATTACATGGTGTACAAATTCTACACATTTGAAAAAACATTTCTCCAATTTATGTTTGGCAGTTGGCAAACCTTCATTAATCAAGCTTTCGTCATGTTTATCGTTTATTCGCCAGATGTCGGAACCTGAATGCAGAGATCGCTTCTCGGCGGAGGTAATAATAATAATAATAATAATAATAATAATAATAATAATAATAATAATAATAATAATAATAATAATAATAATAATAATAATAATAATAATAATAGAAAGACTACGCTCGGGTATCGAGAGCATTCTTAACATCTCTCTTTCTGACGACCAATGGACACTCGCTTCCATGCCTATCAGGATGGGCGGGCTGGGAATAAGGAGAGCTTCTTCGTTGGCACTTCCAGCTTTTTTAGCTTCAGCCGCAAGATCTCACCTCATCCAATCACACATCCTCGCCCTTACACAGGGGCCTGAAGACTCCATTGTGTGGAAATAATGAGAACTCGTTGGCAGCAGAGCATCGTGGAAGAGATCGCCTTCCCGTCTTTAGACTACAAACAGGCCTCATGGGACATACCATTATTATCAGCAGCCATGACAGAGATCGCATCTCGATCTCAGGACCCGTACGATAGGGCCAGGCTAAATGCTATACAGGCCCCGCACGCCTCAGACTGGCTCCTTGCCCTTCCGCTAGCCGCACAAGGCCTAAGACTGGATGACGAGTCACTGAGAGTGGCTGTGGGCCAAAGACTGGGTGCAGTCATCTGTGCCCCCCACACATGTGCATGCGGAACGACGGTTTCAGCCAGAGGCTCACATGGATTGGCTTGTTCACTAAGCTTCGGCAGACATGCTAGACACGCATCAATAAATGACATCGTGCTGCGCAGTCTCATTAAGGCAGGCACCCCTTCAATCAAGGAACCGGCTGGCCTCTCCCGACTAGACGGGAAAAGACCTGATGGTCAAACGCTGATTCCGTGGAACAGCGGACTTTCCCTGATTTGGGACGTAACGATTATAGACATTTTTGCGCCATCATACTTGGCCGAGACGTCTACAGCAGCGGGAGGAGCCGCAGAAATAGCCGCAACTCGAAAGAAATCCAAATACGCGGAGCTATTGTTGAGATACAGCTTCACTCCAATCGCAACAGAAACGATGGGACCCATGGACCACGAAAGTTCGGCGTTTTTCAAAGAACTCGGCCGACGGTTGACGAGAATAACGGAAGATCCTCGAGAAACCTTCTTCCTGTTACAAAAACTATCCATCACAATCCAGAGGTTCAATGCTATCGCGTGCCAAGGCACGATGGGGAACCAGAATCCCGATTCTAATGTAACCGGATAATGATAACGCAATGATTTAAAACATACTAATAATGATAATAATAATGATAGTAATAATAATAATAATAATAATAATAATAATAATAATAATAATAATAATAATAATAATAATAATAATAATAATAATAATAATAATAATAATAATAATAATGATAATAATAATACCCCCTTGTATCATATCATATTTACCATATAGCAAATATATTATCCTATATCATATCTCATATTGTGTCATGCGACATATATCATATTATATTACAATCATTATGGGTGTCATTCGGTCTATAGTTATACGTCTAAAAATCAGTTGTTTTCTAATTCGTCTCTTTGTGGAGTCTCAATTAGTGGACGATTAAATCCAATCAACTGGTTTTACTTCCTATTTCGATTCTTAGGTTCTTCAGTTATTCAGTTACAATTGACGTTAGACTGGCGTGAAGAGCAGTAGGTAGCGGGATCGCTTCCCGCAACCCTCCAAAAGGTCCACTCAGCCTATCGTTCGCGAGATTGCGCGTTGTAAAAATGAGATTTAGGACGTGATGTGCGCCTTGCAAGGCTGCCGTATACATTTAAAAGATTCGACTCGTAATAACTTGTGATCATCCGTTCATACTGATTTGTAATCATACTGCGTAATTGTCAGTTTGAAAATGTTAGACGAAGTTTATTATTATTATTATTATTATTAATGTGATTTCATTATAATGTGATACAATGTAATGTAATACACTATTACAAAACATTATAATATAATATAATATAATATAATATAATATAATATAATATAATATAATATAATATAATATAATA
The DNA here is from genome assembly GCA_963556255.1 of Allolobophora icterica. NCBI lineage: Eukaryota > Metazoa > Annelida > Clitellata > Crassiclitellata > Lumbricidae > Allolobophora > Allolobophora icterica. The sequence continues at coordinate 8,177,654 of OY744613.1, forward strand.
TAATATAATATAATATAATATAATATAATATAATATAATATAATATAATATAATATAATATAATATAATATAATATAATATAATATAATATAATACACTATTACAAAATATAATATAATATAATAATATAATATAATATAATATAATATAATATAATATAATATAATATAATATAATATAATATAATATAATATAATATAATATAATATAATATAGTATAGTATAATATAATATAATATAATATAATATAATATAATATAATATAATATAATATAATATAATATAATATAATATAATATAATATAATATAATATAATATAATACACTATTACAAAATATAATATAATATAATAATATAATATAATATAATATAATATAATATAATATAATATAATATAATATAATATAATATAGTATAATATAATATAATATAATATAATATAATATAATATAATATAATATAATATAAACGCTGTAAATTTAGCCAATACAGTCGTAACAAAGAATTCATTTTAATTTGGATTATTGTATACATTGCTTCGAGTTGAACACCTTTAAAACGCATTACTGTTCAGTTATAAATAAAAAAATTCGTTTAATCGGTATTGCGACCCAACACACAAACGTTAAAACTATGAGTTAGCGGCAATGAACGAAATTCAAATGAATTATGACAGGGCAGGATGGTGTGTTCCACTCAGAGCTGGAAATGCGCTTTGGGTATTAGCAACGAGACGGTCAGGGTGGCTGTAGGACTACGCCTCGGATTAACCCTCTGTGACCCACATCGATGCCAGTGTGGTGAGGTCACCGACTAGGGTGGACACCACGGACTGCTGTGCAGAAGATCAGTTGAAAGGGCAGCGCGACAAGCCGCCATTAATGAAATAATCTGGAGAACCCTCCCGACGGCCGACATCTCGAGCTCAAGGGAACCATCGGAACTGATCCGCACAGACGGCAAGTAACCAGATGGAGCCATACTGGTCCCTTGGACGAGACGTAGATGCATAGCCTAGGACGCAACCGCCATCCACATCATATGTCGATCTGCCTTGAGAGATACGATACAATGAGCTTTTAAACACCTTTAAAATGGGATACTCCACAGCTATATATAACAGCAGTAGTTACCAGCCGATTATATTTTGTCGAGCTTGGCAAGTTAAAAATCGGTCCTAAGAAAAGCAGTTAAACTAGAAAGACAATTAAATATACTATGCATAACGTTGTTTCATATGACTTTCGTAATCGTAATCGTAATCTCCAATTTTCTAAAGAGCCACTGTAAAGCTGAGCGCAAAGCACCAGCTTATTCACGAGCGCTGCGATGTATCCGAGGGGTTGTCCAGAGATCGATGTCCGTTGGTAGTCCGAGACTTTCATCTGGCTTACTACCATACTTACTGATATCAAAATCTATTCTGCGCTGCCATCTGTGGATCTAGAGATGAAACTTTCAAGAAATAAATTCCTCAGAGTTAACTCTTATTCTGCATTGCAAGCGATTGATTATCCTGGTTTTTTACAGTGGCGCTTTAGAAAATTGGAGATTACGATTACCATACGATTACGAGTACACAAGAAAGAAGTTTAAGTCGTTTGCTCCAGGAGGAAGATATATCTTTGCGTTTATATATTTTTATGATATAACGCCTTTCGACAGTTATCTAGCGCGATATTTACCTGAATTGCCTTGCATTCTATTTATTCAATCAAAATTTTACTCTCTGTAACATTTCACTGGTAGTGGGGAGTGGCGGGCACATGAATGGGGTGAGGTTGAGTATATGGCATCGTTAAAGTCACCAGATAGTCTGACAAATCCTACTACACAGAAGATGTTATCGCAGTCACAGACATTTGTGGGCAATTCTAACCGTAATGCGAAAGGGAAGCCAGTTCGCACACCGACCGTGACCCTCTTTCAGAGAGTTTTCTCTCTTATATATCACGGACCGTACACGAGGAATCAAGAATGGTATACGGTGACCACCAAAAGGCGAAAGTTTATGTCACTTATAACTACTGAGAAAAGCATGTAAATGATATTTTACTGGATTTCATCAGCTACGAAAGATGACTCAACGACCATGGAACATAGTCCAAGCGCACTAGTTTGAGAGCGTTCATTTAAGACACCCTTAAAACTCACTCTTACGACGTTATAAATGACAAAATATAATCGGCAACTATGTTGGATATTTCTCAATATTGAAATGGAACATCTAATAAACGCATTGGCGTTTCATCTGCAATCAGTTGTAACTGAACAACTGAAGAACTTAAGCACTCAAATGTAGAACAAAAGTCAACCAGTTGATTGGAACATATCGTCCACAAATTCCCACTCCACAAGGGACTCATTAAGCGACAACTCATTTTTAGACGTACAACTATATACCGAATGACACCCATAATGTAATGTAATATGATATATGATGTATGACATATGAGACATGATATATATGAGATATGATGTGGTAATATATTTGCTATATGGTAAATGTAATATCATATGATACAATGTAATGTAATTCAGTATAACAAAATATAACAAAATATGACATAATATAATATAATATAATATAATATAATATAATATAATATAATATAATATAATATAATATAATATAATATAATATAATATAATATAATGTTATGTAATGTAATATAAACGCTGTAAATTTAGCCAATGCACTCGTAACAAAGAATTCGTTTTAATATCGAATTGTATATGATGCTTCGAGTTGAACACCTTTAAAACGCATTACTGCTAAGTTATAAATATGAAAACTGTCGTTTCATCGGCATTCCGACAGCGACACATGACGTTAACACTATGAGTTAGCGGCAATGGCAATGAACGAAAATCAAATGAATATTGACAGGGCAGGGTGGTAGTAGTAGTAGTAGTAGTAGTAGTAGTAGTAGTAGTAGTAGTAGTAGTAGTAGTAGTAGTAGTAGTAGTAGTAGTAGTAGTAGTAGTAGTAGTAGTAGTAGCAGTAGCAGTAGCAGTAGCAGTAATAGTAGTAGCAGTAGTGGTAGGCTAGCAGTTGGCTTATTAGTATTAATGATAATAACAATTATAAAGTTGATGACAATAATAATTAATACTAATAATGATAATAGTAGCAAAATGACAACAATGTAAAAAAGTAATGATAATACAATACTCTCTTAAAACACCTTTAAAACGTATTTTTCTTTCATAAACAATCGCCATTTTGTTTTAATGGTTCAATATGCTCGACAGTTAAGATGCGTCGTTACTGATGGACTGAAGTCTTTTTAAAAATTAAAAATACAATTTACATTGTGCTGAGGCCGATAAATTAGGTGGCATAGTAGAGTATGGTTTTAATATGTTTTTCCAAGTATCATTGTTCTGGTGATTGAAAGTCGTGGTCAGTGACGTAGCCATAGACGGATACATGAACAGACAGACAAACGGAGAGATAGAAATACACACACATAGACAGAGAATGTCAGATAATGCCACACAGATGGGAAGAGAAAGACAGCGAGACATAACCACACACACGCACGCATAGACAAGCACACGCGGCGAAAGTTTTTGTCACTACCCAACTGAGAAATGATAATCAGAAAATGAATGTAAATACCAATTTACTAGTTCTGATCGTCTGCGAAAGGTGACTCAACGACTAGAACTTAATCAATATGTGCACAGTTGAATTCATAGGATATTTTAAGAAATTTTCACTGATGGGGATGTTTTGAAAAGGTCTTTTTCGGATGTAATTTTAAGTCATAAAGCACAGAATCAGAGAAACTTGGGAGACATAATTATATTCTAAATATTTGAACTTTCAAGCAGTCTAATTATCAAAATGAACAACTTCAAGCCTCAAGGTCATAATAAAATAAAATCAGTTAATCATTTCATCATTGGTGGGACCAAAAAGAACAAAATTCACTGGTGGGGAAAATGGCAAGGGCTGGTGGAAATTTGAGAGGGCTGTTGGGCAGTATGAGAATTGTAGAAAAAGACTGGGGGGTTAGACCTTGATTCATGTGGAGTTTGGGTGTGCAATGAAGACTTTACTATGGGGTCCTAAGAAATACTAGGGGGTTGAACCCCCAACCCCTCGACAATTCTCACCCTGCTGGTGGGGAAATTACAGTTAACATGTTAAAAATGCCCTGGTAGAAATTCATTCTACAGTCGAAGTCGAAAAACTTGGCTTCTGAAACGTTAATTTAAGAAACCCTTAAAATAGGTTATAACCACGTTTTAAATAGAGTGCACTCGCGGTTTGACTAAGTTTGACATTGCTCGTGGACATGTCCTTTGAAATGAACGTATTTTAAATGCATTGATTTGGATATAACGTCATTTGTAACTGAATAACTGTGCGAACGTGTTGGTGTCAGGAGCGCCTCTGAGTAGTTCCCTACAGGTCATCGAATGAATGAATGAATGAATGAATGGATGAATGAATGAATGAATGAATGAAACTGAAGAACTTAAGAACTGAAATGAAGAATATAAGAAAAGCCAGTTGATTGGATTCTATCGTGCAGTAATTGCCACTCCACAAAAGGACTCTTCCGTAGACAGAAGGCTTTTCGAGGTGCAACAATATACCGAATGTCATGTAATTTTTACATAATGTAGTGTAGTTTTGACAATTATGGTTTAAAAATAAATAATAATAAAAACGGATATTTCTATAGCGCCTCTCGAAGTCTACTACTACTCAGAGGCGCTCCCGACTACAGCATTTGCTACTGTGCCGGAGTTTTCACGCCGAAGCGCCACGAGCAATTGCGAGTGAAGGACTTGCCCAAGGTCCGTACGCAGCCGCTAGAGTGGGATTCGAACCTGCAACCCTCCGGTCACAAGGCGCCGAACTCACCACTGAGCCACCACGCCCCACAAATAGTATAATATAGTGCAGCATGGTATAATATAGCATAGTGTGGTAGTATAGTTATTAAGAATAGATTAGAATACAATAGAATACAATAGAATAGAATAGAATAATCTTTATTGGAACCAATTGCAAACCGCATTTTGGTGTACAGCAACGTAAACGTGTTTATACAGAAAATATACTAATGATATGTTAATGTTAGCTACTAATAATTGTTTCAGTTATCCCCAAGGTATAGTATAATGATAAAATATAGCATAATACAATATAAAAATAAGCAAATGCAGTCGTAAGAAAAGTTCATCCTTATTCGGAACTCGTATACAGTGCTTCACGTTAAACACCTTTAAAAGTCATAACTGCACAGCTATAAATGGAGAACATTTGATTTTTGTGGTCCGCTGAAAGTCTCACAAACGTTGCAATAATAAATAGTGATCGGCAACAATGAACGAAAGTCAATTGAATTCTGTTACTGCCTGTGCTCTGGTAGTGCCAGTGCCAAACCTGGAGAAAGGAGGGCGACTTCAACGGCTCTGACAGCCGTAAGAAGTCGCTAAATACTGGGAATTATACTCGATTCAATCGTCTACGAGAAACAACTCCACAATGAAATGCAATCGTAAAGACTTCGCGTAAGGCTTAAATACCGAAGGAAACCATCGTAAAGCGTGATAAATAATACAGTAATAATGTAATATGTAACAACCCTGAAATATAATCAATTTAAAACAAAAGCAGGCAAATATGTCAATGCGCGCGCTATCAAAACTTTTTCTTCATTGTAAACCTGATTAACATCGCTCTATTAGAGACACCTCGAAAACGCTGGAGACCAATATTATATATACAGTCAATTTCGTTAAACAATGTAACTCAGCGCCATTTCCTACTGCTAACAACGAGCATTCGTAATGCTACGCGTAACTCGGGTTGCAAATGGCTGATTAAAATAGATCACCGTAATCGTAATCGTAATCATAAAGTCCAAATTTCTAAAGCGCTACCTTAATGCTAAGCACAAAGCGCCAGCTTATTTACGAATGCTGTGTCGAGTCAGAGGGGTTATTCAGAGATATCAAATGGAGATCTAAGTCCAGGTTGCCATAGAGACCAGAGTGAGGAGACAGAGGAGCCGCTGAGGTTGGTTTCGTTTACGACGAGACAGATTGGAAGGCGGATGATCAGGTGAGTCTGGATAGGAATTTCTGAAGAGGTGAGACCTTAACTTCGAATGGAAAGTTCGATGAGTGCTAGACAGTCAATGTGCTTGCAATCAGACAACATAATTAATTAATTCACACGTGTCTGGCATCGTCAAACGCCCTCTGCCGGGCGTCCTCTTCAGATGTACTCAATGACCCAGTGATGATGACGTCGTGCCTGATATTTCGTCACGATGACGTTGGCGTTGACAGCGGTTCCCATGAGACCCTCCTCGAGACAGATGCAGTCGCTAGGAGATGCCTTGTTCGAAATGATTCACCCTTCGCGTACGATCCACTGCTGTCTCACAACCATGACCCGCCATCTGCCGAAAAAACACAGAAACGACGTCTAATCGCGGGAGGATACTCCATAATAAATGATCAGCGGCGGTGCAGACATATATAGATATATATGAATATGCACGTTAAATATGTATATTTATATATTTGAGTCTATATACACACACACATACATATATGTACTAGAGTATTTGCCCATCATTATGACGGGTTGAAAAAGAAAATGAATGGATTGGTATGAAGAGAAGAGAATTTGTTTATTGGAATGCTCGATTAAGAGTCACTTTGTGAGTGAAAATTCGAGCATCAGTTAGGAAAGGACCTTGACGGTCGGTTTTATTGATCAGAGATGCAGAGACAGACTTACTAACTGCTGTTTGTGTTTCTGTCAATCAATCTGTCTGTCAATCTGACCGCATGGCTAGCCATTCCATACATTCACATACCGATCATGAGGCTTTCGTTTCTTTACCGAGAATCAGAGAATGGCGTGGTGTCCACCCGCACAGTAAAAGTTTATGTCACTTGTAAAAGTTGAGAAATTATCACCAGAAAAACTATGTAAATACTAATTAACTGGATTTGACCATCTACGAAAGGTTACTCGACGACTAGGACTTCGTCTATGCCCACAGTCAAAATTTATTCTACAGCCCTGTTCGAAAAACTGGCTTGTCAGCGTTCATTTTAGACACCCTGAAAACGCTTTATCACAACGTTATAAATAGAGTGTACCACGATTTCTTTTGAATTACTTCTCTGTTCATTTCAATGAGTCTGCAAATCGCATTGATGTGAATGCAACCAGTGTTACCACTCTAGAAAAATGAAAAACCCAAGTTAGGACAGTTAAAACCCCCAAGAAAACCCAAGGTAGATTTTCTGCCGATTTCTGGACATTAATAAACGAACTATAAGATGATATATATATATATATATATATATATATATATATATATATATATATATATATATATATATAGTCTGAGTCTGCAGTCTCCTTAGTCTTTAGAGTTATATTCTAAATATAGCAATAGACTAGTATAGCACATTCAGTCTTTAGAGTCATATTCTAAATACAGCAACAGATTCGTATAGCACATGCTTTCACACATATTGCGCCATTATTTATTGATTTCGATCATCCAGAACGTTGCAAAAATTGATTTAATAACTCAAAAATAGGGTTTTAATAAAACAAGAAAAACCCAAGCAAAAAACCCAAGGTCTCCACGAAAAAACCCCATTTCCCAAGTTCGGATAGAAAAACCCAAGATCTTGTGAAAAATCCCAAGGAGTGGTAACCCTGAATGCAACATCAGTCGTAACTGAATAACTGAATAACTTAAGAACTGAAAGAAGAACGTAAGCAAAACCAGTTGAATGGATTCCATGGTCCACTAGTTGCCACTTCACAAAGAGACACATCCGTAGACAGCTACTTTTTAAAGGTAAAACTATTTACCGAATGACACCCATAATGTAATGTAGTATGATATGATATGATATGATATGATACATCTTATGTGACGTATGACATATGAGACATGATATTATGATTATATAATATAATATATGCTATAGGATAGTGTAATATGATATGACACGATATAATACAATGTAATTTTATTATAATTCAATAATATAATATAATATAATATAATATAATATAATATAATATAATATAATATAATATAATATAATATAATATAATATAATATAATATAATATAATATAATATAATAGAAACGTTGTAAGTTTAGCCAATTCATCTTAATTTGGAACTTTTATGCAATGCTTGGTTTTAAACACCTTTAAAAAGTATTTCTTTTGATATATAGATAGCGAAATTTTCATTCAATCGCTATTCCAAAACCACCACACAGAAACGTTCAATAATTTATAATTGGCAATAAGAATGAACGAGTTAGTTTACTTCTGCCACTGCCTGTGATGTGATATTGCCAGTGCCAAACCCATAGAAAGGAGGAGGGCGACGTCAAAGGCTCACAATTGCTTGATTCGTTACATATTGATGCCGCATGATAACAATAGTAATGTATGTATATCTCTGTTTAATATAACTAATTAATAATCGCATTTCGAGTGGACTCATTCTCGACCACGACCTCACTTGAAGCGACCATTGACTGTTGTCCTTTACTCTAAAGAAAAGGCGCTATAGAAATCATTTGATTAGATTAGATCAGAAATCTTTCAGTTTCTGCATCTATGTTTCGTTATGCTTGCCTGTCAGATCTGGTTGTAGCTTTTCTTCCGGCTGTAAATCATTTACAACAGCTTTAAATGCAACACGTTTAAACGATAAGCTATGATAAAATACAAGACATTTGTCCAGTAAAGTAATCGCTTCAATATATTTATATAACGCCATTCAAGCATTGTGCTAAAACCACCTTTCAAGAGGCATTGTGTAGTCTATAATAGTGGCAAAGTGGATGATCATATATCGAGCTGCCGTGAGTTCAGTTCTAGACGCTGGCGTTTCAATTGCGACTTGGCAAGCTGCAAACCCATGCGTTCCCATCATGTGCCTAATTATTTTCACTTTAAAACATTGCAAATACTATTATTAATTATCGCTTCGGTGTCTAACGCACAACGCATTAGAGTGAATTCTGTTAAAGTAACATGAGGCAGAGTACATAACATGATAATAATAATTAATAATAATAATAATAATAATAATAATAATAATAATAATAATAATAATAATAATTATTATTATTATTATTATTATTATTATTATTACTATTATTACTATTATTATTATTATTATTATTATTATTATTATTATTATTATTATTATTATTATTATTATTATTATTATTATTATTATACAACCAATAAACTAATGTGCAGACGAATTATGTTAACTGTTTGCGGTCACTATATTCCTAGGCCGTCATTCAGTCCTGGCTGTACGGTCTTCTTATTGTTCCAGTCCGAGGTGCCTAGAACAGATAGAGAGTTTCCAATCTGAAGGGCGACTGACAAACGCTGTAGCAGATGGCTGGTCTCACGTTGGTCACCTGTCGCTGCTTTTATTTTGCTTCCCAGTTCTTGAACAAAGTCCAGTGACTAGGTGTGCCAGCTTCCTGGGGTTTCGACTGCTACAGGAATGAAATGGTGCGACTGTGAGATGGCAGCATATTTGCTTTCCTTGTTATGGGCTGCTTTTTCGGCCGCGGCGCCTGCTTTTTGCGATGTTATGCTCATATGATGTAGCGAACGTATCAGGTACCGTAACATCCCATGCTAAGCAACGACCTCTGGACCAAGGTATTATTGTGACTCCGTCAGGCCTTTTGCCGTCAGATCTGGAGAGGCCATTGGGCTCTTTGATGGACGGTATTTTGGCTCTGATAAAAGCCCGCCAAATCACGTCATTTATCATGGCATGTCGTTGTTGCCTTCCTGTTCCTTTGATGCAAGAGAATCCGTGATGACCATTGGATTCTACTATGGCACCACATTTACACGTGTGTTTTTCGCACAACACAGTGCCCAGTCGGATAATAATAATAATAATAATAATAATAATAATAATAATAATAATAATAATAATAATAATAAATAAATAAATAAATAAATAAATAAATAAATAAATAAATAAATAAATAAATAAATAAATAAATAAATATAGAAATATAGAAATAAATAAATAAATAATATGAGAAGTAATAATAAAACAGTGCGCTATTTTAAACACCTTCAAATGTTGCATTCCAGACGTATAAATAATCGCAATTTCGATTTGTCGTCAACTGTTCCAGAGGCGTTATAGAGAATCCTTTCAGATTAAATTGAGTAATACACTACAAGTACACATCAGATATGTGTGTACGTTCGTAATCATTGTAAGTCTTACTCATTCGACTGGCGAACTATGTATACATCTCGATTCTACAACTCGATACCCGAGTTACACAACATCTGACTCTCGAATCGATGGATTATATCCGAAACAATTCACAGTTTCTAGCGTCCAAAATTCAAGCATTATGCTAAAAGCGCCTTTAAGAGACATTTCGCCATTGTGTAGTCTACTGGCAAAGTGGATGGTCAAATATCGAGCTGTCCTAAGTTCATTTCGTGACGCTGGCGTTTGCATTGCGACCAGGAAAGCTGCAGACAAATTCTAAGACGGTCCGCAAAGATTCATTACCCGCGTTTATTAATCCGATCCTGAGCCAGCAGAAAACCTGGGATAGACCGCTGATAGGCATCGACAAGGCGAGGATCAGGGCAAGGTGCTGTTACCCACCTACATGTAGCCCTGGCCGTGCGGTTTGAGTATGCATGGGCAACGAGATGGTGAGGGTGGCGGTTGGACTACGCCTCGGATTAACCCTTTGTGCCCCAAATCGGTGCCAGTGTGGTCAGGTCGCCGCCCACGGTGGACATCCTGGACTGTTGTGCAGAAAATTAACGAAATAATCTCGACGGCCGAAGTATTAGGCGAACGAAGTCACTAGCAGTCGGTTGCTTAACGGCTGGTTTCGACCTGAGGGCTTATCGGCGGCGGATGGCGGCGGTTCCGGGGACTGTGGGGGACAAAGGCTGACCATGAACTCCTATATACATTTAGCATCAGAGTATGTAGCATACCTTGAGCCTAAGTAACGGATGCCTGATCATAATTGAGACTACCATGTTCAGGTTCTCTGCGGTGATGTGCTTACAGGAAGCTCCATGATTTGACAGAACGATTAAACGAGACTGCAATTATATAATTTATTGCATTGAAATGCAACGTTTAAAAGGTGTCAAAGGCACAAGGCAGAGAGAATTTTGTTAGTGGAACATTGCTGTTGTAAAATGACATTAAATATAATCAGGCACGTAACTAGCCTTTTTCGTTTGGGGGGGCTTAAGCCTTGAACATGGCAGCATTTATACAGTGTTCATACGAATTTTAGCCGTAAGCATACAACGGCCTGACTTGTTTGGGGGGGGCTTCAACTTCGTTTGGGGGGCTTAAGCCCCCCAAGCCCAACGCTAGATACGTCCCTGAATATAATAATAATAATAAATAATAATCTTTTCTTTATCTGAGCGCCTGCTAACAGCACTGCGCTGTACAGTGAACATACATATAGTAGTAACGGCAGCCACGCAGGGCGCCTTACATACACGCATACAGTAGAAGCACATGATAACAGTTTTACTGGAGTCGAATATAACTGTTTATACGGCAGCCACCGGGGCGCTATCACGGCCTACTATTCATTTAACCAGTGCTGCAACCTAGTGAGTGGAAGGCTGAATAAACCATACGGGGTTTATACGGGATTCGCTCTTGGCACCTACTGCTCTTCACGCCAGTGTGTTATCTAGTACTCTACGGGAACACTATAGAACGACTTCTGGTAGCGGTTGCGAGGACTAATACCGTGAACTCCTAAATACATTTAGCGTGAGAGTATGTAGGCAATCTTGAGTCTAAGTAACGGATTCCTGTTCACAGTCGAGAGTGTTATTTTTAGATTCTCAGAGGCTACTAAATTAAACTTGCCTATCCATATTGTGCTGGAATACACGTTTTAGAGGTGTTTAAAGAGCATCTTGCTTTATTATTTGGTGCAGGACGTGGACCACGTCCTGTACCAAATACTACTACCTCCAACCAAACCGACCTACTATTTTCTCCATCCCATTTCTGAGTGAACAGAACCTATGATGATGATGATGATAATAATAATAATAATAATAATAATAATAATAATAATAATAATAATAATAATAATAATAATAATAATAATGATGACAATAATAATAATAATAATAATAATAATAATAATAATAATAATAATAATAATGGCCCATTCCAGAAAAATCTACTTTGTAAATAATGTTGAAGTCCCTGAGGACCTTGTATACCACGGGGCAAAAAATAAAAATAAAAATAAAAATAATAATAATAATAATAATAATAATAATAATAATAATAATAATAATAATAATAATGATGATAATAATAATAATAATAATAATACTACTACTAATAATAATAATAATAATAATAATAATAATAATAATAATAATAATAATAATAATAATAATAATAATAATAATAATAATAATAATAATGATAATAATAATAATAATAATAATAATAATAATAATAATAATAATAATACAATGTGCTGTTTTAAACACCTTTAAAACGTTAAATAATGCAGCTATAAATAATCGCAATTGTTTAAAAGTTAGATTAGCATGATCTTTTTTTAATAATGCTGTGTTGAACGCGTGTCGTAACTAAAGCACAGAAGTGTTTAAAAAATTAAAAGTGGAATTTACATGGTGCTGTAGAATGGCTGAGGCCGAAGAATTAGGTGACAGAGTATGGTGTGGTTTTAATATCCTTTTCCATGTACCGTTCTTCTGCTGATAGGAATCCGTAGTCAGTGACGGAACAATGGATGTATACATGGACAGACAGACAAACGGACAGACAGAAAGACATAGACAGAGATTGTCGGATAAATTCAATAAGACCTATAGACACACATCTACACACGCACACACGGCGAAAGCTTATGTCACTTGTAACAGCTGAGAAATGATAACTGGAAAATGAATGTAAATACTAGTTTACTAGATTTGATCGTCTACGAAAGATTACTCAACGACTAGAACTTAATCTATGTGCACAGTTGAAATTTATTCTACAGTCTTGGTCGTAAAATTGACTTCGGAACGTTTATTTAAGACACCCTTTAAACGCTTTATTCCGGCGTTATATATAAGGGGTTGCCGACAGGTTTTCTTAATTGCATCTTCGCTACTGACCGTACTCGGGTAGTGCCAGTCCCAAGCTGTATGAAATAGGAAGGCGACGCTAATTAACTTTGTCATCACGCAGTGTCGTTAAACTGAAACTATTACTACTACTTCGCTTAATCGCATCGGTTGGAACTTACGTCAGTTGTAAATGAATAACTGACTAACTTACAGGGTTCAAGTTAGAGCCCAAAAGAGGACTGTACTTACGTCCTGACCTAGAATTTTGGACCTAGCTCATTTCCGTCGGCGATCACACTGGGCGTATATGATGTAGCAGAATGCACAATCACACGTATACTTTATTATCGATATTTAAGAGAGCATTTTAAAGTCCGAACTAAAGTTTGCATACGACGAAAACCAGTAGTTCGAATGCATAAAGAAACAGAAAATTGTAATAATGTCATTCAGTAAACCTGTAGTTTTTTTCATTTGGCCGACGATAAACAAATGGACGAATGCAACTCGCCATTGGAATTTTAATTACGCCTATAGCCTGAAGACTTTGGACGTTTTGGACATTTGTTACGGACGTAAAACTGGCCTTTTGGGCGTAAAGGGAAACACTGCAAATAGCAACCTTTAGGGGACGCGGTGGTGTAGCGGTATGTTCGGTTCCTTATAACCTGAGTGTTAAAGGTTTGAATCAACCTCAAGCCACTGCATAGCGACCCAGTTGACTGGATTCTATCGTCCACTTATTGCCACTCCACAAAGATATAATTCTACAATTACATGCTATATGATAATGTAAAATGATATGAAATGATATGAAACAACAGAATATGATATGATATGATATGATATGATATGATATGATATGATATGATATGATATGATATGATATGATATGATATGATATGATATGATATGATATGATACAACATCATAATAATTGAAATATGATATGACATAATGTAAATTTATCCAATACTGTCGTAACAAAGAATTCATCTTAATTTGAAACTTGTATACAATGCTTCGTTTTGAACACCTTTAAAACGTATTATTTATAAGGTATATATATCGAACATTTCGCTTATTAGGCATTAGGTGTTAGATACCTGAACAGTTTCTTTAAAAAAAGGAACTTGGCATAACCATATATTTCATTTAATGTGCATGATGTATGTGAAATTGGTACTATTTCATTCATGATATGATTGTTGTGGTAGATATTGCCATAAGATCTCATTGAACTGAGGAATAAGAAATAATCAATTAAACACTTCAAAAATAAAATAAGAATATAATGTCATAATTATAATTATATGTACTGTGCATCTGAAGTTGTTTAAATATTTCTTGCGAGTGACAATAGTTGCGAAGTGCTTTTTAATTTGCATCATTTCATTTTACAGCTATGTACATTATAAATAACATTACATATATTGCTTTAAATGATGTGACATTATTGATATTGTAAGATTATGTTTGACACCTTTAAATGGTGTCATTCGGACACTATAAGTTTATCGTTTTCTGTCAATTGCATTTCTGAATTGTCGTCAACGGCCATTGATGTTATAAGGCGACGTTAAACTTCGGATTAATAATAATAATAATTAGGCATTCTCTGACGACAATACGTCAACGTTAAAAATATAATATTGGGCAATAGAAATGAACGAAAGTCAACTGAATTCTGCCACTGCCTGTGCTTTGGTAGTACCAGTGCCAAACCTGGAAAAAAGAGGAGGGCGACTGTCAACGGCTCTGACAGACGTAAGATGTCGCTAAATACAGGAACTTACTATACACGATCTAATCGTCAACGAAAGGCAACTCCACAATAATAATACGCAACCGTAAAGACTCCGGTTGAGGTGTGGGCTAATTGCGAGGGAACTCATCGTAAGGCGTATTAATATAGTAATGTTGTAATATTATGCAACAATAAGATTGAAATATAATTAATTTTAAAATGACGTGTTGAAATAAGCCAATACGCAAGCAGCCAACATTTTTTCTTTATTATAAAAGGTATTTACAAGGTTCTATTGCAGACACCGGGAAAATGATGAGATCCATTGCTATATATACACTGTGTCCCGATGAAAAGTGGACCCCAAGAAAAAGTGTCATAACTCGGTCAAAACTTTTAGCATTTGCCTGAAATTTCAAAAACAACAACAATAGCCACATTACAACCAAATCCTAACGCCGTTTGGAAATGTTGTCGAGTTTGTCAAGTTTGTGAATGTTTGAGACGCAGCCCTGAAAATGGGAAGTTTCCAACATACAAGAGCCATAAGGAAGTGAAGTTCAGCTACAGCTGGTGTTCAAAATGTCCTTTTTGTTCACGGACACACGACCGTAGACGTGGACGCCACTGTTTGATGGCCCGATCGATGATCACGTGATCAAACAGCTGCCACTCTTCAATCAGACGCGCCTCCGGTGATCGACGTCACGAATGCGGGAACGATAAACGCGCTCCTCCAGTACACTCCAGGTTTGGATTTCGCGTCTGATTGAAGAGTTGCAGCTGACGGACCATGTACAAAAGCCTGACCATCATCGCATGAAGATGGAAATTTGCTCCAGTTTGGCAAATAGAGACGGGATATCAGCAGTGAAGAGGATGTATAGGATGGGAGCGAGCACCGAGCCCTGGGGAACACCAAATTCAACCTCTGTCCACTGAGTCCTGTTTTCACCGAGGACAACCAACTGTGAGCGATCAGAGAGGCATGGTTTAAACCAAGAAGAGGAACACCAGAAAGGCCACAGGACAGTTCCGGTCGCTGATGCAGGATCTCATGATCAACCATGTCAAACGCAGAAGAGACATTAAAAAGCGGCAGAAAAGAGAGATGAGAGTGATCAATAGCCGAATAATTATAAGACAGTAGGGATAAGATAGCTGTAGTGACCTTATGACCTTGACGCTGCTCAGTTTTCAGTGAATTGATTGGGTGAGATCCTTCGCCACCGATGCCCGGTCTAATTTATGCCAAACCATTTAAGGTCCACGTGTACGGACCGCGCTATAGCGACCGTATGGCCTCGACCATAATAATGTCCTCGACCCTTCTTTTCAGAGACAGACACAGGCAGACACAGAGACAGACAGGTATGTAGAACGGTAGATATAAAGTTTTGTCCATTAGGTAGGATCTAATTTATTTTTTGGATTCTTTATTACCCACGTACATGTATAATACCCGCACACCCGTATACGTATATACCCGCATACCCACACACCCACACACGTACACAAAAATGCGTATATATATATATATATGCACACGTGCATACACACATACATACGAACACGCATACGCTCATGCATACGTACGTAGGAATTCAGCGTATTGCGTTTGTAACATTTATATAACAACGCCGTCATATCAGACATGATTGACAGAGTGTAGAACGGTAGATATAAATTTAGCCCATAAGGTAGGTTCTTTTTTTTTGTTTCTTTATTACCCACGTACACGTACCCGCATACCCACATATGTACACAAAATGCGTACATACCTGCATACGCGCATACATACAAACCCGCATACCCGCATACGTACGCAGGAATCGAATGTATTGGGGGGTAATACGTTTATTTAACGACGCCGTCATATCATGTATTCTACTACTAATATACGTTTATTTAACGACGCCGTCATATCTAAGATGATTGACGTCAGACACAATAACATATGTACAGGTACATGATAAGTCACGATTGGGGTCCAAGACAGGTTAAGCTGACGGCCGGCTGCCAACCAAGAAAACCCCCGTAGGGGAAAGTGGTGGTAGGATTTTCCCATGCACGGTCAGCGGAGTTGGGTTTTCTCCCCTCCCCCGTCTTGGTTACATTTGTGGGGCTTCTATTTACATAGTATAGTTCTCAGCGCTTTGCGTTAGTATTGTTCCGTGTTTTATTTACAATAAAAGTTTATGTTCTTCTATCTTCTTCTTGGTCTTCTTCTTTGACTTCTTCTTAGTGCTAAACACTATCCAGTGTAAGGCACTTACGATAGCTTCTGGAGCGCTCAGAGGAACGAGCCTCGCCGCTCTGCAGGTAGACTGCGGGGAGATGCCACTCCACCTACGACGAAAGCAGCAGATGATGGAGTTCATCATGAAGATAGACGCCATCCCGGACCATCCGACGCAGACCATCACCAGCGGCCGGAAGACGAAAGCGGCCAAAGACGACATGGATCCGATCCGAGTGAAGGCGAGAAACATCAACAGCGAGATCGCAAAGCCTACGATCCAGCCACTCGCCTGCACGACAAGACCGATGTGGAGACTCCGCCAACCGATCATAGACACCACACTCAGCGATAAGATCAGAGACCTACCTAATGCTGCTAATGTCGTTGTTTTTTCAGATTCCCTCAGAAGGAAGTCCATGGTCGAAGACCACATCCGCTTTTACGATGGCGATGTGGCGATCTACACGGACGGCTCAAAGAACACCGCCGGTAATGCATCGTGCTCCTTCTACGTGCCCTCTTGTGGCCACCATGGAAGCTACAGGATGAGCGACGGGTCGTCAGTCCTGGCAGCAGAAATGGAGGCCATAGGCAGGGCGATGGAATGGGCCACTAGCGCTAACGTACCAAATGTTGTTGTTTTTTCAGATTCTCTCGGTGTCCTGCAGAGTCTGGAGAAACAGCAGTCCGGGACAAGACAACATCATCTCGTCGACCTGATGCACGCCATAGATGACTACGGGCAACACGCAGAGTCGCCACCGAAGATCGTTTGGATCCCAGGTCATCTCGGCATCCCAGGCAACGAGACGGCGGATGCCCTGTGCAAACAGGCGCTTCACAACACCGCCGTGGACCTCCCGATGACGCTCGAGTACCCAGAAGCACGACACCTCTACCGCGACCACTTCCTCCGGAAGTGGCAAACAGAGTGGACCACCTCAGACACCGGCTCCGACTACAGGGTCGTCGAGCCAGACGTCAGCCTGGCCCGCAGATACACCGACCAAAACCGGAGGAAGGAAGTCACCATCACCAGACTCCGGATGGGGCACTGTTGCCTCAACGCGCAGTTGAAGCTGTGGGGTCGCCACGAAACCGGAAACTGTGACGAGTGCGGTGACGCCCAGGAAACCGTGCGTCATTTCCTCCTGGAGTGTCCTTCTCAGGCTGGACTTCAAGACCAGCTCCTCCGAGAGTGCGCACGGAAAAACTGGTCTTTCGATCTGTACACCGTACTCAGTCAAACCAGCTGCTTGAACACCATCTACAAGTGGCTGGAGGTTTCCGGTCGGAAGATCTGAAGGCGCCCCCCTGCCCCACCGGAAAGAAGACCAAAAAGAAAACCAAGAAGAAGTCAAAGAAGAAGAAGTCAAAGAAGAAGACCAAGAAGAAGATAGAAGAACATAAACTTTTATTGTAAATAAAACACGGAACAATACTAACGCAAAGTGCTGAGAACTATACTATGTAAATAGAAGCCCCACAAATGTAACCAAGACGGGGGAGGGGAGAAAACCCAACTCCGCTGACCGTGCATGGGAAAATCCTACCACCACTTTCCCCTACGGGGGTTTTCTTGGTTGGCAGCCGGCCGTCAGCTTAACCTGTCTTGGACCCCAATCGTGACTTATCATGTACCTGTACATATGTTATTGTGTCTGACGTCAATCATCTTAGATATGACGGCGTCGTTAAATAAACGTATATTAGTAGTAGTACAGCCGATTACATTTTGTTATAATAGAGCTTGCTAAGCTAAAAATCGGTCATAAGAAAAGCACTCGAAACGTTAAGTTATACAATAGAACAGTGGTTTTCAACCGGGGTTCCGCGGAACCCAGGAGTTCCGCGGGCTTCGGCCAGAGGTTCTGCGGCAACGTTCTTCAATTTAAAAAGCACCAACTGATTTCACAAAGGATGAACAAATAATAGAATCCTTCACAGCTCTAAGGCGTTCATTCTAGACACAATTCTATGTTAAAATAATTAACGCTATTACGGGAATGTAATGTTGCATTTTATATTTGCATTGTATTTTTACGCGGGTAAGCGGCTGGGGTATACGCTAACCAAACGCTTTGATACAGCAAACCCTCTTGGTGCCGAATTGGTCTAATTACCCCCGATCTGTTCCCTTTTGGGATAGAGGAAGTATGTGCCGACAACAGCCCTGAATTACTGAATGACCTTGGGTCGGGCCGAGTGCCAACCACTTGGTGCAATTGTGATAGCACCATGTTGACTGACCATCGTGTAGAACCTCGTACGTAATCCGGAGCGGAGGGTTGGCACATAGCCTACTGCTACCGCTGGTGGGACTGCAAGAGTGTGTCACCAAAGGGGAAAGAGGCAGGTAGGCCTACCCTAGAGCGGACCGAAAACTGCTTTGCGGCCGCCTGTAAGCAAACTGCTGTTGGTCTGTTGTTGCCGTTCTGTACGTGAATGGTCAAATCTTGAATCCCCGACCCCCCCGCCCCGCTCACTATGGCCTACTTGGAACCAGCATTGGAAGCTGTATTAAGGCACTCCGTGGACGAGTGTCCCAATACCCATCAGCGCGGGAGGTAGGTCTGGAGAG
The DNA here is from genome assembly GCA_963556255.1 of Allolobophora icterica. NCBI lineage: Eukaryota > Metazoa > Annelida > Clitellata > Crassiclitellata > Lumbricidae > Allolobophora > Allolobophora icterica. Next base: position 8,197,404 of record OY744613.1, read on the forward strand.
GGTAGTGATCAGAGACAATTGTCCCCTACCACTACTTCCATAACAGCCTGTTATAGAACAGGGAGTATACTCGGAGTGGCTATCTACGTCGTGCCTTGAATGTCAAAGTGAAGCAGTTCAAAATGCCCAAGGGTGACAGCGGTAGTGACTAGCAGGCCAATTCTCTTAAGCATAATTCAAATTAAACAAATTTTGGAAGCTAATTACGTAGAGCTTAGGGTTTCTATAACTCTATTCTATACTATTTCAAATATTCTATCCATCTGTCAGAAGTTGTTGCCGGCAAAATGCAGCAAAATACATATTGTTTACGGACATTGTTTCTCTGCACTACTCTATAGTGCTAAAGTGCGTATATATAGCCTAATAGCCTGCACCATAGATGCAAAAAACATTAAAAGTTTAATATTCTAAAATCTAAACATTATCCCAACATTACAAGTTACAATCACTTGAATTTCTTGAAAAATTGGACGGCTTAAACTCGCGGGGTTCCGTGAGCAAATGAATGCTCTGTTTAGGGTTCCGTCACCAGTGCTTCCACTCTCGATTTTCAGAAATCCCAAGATCTTGCCACAAAAATCCCAAGATTGTACTAAAATTCCCAAGTTGGCCTAACTGACATACAGTCAGTGGTGGGAGTGGTTGGTTTCTTAAAGAACTTGTTGATACAAATTATGCTATGTTGTGTTTCGTAGGTTTTAACTTGTTTGGCAGACTCTGCATGTTTCACTAGTGCCGACCTGTTAACGCCAGTCAGTGTTTTTGAACAAACGCTACATTTTGCTGCATACATGTATTTATCTCCTCGCTTTGGTTTAAGCCAAAGTTTAAATTAATCGATTTTCAGCCATTCCTCGTTGAACAGTTGTCCTTACCATACCTTTGTTTTCTAAAGCCAGACTCAGAGTCAGAATCAGACGATGCCATGACAACTTCCGGTTTAAAACTGTTACGACTTTATGACGATTTGTCCAGATTTAGTCCTTTTCCTTTAATAATTGCGTAAAAACTTGGAACGTCCGTATCGGCGGTAAAATGTATGGAACTACGGATTACGGAATCTACGGATGAAGTATGACGTCATGTTCTTCACAAGACAAGTGTAAGTAAGGTACAGAAGTAAACGACCAGTAGTTGTAGACACATGTCCAACGAGTCACTCAACGACAAGTCAACAAGTGCTTATTGTTATAATTCCATGTGAAATATTAATATTATATTTTGACTGTAGACCTCGGTAAAAAATCCCCAGATTGCCATGGAAAATCCCCAGATCCCAAGACGATCCGCCAATTCCCAAGATCTTGGGAAAAGTCCCAAGGAGTGGAGGCACTGTCCGTCACTACAAAAAGGTTGAAAACCACTGCAATAGAAAGACAGTTTACATATAGTATGCATGACGTTGTTTCATATATTTCATCTGACTTACTATCATATCTATTTATATCAAAATCTATTCTGCGCTGCCATCTGTGGGTCAGGAAATAACATTTTCAAGAAATAAATTCCTCAGAGTTAACATGGCGACCGATTGATTATCCTGGTTGATTTTGGTAATTCCAATTGAACAGTTATATATCACCAGTGCGCACAAACTCACCAGAGGCGCTCTGCATGTGCTCTAAACTGTTTGCTGTTCAATGTCATCAAGGGCTGGAGTTGATCATTTAGCAAAACGATGCACAGTAAGCTTAAACTAGCAGAGTCACCAATGGCAGAGCCTAACTTTAGTACCGGAGTCAGTCGCTAAGGAATTGCCGACTGACTTGATGAGTTGGCGACTGACTTAAAACGACATATCGACTGGCCGTATAGACGCTGAAACGAACTTATTTTCAACGCGACCTTTTCCTGTACGAGATTGCGTGACGTCATGCACCTTGCAAAGACTCATGCAGGTAATGTAATGTAAATGTAAATCTCCGAAATTTCTCAGCGCCACACAAAAACCACGTCAGGAGACCAGCTTACTCACCGGCGCTATAACAAATCAAGTCCGCAATAGCCATTAGTAAGTAATATAAAGTAGTAAGTAAATAACTGATTGTCAAACATGAACTGATTAGAAGTCAGTCTGTTGCACTGGGAATTGTACGTTATAAGCAAGTTTTGCTTCTGTCCTGTTGCTGATGGCTTTGTCAAAAATCGAAATACGGAAACCCTGATGTAAAAATAATTGGCCTAAGCAGTATCAGGTGAACGAAGTCACTAGCAGTCGGTAGGCCCTGGCTTATGTAGACTACATTGCGCCTAATAAGTAACGGATTCCTGTTCATAATTGAGACTATACCATGTTCAGATTCTCAGAGGTGCTGTGCTTATAAGAAGCCCCAGGATTTGGCCGTAACGATTGAACAAATTTGTAAATATATATAGCACTGGAATAGCACGTTTTAAAGGTGTCGAACGCAAAAGGCTTTAGAGTGAATTTTGTTACAGTAATATGCAGTAGATTATATGACATTACAATACCTTACATAACATTAGAGTTGACCGCAGTACACTGAGTTACATCAGAGTAATTACAGTACGGTAGAGTACTGTAACAGTGTAAAGTAGGCTACATTAATGTTATTTAGTCAGCTGTATTAACCAGCACATTATCTCACAATCCATTATACAACTATGGTATGTCAGCTTTTTCTTTATAATAATGATAACGGTAACGATGATGAAAATAATAATTATCATTTAAATAATTATGCTAATACTACTAGTAGTTGCAGTAGCAGTAGTAGTTTTACTAATAGTAGCAGTATTAGTATTAATAATTATCATTAAAATAATTATGGTAATACTACTAGTAGTAGCAGTAGCAGTAGTAGTTTTACTAATACTAGCATTATTAATGTTAATAATAATAAGAATTATAGCACAATGCTAATAATAATTAATACCAATAATACTAGTAATAATAATAACGACATTAATAAAAATATAATAATAACAAGACAAGTAAGAATAATACGATACATTCTTTTAAACACCTGTAAAAAGGTACTTAGAAAGCTATAAATAATCGGAATTTTGTTTAAACGTTGGATTAATTCACAGCTTTTTCCGTTCTCTTAACATCCCTTTTCAGGCACCATCGTTTCCTACAACTCCTCCTTGGCAGAATAATGACATTGAAGTCGATATCAGTCTCCATAAATCGCTGAGCAAGAGGAATGACAACCCTGAACTTCTCCGCCTTATCTCTTTAGAACACATGCACAAATATCACACATACACACATATATACACTGATGGTTCTAAAGCTGAAAACTTAGTCGCTGCTGCTTACACAATTCCTAAACTAAATTTTGATAAGCAAATCCGCCTTTGCAATAACTCTAGCATATATGCTGCAGAATTAACTGCTATTAAGGAGGTCTTTTCTTGGATATCGGAAAATGAAAATCAAGACCTTAGATGTTTTGCTGTTTTTTCTGACTCTTTAAGTGTTTTTACTTCTATTAAGAATTCTTTTTCAAAGTCCCGACCAACCCTATTACAAGAAACAATACAATCTTTTAATAAAATTAAGATAAGCAAAGTACATTTGATTTGGATCCCAAGTCATGTAAACATATTAGGCAATGAAAGAGCTGATTCTTTAGCAAAACAATCACTCAATATGCCTGTTATTAATTCAACAAATTATCTAGAATTACAAGAAGTCTTTTCAATTATAAAATCTCGTGTTATTAATGAATGGCAGAGGAATTATGATGGTGACCCAAAGGGTCATCATTATAAGTATATATGTCCTGTGGTGGACACAAGCATCAAGTTTCTTGAACTTAATAGAAAGAAGGAGGTTCAAATTTCAAGATTAAGATTAGGGAAAGTAAATCTTAATGAAAGACTTTTCCTTATGAAGAAACATAAAAGTGGTCTTTGTAATTCGTGTAAAGTTACAGAAAATATAAATCATTTATTACTGAATTGTAAAAAAGAAAATATATCTAACATATTAAGAGATAAATGTAATTCGTATAAATTAGATTTTACCATAAAGACTTTGCTTGGTGTAGGATGTATGCAAAGTGAAGTTTTTAGGCTTATAAACCTTATTACTAAAGGAAAAATTATGTAAATACTGTTGTATATAAAAGTTTATGTAAACAGATATTCCTTTATGTGTGGTATAGGTTAGGCCTGCCTTGTCTTTTCCCAAATGCTTCAACTATTTCTATAATATGGTTTTATTATATCATTTGATTGCTGTGTCAAATTGAAGAGTAGAATAAGAATTTCATGTTATGGTTGTGGACATTGTGGGTTGTCCACAGTTGCGTGATTGTATTCAATAATTACTATATAAACATTCGCCAGTGAATGAGAGTCTGGTGTAATGGTTGCATGTGTGATAAATATGTGTGATAAATATAAAAAGACTTCTTGTTGCATGTGTGATAAATATAAATAATAATTTGAAGATTGAAGTGGTAGCTTGAGAATCTGTATTGAAATGGTAGTTCTCTTATTATCAAGTCTGTATCACATGTTAAAGAAATAATGTAATTTAGTTGTTACAAATTTACTTCTTTATTACTGTTTGGTTGTATTTTACTCTTGAAAATACATAAGTAGAATGGGAATCTCATGAATACGAAAATTACTTGTCTTATAAACTTGTAATAAAACTTTTTTTTACTGCTCAAATAAATAGATTAAGAATACCATGTGCACTGAGAATGTTCATCAAGAATTTTTTTTGTACATCTAAAATTTCATGTTTTATGATAATTGATGCAAAATATTGTTTAAAATGTCTTATTACAGTTCATGTGTAATTGACATTAGTAGCTGTATTATCTTATGCTGTTTAGCAATGAACACTAATGACATTATAAATTCAGTTCTGAAATTCTGACACCTTTAAATGGTGTCTTACAGATGTTATAACTTCATTTTACTGTACTGTGTATGATCTGAATTGTCGTCGACGGCCTTTGATGTCATAGGACGACGTTAAACTGTGGAATAATAATAATAATAAACGTTGGATTCTACCATTTTCGAACTCGCGTAGATAATGCTGTGTTAAATGTGCGTCGTAACTAACGGACAGAAGTCTTTTAAAAATTCCAAATACAATTAAAAAGGTAATGTAGAACGGCAGAGGCCGATGAATTAGGTGGCATCGTATTGTGTGGCATTGATATGTTTTCCAAGTATCCCATGATTGTTTTGCTGAATGGAAGCCGTGGTCAGCGACGGAGTTAGAGATGAATACATGCACAGAGAGACAAACGGACGGAGAAAGAGATACATACATAGACAAAGACTGTCAGATAGTCAGACAGATAGCAAGTGAAAGAAAACGAGAGGCACAAAACACACACACACGCACACACGGCGAAAGTTTATGTCACTTGTAACAGCTAAGAAATGATCAACAGAAAAATATGTGAATACTAATTTACTCGATTTGATCGTCTACGAAAGTTGACTCAACGACTAGATCTTAGTCTATGCGCACAGTCGAAATTTATTCTACAGTCCTGGTCGAAAAACTGGCTTGTTAGCGTTCATTTAAGACACCCTTAAAACGCTGTATTCCGACGTTATATATATTGTGTCCTGACAAATTTGTGTTAATTGACTCAGTCAGTCATAAGTTAATTATAACTGAATGACGTAATAACTTAAGAACTCATAGAAAGATCATAAGTAAAACCAGTTGATTGGTTTAACTGTAATCTTACTGCGCATTGCAGTTTGAATTAATAAAGAAGATTATTATTATTATTTTTTACCCGAAGTAATTATAATCCCTCAGGTTGTCCAACTATATCCCGAGATAATATGATGTAACTCTGGAACGCCGGATCACTCGACAAGTTCTGGCCGCATGAAAGTTCCTATGAAGGCAACAGCATTGAAGCGTTGTATGGTGATTGTCAACCGCTGGAAAAGATAACAAGTCTCTCTCGGGTATCCGGTGGCTTAAGCTAAGCCTCTCTCTAAGCTTTTGTCTCTCTTGGTGTCTTATTATATTTTTTTCTCGTAAGCTATTGGTAGCGAAAATCTCGTTTAATCGGCAGCCCTAAACAGATGCACAAATATATACGATAGATTAGAATAATAAGTAATTGGCAACGAACGAAAGTCAGTTTAATTCTGCCACTGCCTGTGATCTGTTATCGCCAGTGCCAAACCCGTAGAAAAGAGGAGGGCGACGTTAACGGATCACAATTGCTGAGCTCCATCGACTGATGCTTGATTCATTAGATATATTGGCGCTTCATAAATGCATAATAACAATAATGTATGTATATATCTGTTTAAAACAATTAATTACTTATCGTATCTTTCGTGGACTGATTCTCGACCAATTGAAACGACTATCAACTTACGCACTGTGCCCAAAAATTAAAAGGCGCTGTATAATACATTTAATTAGATTAGATGAGATCAGACATTTGTGCAGTTAATAATAATAATAATAATAATAATAATAATAATAATAATAATAATAATAATAATAATAATAATAATAATAATAATAATAATAATAATAATAATAATAAAATTGAAAATTATGTAAAAAGTAATAAATATACAATGCGATTTTTAAACACCTTTAACTCGTTGTATTCCAAAGCTATAATTACATAATCGCAATTTTGTTTAATTGTTAGGTAGGTTCATAAGAACGAGAAGTGTTGTAACCAGTGATATAAAACAAAAGGACAGAGCAGACTACGTAAAACTAAAAAGACAATATACTGTAGAAGTTAAAAGGGCTGAGGCCGAGGAATTAGGTGGCATAGTATGGTGTGGTTTTTATATGTTTTTCTACGTACTATTGTTCCGCTGATTGGAGGCCATGGTCACTGACGGAGCCAGAAACTGATACATGGACAGACAGACAAACGGACAGATACTAAGAAAGACACAGACATAGACAGAGTCTGTCAGATAAAGTCAAAGAGAGATAACAAGAGAAAGTCAGAGAGATAACAAGAGAAAGACAGGCGAAACATACACACAAACACACGCACAAATACACACACATAGGCCTATGTAGTGGACTGTAAATATAATGTAACATAAAAAAAATATATATATAAATATATATATATATATATATATATATATATATATATATATATATATATATATATATATATATATATATATATATATGCATGCACACACCACACGCACACAGACACACATATATATATAATAAATAATTCGGAGCATTTATATAGCCCCTTTCCAACAGTATTGTTCTTGGGCTGGTATACGAGGGGCTGATAAGCTTGTTACTGTGGACCTTGAGCAAGTCTTTCAGTCAAGGTTGCTCAGCGCCATCGATGTTCTGTCGCATGGTTGTGAGCACTTCTGAACTTTGGAAGGATGGTAGTATCAACATCAAATACAGTTTTAATGTATTGTATTATATATTACAAGAATGTGTTGTCATATTTCGTGAATATACACCACGTTACAGAAAGTTCTTCTTTATTACAAAGCTGATTTAAAATGCTATATTTGAACACCCTTTAAAAATGTTCAACTGACGCTATATGTAATGTCATTCCTTAAAACTGCTCTTAATATTTGCCATGAACTTCTGAACTCCGTATGGAGGGCATTATCAAGTTGCATTTCCATTGTATTGTAAACAGAGTTCCACATATACTTCCCAGACCTGACCAAATACCGCGCGATATACCATACGAGGTCTTACCATGCCATCTTTAATATATCACACTTGACCATAAATAATCTGACCCTACCTTACAATTTCTTAAGTTGCAATAACTCACTTTACATTGCCTGACCATGCAGTAACTTTTCTTACATTTTAGTGTAATGCAACAGTTTTCGGTTTTTTCGGTTGCTAACAAGCTTTTTCGGTTGCTGGACCTACTTTCTGGAACTATCTCCCTGTGTCTGTGCGCTCTGCTCTTTCGTTTATGCCATTTCGTTCTCAGCTTAAAACTAACCTCTTTCAAATTGCTTATCCACCATAGGCTGCCTCTCTGTCTTGCCGACTGATCTTCTGGATATTGACCTGATTACGGCTTGCTTTTGGTGTCCCGTCGGCTACTTCGTACATTAGACACCGGGGCAAAAGAAGTTACTATCTACAGTTGCAATCTTAATGCCTGTCAGAGACACTGTGTATACGCAGGTATCACCAGTTAGATGGGCCTCTGATTAGGTGGTATTGAGAGACGCTCTTTAGAGACCTTTGAATACAATATGATACTAAACTATACAAAACGCTACTATATTATATTAATTCATATTTTTATATAATATTTTATATTGCATTATGGGTGTCATTCAATAGCAGTACCTTTAAAAATCAGCTGCCTAGGAATGCGTGGAGTGGCAATTAGTGGACGCTAGAATCCGATCAATTGGTTTAACTAATCAAATCAAATCAAATCAAATCAAATAATTATGTTCTTCATTTGAGTTCTTAAGTTCTTCACTTATTCGGGTACTTACGATAGATCCATCACAATGCGATTAAGAGACGTTTATTTTAGCCTTCGTGACAATACCAACACAAATTGTATGTTAGTTTACACTGCATTTATAATGTTAGAATAAAGCGTTTTAAGGGTGTCTGAAATGAACGCTAACAAGTAATTTTTTCGATCAGGGCTGTACACTGTAAGAAGTTGCAGTTTTTTTTAATGTATTTGACAGTATTATTTGAATGTTAGTAACCGTAAAATGATGATTCGCATTCAATTACGGTTTCCTACTGTAATCCACCAAAAATCTTTCATGGTTCTTGTACTCACGGTACTTGACCGTAAAATTAGGCTATATAAGGCAAAAATCTCCGGTTGAAATTGCAAAACTATGGCAGAACTATAGCTTAGCGGTGTCGTCTTGCACCATGTCAGCTACGCAGACACCGTAATCGTAATGTCCAAACGTCTAAAGCGCCGTTCGAAAGCCAAGCGCAGGGCAACAACTTATTCTCGAGCGCCTCGTCAAATCCGAGGGGTTTCCAAAGATTAATCAACAGGAGGTCCGAGTCCATCTTCCAAGATATGCAGCGACACAGATAATAAGACAGGTATGGGATCACTGTCAGGCAGAAAGATAAATATTTAGATATGTAAAATATAAAAGGTAGATGCTGCTTTGACACAAGTAAAGAGCTGATTATTAGACTGTTAATAACCGTTCCGTTGGGTTGTCATGTTTAGCTCAAGTGGTTAGCGCGTTTCGAAGGTCTACTTTCGTGGAAAAAACCCAGTTCGATTCCCGACGATGGATATTTTTAAAAATATTTTTAACAATGCTGAAATCGTTGATATTAACAGGTTATTATTATACTTTGTCCTTAAACATACTTCTTCAGCGTTAATATTAACTGTTAATATTAATTTAAAAAATAATATTGCAGAATGTAATTAAATATTTTGCAAACTTAAAATCCAAAGTGGCTTGAGGTGGATTCGAACCTGCGACCCTCGGATTACAAGGCAACGGCCTACACCACTACACCACCGCTACATCTTATATTTACACATCGACCATCTAGTTATAAAATGATTCTAAAAAATAATTAAACATTTTGTCTATTATTCAATTTTGGCTACAAGTTAAAATAAACTTAGGAAATTATTATTACAAGCTCAGTAGCCAGACATTTATACGGTTGCTGGTCATGTAACATTTGACCACAAATTCTCTACAAATGCAAACGCCTAAATCGACACGCAATCAGATAGAAAAACATTAAGCCTACACACAATAAAAACAGTAATGAACACAAACATCTTAGTATCAGGATAAGATATAACTGTTAATAATAATTTTTAAAAATAATATTGCAGAATGTAGGCTAATTAAATATTTTGCAAACTTAAAATCCAAAGTGGTTTGAGGTGGATTCGAACCTGCGGCTCTCGGATTACAAGGCAAAGGCTTGCACCACTACACCACCGCTACATCTTATAGGCCTATTTACATATCGACCATCTAGTTATAAAATGATTCTAAAAAATAATTAAACATTTTGTCTATTATTCAATTTTGGCTACAAGTTAAAATAAACTTAGGAAATTATTATTACAAGCTCAACTTTCTCAGTAGCCAGACATTTATACGGTTGCTGGTCATGTAACATTTGACCACAAATTCTCTACAAATGCAGAACGCCTAAATCGACACGCAATCAGATAGAAAAACATTAAGCCTACACACAATACAAACAGTAATGAACACAAACATCTTAGTATCAGGATAAGATATAACTGTTAATAATAATTTTTAAAAATAATATTGCAGAATGTAATTAAATATTTTGCAAACTTAAAATCCAAAGTGGCTTGAGGTGGATTCGAACCTAGGACCGTCGGATTACAAGGCAAAGGCCTGCACCACTACACCACCGCTACATCTTATATTTACATATCGACCATCTAGTTATAAAATGATTCTAAAAATTATTAAACATTTTGTCTATTATTCAATTTTGGCTACAAGTTAAAATAAACTTAGGAAATTATTATTACAAGCTCAACTTTCTCAGTAGCCAGACATTTATACGGTTGCTGGTCATGTAACATTTGACCACAAATTCTCTACAAATGCAGAACGCCTAAATCGACACGCAATCAGATAGAAAAACATTAAGCCTACACACAATAAAAACAGTAATGAACACAAACATCTTAGTATCAGGATAAGATATGGAGCACGTTGAGACAAGTTATGGATTATATAAGTTCTTTATCATGCTGTTAATGTGAGTCCTCAGTGGTGTATTGGATTAACTGTGCGGTGTGTGAGCTCACGGTCAGAGGTTCAAATCCGGAGCAAGGAAATATATTATTTTGTGTAACAAAACCGTAAGCATTAAATGGCTTTTTAGCATTTTAACATTTTTAACATAACAAATTAATATGTTACTTTATTTCTGGGGGCGGGGGTGGGGGTATTTACGATATTAATTTACGTTAACATGTAAATGTGAATGTTAGGCCTATAGGCCTACGCTTTGATAGTGACGGCGGTGTAGGCCGTTATATATAAGAGGTCGTTGTGTAGGCCCTACTGCATTGTTCGATGCAGTTTACTAGCCTAATTAAACATGTTCGCCAGTAAGTATTCGTTTATTACAAATAGTAGTTTGACGTACCGCAAACCATTAAGGCCTTCAATCAAAAACGTGTATATATTTAAGTTATCATGCTGTGCATATATGTTAAAACTTCTGTAACCGCTGAAATTTACTATCTATCCCAGACTATCCATCCTGCACTAATTATCTGTGTGCATTCTCTGACAACTCTTAAGATGATGAGTGAGGTTCCGTCCAACGTTGCTGTTTTGACGCGTAGGCCTATACTTGCTATTCCCATGTATTTCAAATCCGACTTAAAAAGTTAAAACTGAACCATACCAACACATTCTACATGTAATACATTTGGATTAGTCGATTGACGAAGCTTTGTCCATACAGATTTTCGCACTGAATAAATCCACTCAAATACCTAAATAACCTATCTAAATGCCCGGTTTGTTTATGATGAAGCAGCTTCATCCGCACTGGCCACGAATTACAAGTACACGTCTTTGGAGTTCAACCAAACAGCGTTCCATGGAGTGAAATCCAGTCAATCCATTCAAACAGAAGTAACAACAAAGTTATCTTTGAGTGTACTTGTAATTCGTGGCCAGTGCGGATGAAGCTGCTTCATCATAAACAAACCGGGCATTTAGATAGGTTATTTAGGTATTTGAGTGGATTTATGACAATCCACTTAGTTAAGAAGTCGAAGGCGACGGTTATATTCCTGAATTAATCTTTTTGCTCGCTTCCTTACTTATTTACCTCATCACTGGCTTGAAGTTGTGACCCACTGGCTTGAAGTTGTGACCCACATCTTAGTCAGCCAAGATGGATGATGGCGGATTAGATCTGTTCATTTTCTTTTAAAACTGATGCATCGCAAATGATGAAGAAATAATTGAAATCAGAGAAAAATAAAAATGCGCAGTATGCGAAAATAATTTCTGCCTTCGTCAACGGCTTTTGTTGTCATAAAAATGTCGTTAAACTCTGCATCCATGCGCAGAAGATGTGACATGTGCTTGCGTTGTTACGAGGCATTTTCAGCAACACATTGGATCGTCAGAAACTTATCCACGGTTTTTACAGAGACTCAAATTCCGTAAAACTATGTCTGCCATCACGCTTGAGTCAGGTATGTGAAACTAAGATAATAAATGCGTAAATTCCAATCTTTGCACAGGCTTCAGCAAAGGATTTGTTTCACATTGGAACGTGTTTACAAAACATTGCATGTTAGCCGAATTACCCAAAATCAGTGCTTATTTCCCTGGCTGGCCATTATTCTGGTAGGTAACCAGATTGTTTTTCTTTGTTCCTAACTGGGACTAGAACTTTTCTTGTGTGGCATGGTAGCCTGTAACGCGGGGAGGACGGGTTCGAGCCTACACTGGGGCAGTCATATGGTCGTGTGCACACACAGAAGTGCACTTCTGAACTTAAGAAGAAGGGCGATATATCAAATGTATCTGTATTGTATTGTATTGGTCTGTTGGACCTAAATTTGGAAACTCTGTCCCTGCTCAATCACTTCTTTCATTTCATTATCAATTTCAAAGTAGTTACCTAAAGTTTTCAAATGTATTGCTTATGCAAAATTAGATTGTCTAATTGGCTGCCTCTCTTCTTAATCTTTTAGAGGTTGCTAATTGTTGTTGTTATTATTATTGCAAGAGAGAATTGTTGGGCAAGGTAATGATAACTGGTCAACAGAATCACTCAAACCCCCTGCACATTTCTTTCCAAACAGGAAACGATGTTCAACAAAAAGCAATCGACGATTGCTTTCACTGGATCAGCGATTCAAGGAGCAATGCTGAAACTTTGTCCCTGCTGCCTGCACCTGACACCTTAGACCAGTATTTGAAGGTAAGCATGGTGTTTTGCATTAAGCAAACAATACTGAGCTACTATGATGCTTTAGAGTGGTGAATGTTTTCTCACTGTTTATGCTGCACCAATGCAATGGAAGACACCACACTAATTTATAATTAATTTTCTCACATTGACGACTGCACTCTTTCCTTTCTCATTCTAGTGTTGACCTTGCTGGCACTGTTGTTTCGATATCGAAGACTGTCAAAACTCTGGGGTCACTTTGGACAGTGATCTCACATTCCAATCCCACTTAATAAATCTTTGCAAATATTGTTTCTGCCATATCAGGGCAATTCATCACATAAGGTCTAATCATACCAACAACATGTCACAGACCATAGCATGTTCTCTTTTCTGCACTTGCCTCGATTATGCCAACTCTGTGTTTGCAGTCATGTCAGACCTTCAAGTCAACACGCTTCAACGCATCCAAAATTCTCTGGCTCGTGTGGTGCTGCATGTATCTTCTCGTTCAAACTCATTAACTGCTCCAGCAGCAGGCCCTTAGCCAGAGATAAAGAGTGGCCCATCCAAAAGTATTCGAAGTGAGCGTATGAAGTCGCGACCGTACGAGTCCGATTGCAATGCTCCTATGCTGTTTACAGAGCCTAATATCACCTGGTGCTCCATACAGAACTGTCATCTGAATGCTCGCAGTGGCTCTATAGAAGAAGCTGGATGGTGCTGGAGGAGAATCATGCACAATTTATGCTCGTCTAAAATAATCGTCACCCGTCCAAAGGACTGGTGGACTGGTGACTGGCTAGGGGCCTGTCCATCAGCTGCATTGGCTTGTTGTAGAATTCAGAATCAGATTTAAACTGGCCTGTTTGAACTATGACCTATAAAACCTTCACAATGTGCACTCCTTCCTACTTTCAACCACTACTTTCTCCTTACATTTTGCCATGCAGTCTGCGGTCTTCGGTTATGGGTCTTTTGGTTGAGCCTAGGTGTAGCACTGCCATGGGTTCTCGTGCAGTTCCTGTTGCTGCCCCTAAGGCATGGAACTGACTACAAATGTTTATCTATTGTTCGACCTCTTCTTCCTCTGTCAAGAAATGCCTCAAAACTCACTACTTCTCACTGGCTTTCACACGTGAATATCTAATTGCTCTTCCTCTGGTGATTGACTAACCATGCCTCAGATTCGCATTCCTGTGTGACTTTGTGCACATTAAAAATTTCGTAATAATAAATAAATAAATAACTATATGCTAAACATGCAATTGATATTTGTAACTTCTGTTGCACTGGTATCTAATGCACAAGTCATCTGATGGGGTATGAAAATCAAGCCATAATCAGGAAGATATGGGGCATGGTAGCCGATTGGTTAGAGCGTTTAGCTTATAACATGGACAGTACGGGTTAGAGCTTCCTCTCAGGAGGTCATTGCACTGTGTAGCCTAAGGATCTTTAGCAAGTCGTTCACTCACAATTGTTCAGTGCCATCGATATTCTGTGAGTGGGTTGTGTATGCACTTCTGAACTTTTTAACGAGGGAAATATAAAATGCAGTTGTATGGTATGGTATGGTATCTGGGAATTTATAAAGTGCCTCTCACTATGGTCTAATTCCACCATCTTTTTTCCCAAGTGTTATTAGTCTACCGCCATACAAAATCTCTGCAATGTGTTTCGGTAGCCCGCCTCTCAGCAGTAGATTGATTAGGTCAGAAGTAGTCTGCACAAAATCCTTGTCTGCTGTATTAGACAGTAGGTTCTTTAGATGTTGTGGTGTGAAGCCATCTGGTCCTCTGCTAGATGCCGCCGGAAAGGAAGCTATAGCATTACAAACCATCTTTTCAGAAACCTGTATGGTATCAAACCTGTCTTCCTAAGGGCATGGTAGTGTTCTGCAGTCATCGTAAGCCTTTGGGTGGTTCTTCTGCAGTTCTTCCATCACTCTAGGTGAATCTTCTACAGGAACGTCATCAGAGCATAGCAAAAGAAAGGCCTCTTTTATGTCGCTGTCTTTGAGTCTGCTAGACACTGCCTGGGCAAGATATTTTCTCCCATGGTAGGTCTTGTCGTTACTCCTGCCAGTCCGTGTGTCAGATGGTGCGATTTCTTTAGCTACATCAGAAAAGACCATTCCACTATGCCAGGCTTCAACCCACTGTTGAATTATTTTGCCCAAATTCCGCTTTTCGCCTCCCCTCTTGGGCTTAGATAGAATTTTCGATGACAATTGAAGTAGATCTTGCCATTTTGAGGGGCTATGTGGTTCTTGTATAACGGCCCGTAGGATCTTAGTAAGTAAGTTCCTGCATGCTGTTCTTGTTGCTAGTGAAATGCGTTTTTCATCAATGGTCTTCTAACCTTTGGATGGGTTAAAATGTCTAGTAAAGGCTTACTGCTGAATATTATTTTCATCGCCATGTTCATTGTTATTGTTATTATTATTATTTTTTTTGCCCTGAGGTACTTCATGCCCTCAGGGACTTAGAGATTAAGTGTGTTATTATTATTATTATTATTATTATTATTATTATTATTATTATTATTATAATTATGTGGTACTTAATTATAATTGTAATTAGTAACTTCTATTGCGCTGGTGCCTAATGCGAAGGGTATCAATCGATGGCATACCAAAACCAAGCCGTAATTAGGTCAAGATCCAGGAGATCAGTCCACTGTGGTGGATAAGCAATTTGAAAGAGGTAAGTTTTAAGTTGAGAACGAAATAACACAAGCGACAGAACAGAGCCCAATGACACAGGGAGAGAGTTTCAGAAAGCAGGTAATCCCCTTTTTGGTCTGCTTATCATAAGTTTCACTCAACAGAATCTGCACTTCTTGCTGTTCATAATGACAATTAGCTCAATAGACAAGGGAAAGGTTACATCACTTGTTCTTCTTGACTTGTCTGCTGCTTTTGATACTGTGGATCATTATCTTCTTCTTCATCGCCTTCAGCATTGCAATGGGGTCTCTGGTCCTGCACTAAATTGGTTTAGTACTTATCTTAGTCCACGCACTCAATTAGTGTCTTTAAATAGTAATTATTCACTTAGTACATTGTTGTCATCTGGTGTTCCACAAGGTTCTGTGCTTGGTCCTCTTTTGTTTACATTATAAACCACACCACTAGGAACATTGCTGGATAATCATTCACTGAAATATCATTTCTGTGCTGATGATACTCAAATCTACATTTCATTTGATAGCGATACACTTAGGTTAAAGAGAGTAGTCTTTAAGTTTGTAAAGAACAAGGCAGGGTGAGTCAAAGAGACCAGGCGGAGTGCAACAGGGAGGACATTCCAGCTTCCGAGCCAGCGACCAAAAAGAACGGCGCTGCATAATGGCTGTTCGCATGCGGGACCAAGAGATTGCCTGGTCAGCCGAGCAAAGAGCAGATCGTCGCAGGACCGACCCTGAGGTAGGGCGACAAAGCTCCCGCAGGTAGGGCGACAAAGCTCCTGCAGGTAGGGAGCAAATTCCTCGAGACAACGCCTGGCCAGTGCAGAGACCTATATGCCAGAGCCTCGAGGTTAATTTTTGCAAGCTCTTAGCGCGTACCAAATGGATGTACCGGGTCTTTGCCGGGTTAACCGTAGGCGGTTTGAGGACATCCAGGCCTCCAAAACCCCCTCGACCGGGGTAATCTCTCAAACATGCAAATATGCTGAGGATACTTAAACCTACATTTCATTTGATAGTCTGTCATGTGACTCATCTGTGCAGTTGTTGTCTGCTGTCTCTGATGAGGTACAGTCTTGGATGGCGGCCAATAAAGTCTTCCTAAACCCATCAAAGACTGAATTTCTGCTACTTGGCAGCAACTTAAAAAATCTGATTGGCTTAAGTCATTGAAACTTGGTGACTCAACTGTTGTGCAGACAGTTGCTCGCAACTAAGGCATAGTTTTCTATTCAACCAAGTTTCTCACTGGCCATGTAAACAGTATTTTAAGTCATCATAGATGTTCATTCATGACATATGCAGAATTAGGCGTTATGTGTTCATGCCTGCCAGGACATCTATATGGCAAATGCATTGGTTTCCAGTTGACTAGATTACTGTAACTCGCTTGTTACTGGTATCAATAAGGAAAACATCCTGAAGCTGTGCAGAGAGTGCACAACTCTTTGGCTAGAGTCATAACTAATACTTCAAAATATGAACATATTACCGCTGTGCTTCAGTCTTTGCATTGGCTTAGAACTTGTTCAGCAAAGAATTTGTTTAATTGGGGCTCATAGTTTATAAAACTGTGAACTCTAGCGTGCCACCATACTTAAATCAGTTCTTTTCCCCAGACTTGTCATTATTAAACGAGTTCATATGATTATGGGGCGTGGTGGCTCAGTGGTAAGTTCGGCGCCTTGTGACCGGAGGGTTGCAGGTTCGAATCCCACTCTAGCCGCTGCGTACGGACCTTGGGCAAGTCCGTCACTCACAATTGCTCGTGGCGCCTCGGCATGAAAATTCCGGCACAAATATCAAATGCTGTAGTCGGGAGCGCCTCTGAGTAGTAGTTGACTTCGAGAGGCGCTATAGAAATATCCGGAATGAATGAATGAATTATCTTTGTTTGTTCAAACCTAAATCAATAACTGTTCTTGGTAAATGAGCTTTTCGGTTGCTGGACCTACTTTTTGGAACTCTACCTGTGTCTGTGCACTCTTCTCAGTCGCCTCATTTCGTTCTCGACTTGCGGACTGATCTTCTGGATATTTACCTGATTATGGCTTGGTTTTGGTGTGCCATGCACTCGTCATTGGACTCAAAAAGATAACGGTTTATGCATTAGACACGGGCGCAATTGTAATTGTAATTAGACACCGTCGCAATTGTAATTGTAATCGAGAGTTTATATAGCGCCACTCTAAATAAGAGGAGCTCCTGACCCGGTTCAGTATCACTGGTTTTTCAGGCAGTTGCAAACCTGGACAGGAGGGAGAGTGAGGAGGTCGAGCCCAAGCAAGTTACTAATTACCGGGACAATAACAATCTCTAAGTGAAAGTCAGTGAATTAGTTGTAAGAGTTTCTCAGTTTAATTACTGGATTTTGTTGTTGGTTCGTTGGAACCTCCCTTGAGGGCGCCACACTCTCCAAAACTGAAGTTGCGGTTGCAGGATTTTAACTTTGGGTACATTGAAGCCAATATGTGTTCTTGTTTCAATTGAGCCAAGTTGACATATGCTTCACTTTACAGCTTGCGGGGACCTGTTTGTCCCACATTCATATTATGCATTGATTATAATTGTAATCAGTAAATTCCTATTGCGCCGGTGTTTCATGCACAAGGCATCAATTGATGGCACATCAAACCAGGTCAATATCCAGAAGATTAGTCCACTAAGACAGAGGCAGCCTATGGTGGATAATCAATTTGAAAGAGGTATGGTAGGTTTTAACTTGAGAATGAAATAACACAAATGACTGAATAGACACCACTGAGGGAGAGGGAGTTCCAGAAAGTAGGTATAGGGCCAGCAATCAAAAAACCTCGTTAAAATAGTTTGATGGCTTATTTGTCAGAGAACTCTGACACTTTTCATGAAAGCTGATGTTAGTATTAAAGCTCTGTGTATTAAACTACCATTATTTAAGAAAAACTTAATCTGTTTGCTGTGTTTAAAAACTTACACTATGTTTAGTGTTTAATGTTTTAATCCATTACAGATTTTTTTACTATACACTTATTTAGTACATTTCATATCTGCACTGTTACTACTGCCAGATATTATCCAGAAAGAGGCAATCCAGCCTCAGCGGGTCAGTGCGACCCTTTTGGATTGACCTTTTGACTTTGACGTCATTGCCAGAAGTTTTATGAGTTTGTACTCACTGTCGTTATTGTGATACTAGCTGGATTACCCGGCGTTGCCCGGGGTTATAAGTTTTAATCCCTGCACCCCACCACCCACCACCCCCCCCACTCCCACCCCACCACCCACCACTAAACCACCCCCCACCCACCCCCATGCACCCACCTCCCCCCACCACCACCCCCCCCACCCCCACCCCCCACCACCCCACACCCACCACCCCCCACTCCCACCCCACCACTAAACCACCCCCCACCCACCCCATGCACCCCCCCCCACCCCACCCCCCACCCCCACCACCCCCCACTCCCACCACCCACCACCCCAAACCCACCCACCACCACCCCCTCCCACCACCCCCACCACCTCCACCACCACCCCCCACTCCCACCCCACCACCCACCACCCCAAACCCACCCACCACCACCCCCTCCCACCACCCTCACCACCTCCACCACCCCCACCACCCCCCACACACCCACCAACCCCAACCACCACCACCCCACCCGCCTCCCCACCCACGACCCCCACCACCACCCCCCACCCACCACCCCCACCACTTCTTACCACCCCACCACCTCCACCACCCCCACCACCCCCCCACCCACCCACCCACCCCACCACCACCACCCCACCCACCACCCGCCTCCCCACCCACGACCCCAACCACCACCCCCACCCCCCACCCCCCCCCACCACCACCACCACCACCCCCCACCACCACCCCCAAATTGACATACCAACAATAAATTTCTCTTCGATGTTTATTACACGTGCGCATGCATCCAATGCAGTAATCCTAATGTCAGTGCAGGGACTGCATCCAATGCAGTAAGCCTAATGTCACTGGAGGGACGGTAATTTTCCTATTGCTTGGGGCGATGTTTTGGCCGTTTTTCACCATGGTAGCGGTGAAAACGGGGGACGCGAACCCCTCCACTGGGTGTCCCATGCCGAGACCGACACAGCAGTGAAGGTTTCGAGTGAAAAGGTGCAAAATTGTAAAAGTTAAGCCCGGTCAAACAGACAGACAGAGAGACAGACAGACAGACACACAGAAAGCTGGCTTTATTAATATAGATTACGGTGATGATGTTGTGTCAATAAGTGGCTTACTATTACTATTAAAAAGTATTTCATACTAATATAAACTCCAAATTTCTAAAGTGCTACTCGAAAGCTGAGTGCAGGGCACCAGCTTATTCATGAGTGCTGCGTCAAGTTGTGTGGAGGTTCGAGTCTGGTTGCTAGAGAGACTAGAGAGGAGGAGGCAGAGGACCTGTTATGATGGGTTTAGTTCAGGATGAGAAAACTTGGAAGGTGGAGTGATAAGTAGAGGAGCCTGCACCAGAGAATAGTGACTGAGCAGGGATTTTCATATTGAACATATTTTTTAATTCAATGTTTTCAAAAACTGTGAAGATTTGAAAATTGCGACTGATTTTTGGTCACCCTTCTTTTCTCCGAAGGTTCCAACTCAGACCATTGCTCTATATCCTCTACAGTAGGATGCCCCAAAAAAGGTGTGTCCCAAAAAAGTTTATTATTAAAAATGCAAGATCTCACCAGCTAAAAGGTTTCATTGTTGGAAGCTAATTTAAAAGAAAAAATTTCATTTTTTTTGGAGAACATTTAGGAGTCCCCAAAAGGCTCTAAAATATCATAAAAGTACATTGCAGATTTATACAGTGCTTAATGAAGCATCGCAATCGAGGTAACCAGTCTGACAAGAAAAATCGAGCCCAATATACAATTAAGCTTGATAAACTGTTTGACAATAGCCATGTTAAAGCCAAATTTCTCATACACATTTATCAGCATAGAGAATTTCTTACATGCAACAAGCATCACGAACTGGGTCAATCGGATCTGGCTGGCTTGTAGGCATCACATCTTTGAGGTGAGGCTTTCTGATGCCTTTTCTACATGTCTTGGACCATCTACAGGCCAGATATTCTGTTTTTCAAGAGGTTTCGTGAAAAGTTGTCCAAACTAAGCAATCAACGGCATCAAATCCCAAAGATATTGGTAGCCATGGACTTTAAAACGTTCTTATCAGATCAGCTCACAAATTGTCACCCTCGGAAGGATTACTGTGAATTCCTTAGCCTTGCCGCATTGATGGTATGGCTGGATGCACCAAACTGTCCAAACACCACTGGTATTCGCAAGTCTGGTGCTCTTCATAGAGCACGTTGGATGAAAATTTAGTTCCTGTGTGATTGGAACGAGACTGTAATCTGCTTAACAGGTCGTGAATTACAGGGATTACAATGCTGCAACCATTTTGTTGTATCAGTGTGCATTCAATTCTGATTTACTGCTTGATCTGCAGCTAATGCTTCATTTAATGACATCCTGTTAATTACGAGATTACAAGCCTACAACAATCCTGGTCTCAGCAATAATAAACTTTAAGCAATGCAATGCCATTCGTGGTACTTGAGTCTAAAGTTGCAACTCTTGCACTGTTCTCAAATCTTTTAACACCAGACGAGAAAGCAAACCCAGTAATCCACATGACCTCCGAACGGGGATCACACTTAGTCAAATCTCTTCCAAACTCTTTAGCAGAAATACCTATTTGTCAAAGTTTCTTGCAGTATACTGGCATTGATGACAGTTATGTCAAGAGTTGGCCATTCTTGAAATCGTTCAATGAAGCTGTTATAATTGTGAACAACTTGACATGCAACAATGACTGTGCAGAGCTGGTGTGGCTTTGATACAGACATTTAATGAAACAACAACAAATGAAGATCAGAAGGATTTCCTACTGCAAGTTGTTGAAAAACATAGAAAGGACTTTTCCCAAATTGAAACCGTGAGTCACTTCATCAGATGTAGTGAACTTAGTTCTATTATTATTATTATTCGTTTATTATCGACTCACATTGACAAACCGCACTATGTTACAAATACATTAGTGATGCTAAGTAATAGTAATGTTATGTTGGAGGATTTAGGAGAGGCTGGAAACTTAACAAGTATTGAAAATGTTAAAAATTTTGGATAAATTAAATTAAAGAAAGAGTTATTTTAATGTGGCATAGAGAACTCTTGGGAAAAAATTGGAATCATCCTTAGGGGAAGGGTAAAGTCATGCGGTCGAGGACGGAAATTCTACTGTCTACTGATTTTAGGCGGGAACAGAACACGGAGCACATGGAAAGGATTATGCAGCACGGATGAGAGCAAGGCACAGTCGGCTCGAAGGACCAGTTGCTCCACGCCAGGTACAGAGTCACTCAGGTAGCCGGCTCTTTTCGCTCTTTGGAGAAACCGCTCCAGGCTGCTGCGATCCGACTCCCAGGTCTGTTCCCACCAGGCAGGGGCCGCATACAGCATCCTAGAGACGGTGGTGGCAGAGGCGACCAGGTGCAGGGATCCAGACGGGAGGCCGTACGATTTCAGGATACGAAGAGCCTGTAAGGATCCCCTGCAAGAGGCCAAGACATCCCTAACATGATCTTCAGCCGCCAGGTCGTCTCTTATAGTAACCCCTAGGATTATCATTGATTTGACTCTCTTGAATCCATCAGTTAAAGGTGGCTGCCCATGACTACGCCTCGACGATATCACCATATCTTGAGACTTGCAACGATTCAGGCGAAGGTGGTTAGCTTCCGCCCACCTCTCAATGGCTCCGAGTTCGTTACTAACAGTTTTTATCCTCGATGATCCGACCAACAAATATGTGTCGTCGGCATATTTAACTATGATGTTTTCACGATGGAGAGGGTGAAGATCAGAACCATTAACGTTAAATGTAGGCGGTCCCAATCCCGAACCTTGAACAATACTGGCGTTGATTGCTACTTACTCATTGGACTAAATGTGTGAATATCTTGCATCTTGTATTTTGTACCATCTCAAAGCAAACTATGTTTTGATTTACTGTACTAATTATTATAGTAGGCATAGATAATAATAGCAAAAAATTATTCCAAACTCTAATAATATGTGGAACTCAGTGGATGCCATTTTTTGTCAATTTTCTACATCACTTTACTGCTAACACCCATCTGAGTACAATAGAGTATTAGATTTTTGAGTGACTACATAATAGTACATATCATATTTTGTACAAACGTGATAAAATATATACATGTACGGTGTGAATGATATAGCCTGGCTATATCCTAGATTGAAACATGTGTGCATGATAAGCGTTTTATATGAAAACAGGACCCATTGGGGACCCCTAAACATTATCTAAAATATTGAAAATTTTACAAAAACATCATCTCACAAAGAAACTTTTTGATTTGCGAGACCTCAGATTTTCAAATAATATTTGTTGGGACACCCTACTCTACACTGCTGATTTGACCCTAATTCTTTCTTTTGTGCAGTACATTAGTATGCAGATGACATCAACACATTATGTCCATGGCCCACATGCAGAGACTATCTCCATGATGAATAAAATGATTCAGACATATGAGGTGCCTGGAATCCCTGGATGTTGTCCAACAATCTCTGGCTGAACTCTGAGAAAACTCAATTCATGGACATATTGCGAAACTTCTTGCCTAATCTATTGCATTGCTTCGCTTGTGACTCTCTGCTAACCACTGTGTGCTAACTGAGTTGACCTCGGACCAGGCATTGACTTTCTCAGAGCTTGTGAAGAATTTACAAGTAGGTTATCTAGAATCTTACGACATGAGCTTCTTGGTTTTTCTTTATCTCTATTCCTTAAGCGCTTGAAACCATTTTGTTCAATCCTGGTTTTCCATCTTTAGGTCGAGAGTGCCTCTGATGAGTGTCTGTTGAAGAGACGCTATATAAGTCTGTGATTACATTAAATTATGTCAAGCATGCTTTTACCATATGCATCAGATTCACAGTCTATGGCGTTCGCTTACAACTGAAACCCCAACGGCCCCTGATGCATGCATTCATGTGCTCAAGAATTGACTGCGGCAATGCCATTTATGCTGAGCTAATTCATTCCTGCATAAATCGGCTCCAATAGTTTTGATGTTGTGGCTCAACTGATCGGTGGCGTACCTAGAATTATCATATAGAGTGCATGTGGGAAGATCTCCACTCGTCACCTATATAAAAGGGCATGAGTTTAAGATTTTATTGCTTGTGGGTAATTGGCAAGCAGGCAGTGCTCCAGTTTATTTCAAAGAGCTCTGTGTCTCAAGATCTTCCACATTTGATCAAAGATTTCTCCGCTCTGTTACGCAAGGCAATTTGGTTATTTCATAAGCCCAGATTTCACCAGTATAGAAATTTCTCTGTGGTTGTCTTATTTTCGTGAAATAAGCTACCGAACAACCTGTGACATGAACTACTCGGCTTCTCTTCATCTCTTTTCCACAAGCGCTTGAGGACCATTTTCTTCAATCGTGATGTCTTTGTTTTATGTCGGGGTTGACTGTTGACTGGTGCTATATCGATTTCCAATTGCAGTTACTATTCGTGTCATAATACAGAAGCTTAACAGGCATTCATGTCAGTGTACAGAACTTTCTGTTTTCTGTTTTTGACTGGTCGTGTTCTAATTACTAACATAAACCCATGTACTGTTGCACTTTTAGTGGATTAAACCTTCCTTGCTAACTGCTGAATTTTCTTTTACGTGAATATATTTATTTTGTTACTTTCAGATGCTTATTTCGAATAAAAACTGATCAAAGCAATAAGGTTACATCAAGTTGAAAGAAAAAGAAGGAACTTTAAACCCAAAAGTCGACGATATTTCAAAATATTGCAGATTTTGAATGGTTGCATTATTATATTTTTTATATGTATGCGTAACAGATTTGGATTTTGCAAAGTGTGTTATTTACGTTTAAAGATGTTCCTGCTTGTGAATTAGAATTTTAATTTTAAATAGCGTAATGACTATTATTATTTTTTGCCTCGAGGTACTAATTAACTGTCAGGTATACTAAAAAATTCTGTGCCGGCTAGAATTCGTCAAGATCAGGTGCCTTGGAAGGGAATGGTGTTAAAGTGTTGGGTTATGATGTCAATGTGCTGAAATAGTTTCTATCGTCATTATTATTATTGTGATTATATTATTATTAAATTTGCATTCAATAATTGAGATTTTTAAGGTGCTTTGTGTAGTATATTTACAGAAGATAAGTTGCGTTTATTATTTTTCTCTTTTAAACTTTATAATAACTTGAGAGTTTTTAGTTTTTTTATTGGGGATTGTTTGCAGGTGTTTGTGCAGTTTATAGTAGGATTTAAAGTGATTGTTTGCTTTAAAAATGCTGTTTGTTTTTAAATAGAAGCTTTTTTAAGCCTTGATTTTTTTATTACATTTGCATAATAATAACTACTAATCTTGAATTACAATATATCGAACTGAAAAATTAAGCTATTCATATATTCCGCATATTAACATGTATGATATACAGACAGTCAAGGTATCTTCCTAGACAGAATTTTCCCTTCTGTCGTGGCATAATTTGTATAATTATTATTAACATATTATAGGATTTTAAAGTGAGAGTTTACTTTAAAAATGCTGTTTTGTAAATTTTTTAAACTGGATAGTGAGTCAGTTTTTCAAGAGTTAACCTCATCAAATGTCAAGTGCAGATGATTTGGATGTTAAACAGATTATGCATTTAACAGTATTGCAACAGTGCATGCAGCGTTTCGGTTATTTTCAACTATTGCAGAGCAATGCAGACTTTGGAAGGTTGCATTAATATATATTTGTAAATGTATGTTGCAATGTATATGTGACAGGTTTGGATTTTTTCTGGGTGTGTGTTATTTACATTGAAAGGTGTTTGTGTTCTATAAATTATAATTTTAATTTTAAGCCTTTTTATGACTTATTATTATTTTCCTTGTTAATTTCTGCTAGAGGTACCTATGATCTCTCAGGATTTAGAAAATTATGCAGAGAATACAAATTAATGTGTGCGATCATTGCGATGGCTAGAATTTATCATTGTCCACTGGAACAACGGTGCATTGAATTCAAATGGGATAAAAGTGTTTGGTTATGATATCGATGCACTGATATAGTTTCTACTACTAATACTACTACTATAATTAGTAAAATTATAGTTATTATTTTATTAAGTTTGAATTTAGTAATTCAGGTTTTTAAGATGCTACCTGGATTTTTTACAATAGATGGTGTTTTGAAAGGTTCCATATTAGAGATTTTTAAGGTTCTTAGTGTAGTTTATTTACATATGATTATGGTTTGAAAGTATCTTGTTTACTTTTAAAGTTGTGCATATTACAGTTTTCGTTTAAACAGTATAATGACTTGAGAGTTTATAATTTTGTGTGTTGTGCTTGGATATTGTTTGGAAGTATGTATGCAGTTTATGGTCGGATTTTAAAGTACTTGTTTACTGTAAAAACGCTTGTCTTTGTAAATTAAAAGTTTTCTTTTAAGCTGCATTGTGAGTCAATTTTAGGTTTTAAGAGCTTGTTTTAGGCAAAATATAAAAGAATATTGCTTTCAATAATTATTTGGTTGATTTAGTCAATGTCCTTCAAATTTGAGAATAATGGAGGAATAGTTTGCAGATGGTTAGAGCACTGGGCCTGTAACGCAATGTTGCGGGTTTGAGATTCCACTGAGGCGGTTGCTTTAGGGACTTTGAACAGGTCCTTCATGGTGAAATACATTCCAAAACATTTAAACTTCTAGCCATGGCCGTAGAAATTACGCTGAAATACATTCCAAA
>OY744613.1:8228806-8301306 GCA_963556255.1 Allolobophora icterica
CAGTACAGTACAGCACAATATAGTATAGTATAGCATAGCATAGCATAGTATAATATAGTAGAGCATAGTATAATGATACAGTGCAATAATACAAATTAAGCCAATGCAGAGGTAGGAGAGCTCATCTTAGTTGGGAACTTGCAAACACAATGCTTCGTATTGTACACCTTTAAAACGTTTCTCTTGTAAGCTATAGATATCATTCAATACGTTAGAATAATAAATTACAATCGGAAAAAGCAATGAACGAAAGTCAGTCTAATTCTGCCAATGCCTGCGATTTGGTATTGCCAGTGCCAAACCCGTAGAAAGGAGGAGGGCAACGTCAACGGCTCACAATTGCTGAGCTCCATCGACTGATGCTTGATTCATTAGATATTGGCGCTTCATAAATGCATAATAGCAATAACAATGTATGTATATATTTGTTTAATATAATTCAATACAAATCATATTTCGAGCAGACTGATTCTCGACCACGACCTCACTTGAAGCAATCATCGACCTTGTGCACTACGAAAAAAAAGACGCTAAAGAAATCATTGGATTAGATGATATTAGAGCAGACATTTGTGCATCTATGTTTCCTTATACATATACGTCATGTCTGGTTGTAGAGCATCAACTCAAGCATCGTACCAGGCTCTGGCCTGGGCTCAGTGAACTTTCACCTCACAATATCTAAACTCAGACCGATTGAACCCAGCAAATAAGTTGATAATATACGCCGACCACAGCTACTCACTTATCCCATCATCGAATAGGGCCACGATGGGAGCAGGGCTGGACCACGTTTCTCGATGGGCTACCACATGCAACTTAAAACTAAATCACAGGAAATCATGTGAATCAATTATCCATCGGTCCAGCATGAGACAGGCTATCGTACCCAGCACCGTATACCTGGCCTAACCAGAGTACCCGATTTGACAATAAACGGAGTAACTCTTTCACGGTCTCTTCATTTCGAATCTCATATCGACCGCATATGTTGTCGGACACATAAGTCCTTCCATGCCTTATATATATCGTAGTGGCACATGGCCTTACCGGCCCTCAGCTCAACGACGTTGTACGTGCCATCACCTTGACCAGGAGGATGCTGTATGCCTCCATAGCCTGGTGGGGCTTCGCCGGAATACAAGCAAGGTATCGACCCCAGAGGAAGATGCGGTGACTGATACGACTTCATTACCTTCCCCAGGATTCCCCAAATTTGAAAAACTCTACTATAACGCCTTCATCACGGTGATGAAGGCGTTATAGTAGAGTTTTTCATTACACTTGCACCATCATAACCTTGACCCACTAAATATGAGCCAATATCGAACCCCTATGACTGTAAGGTATCTAACATAAGCCCTGACAATGACTACACAATTAATTCGTTTCCAAGTTTAAAATCTAGAAAGCATTCGTTAACTTCTTGTTGGGAAAAATCATATAGAGGTCTAACAAAAGATGTTCCCTGTGACTAATATCTTTTGTTTCATCAACAACAGCGATAGAAAAATAAATAGAACCCCTAACCTCTTCTATTATCTGATCCATAACTTATGACAGATTTGATAATAGATCAGACTCTGATTTGGGGGGCCACTGGCCCCCCTGCCCCTCCTGTGGAGCCGCCACTGTCATCACCTCCCCGAGGAATCCCCAACGTTTGAAAAACTCTACTATAACGCTTTAATTATCTCCTCCAGGAATCCCCAACGTTTGAAAAACTCTACTATAACGCTTTAATTATCTCCTCCAGGAATCCCCAACGTTTGAACAACTCTGCTATAACGCCGACACTCGCCTCTTTGGGGTTGTCGTGAGGGACCCGGCCGACGTCCTGCACCAACTACTACCTTAAAAAAAACAACCTACCACTCTCTCGTTCCTAAAGCCGACAGCCTGGTGCGTAAAACGTTTTTTGTTAGGATGTATACTTTTTAAAATGTGTTTATTAGATGTCTGTACACCAAAGTGTGATTAGCAATTCGTTATTGGGGGTCCCGTAGGGTAATGGATGACACACTGGTGTGAAGAGCTGAAGGTACCAAGATCGAAACCCGTAGCCCTCCATAAGGTTTACTAAGCCTTCCACTCGCTAGGTGGCAGCGGTGGTTAAGGAATAGTAGGCCATGATTGGCGCCGTGTGGCTTCCGCTTAAACAGTTATATTCGACTCCCGTAAAACTGTTATCATGTGCTTCCACTGTATAAATGCATGTAAGGCGCCCTGCGTGGCTGCTGTTTCTACTATATGTATGTTCACTGTACAGCGCAGTGCGGTTTCAGGCGCTTAATTAAGGAATTGATTATTAATACTAAACTTACTTACTTACTTACTTACTTACTTACTTACTTACTTACTTACTTACTTACTTACTTACTTACTTACTTACTTACTTAATAATAATAATAATAATAATAATAATAATAATAATAATAATAATTAGCCTTGTCTCCAGCGATACTCGTCACCACTTACAATCCATATTAGCTCCTCATTTCCGCCCATTTTACTAAAACGCTAATATCTCCAAATATACGCATTATATTATTTTGAAATTTTGCGCCATTCCTTGTGTGAAACTAATCTACTATTATCCAGGATTTCTCAGAAAAATATCCGTTAACAGCAAATATAACTTTTTTATGTGAGGAGATTAGAAAATAAGGTCCTCACGAGTAGCGCGATTAATAACGACTTTTACTTTAATAGCCATTAACTCCTCTTCCTATACTTCAGAACACACTAGGGCGACACGTTCGCCACTTACGCTAACGTAACGCTTAGGGCCTCACTACTGTCGACCTACTGGCGATTGTAATGCAACTATTATATTGTATGTCCGTCCATCTGTTTGTCTGTGTGTGTGTTCGCCTGTTTATGCGCATGGCTGCCGTCTGTCGGCCTGTATGTCAGTATGGCTGTACGTCTGCATGTCTGTCAAACTGTATGTCTGTCCGCCGGTATATCGGTCCGTCTGGCCGTCTGCATGTGTGTCCGCCTGTCCGCCTGCGTGTCGATCCCACTGTATGTCTGTCCGGCTGTATGTCTTACCGTCTGTTCTGCATTCGTCTATTTGTTTGTACGTCTGTATGTCTGTTCGCTTGTATATCTGTTTGACTGCTCGTCTGTCCGTCTGTATGTCTGTCCGCCTGTATGTCCGTGCGTCTATATGTCTGTCCGCCTGATCGTCTATATGTCTGTTTGTATATCTGTTTGTACGCCTTAATGTACGTATGTCTGTAGGTCTCTCGGTATCTTTGTCTGTCTCTCTGTCTTTATATATCCCCTCCGCATGCATATCTGTCCTGCTGTATGCCTGCTGTCCGTCTGTGCGTCTGAATGTCTGTCCTGCTGACCGTCTGCAATCTGTCTATATGTCTGTCTGCCCATGCGTGCGGCTGTACGTCTGTCCGTCTGCAAGTATTTCCTTCTGTAGGTCTCTCCGTCCATTGTTCAGTATGTTTGTATGTCTGTCTGTATGTATGTCTATCCGATTGTACATCTGTTGGTCTGTCCTTCTATTCGTCTATATGTCTGTCCTTCTGTCTGCCTGCATGTATGTCCGTCTGTATATCTGTTGGTCAGGCTGTCTATACGTGTGTAGGCCTATGTCTGTCCTTTTCTCTGTCTGTATGTCTGCCCATGTGTCCGCCTATGCGTCTCTGTTTGCCCGTCTGTATGTCTAGCCGTATGCATGTCTTTTTGCCTGTATGTTTGTCCGTTAGTCTGACCGTTTGTATGTCTGTCCCTCTCTTCCTCTGCATATCTGTCAGTCTGTTTGGCTGGCCGTCTGTATGTCTGTGCGTCTGTATGTCTATTCGTCTGTTTGACCGCTGGTCTGTTTTTCTGTATATCTGTCCGTCTGTTTGTCTCTCCATCTGTGTGTGTCTGTTGGTCCGTCCGCCTATTACATCCGTCCGCCTATTACATTCTTCCTCTAATCACATGGGTGTTAAACACTCCAGGAATTAGCGTTGTTTGTTCATCGCGGACTTCATGCTATAGGAATAGTAAGAAATGACGTTTAAGTACCCACTGAAGTGTCGTCTCTAACGTGACTTGAAGGCGATTATTATTCCAAAGCTGAGTTAATAATTTTTAAATCACGAAATCACGATTAGGGTTACACTGCGTGTAGTCTTTCTAGTGGTTTCAAACACGGATGACTTGAGCGAAGTTGTCATTAACTTGTAAATGGCAAGAAATAAAGAATAAGACTGTGTGTCTGACTGTATATTTGTCCTTATTTGCGTCTGTAAGTCGGTGTGTGTTTGCCCGTCCGTATGTCTGAACGTCTGCATGTCTATCTGTCGTCTGTTCGTTTGTCTGTTCGTCTGTATTGCAGAAGGCGCTTATTATTCTGTCGTCTGTCGTCTGCTCGTTTGTAGGTCTTTATGTCTGTTCGCCTGTAGGTCTTTATGCCTGTTCGTCTGTAGGCCTATGTCTGTGTGCCCGTCCGTCCGTATGTCTGTCCATCTGCTTGTCGTTGAGACTGAACATCCGTATGTCTGTCCATCTGCTTGTCCTTGAGACTGATCATCCGTATGTCTGCCCGTCTGTATGTCTGTCCTTTTTGTCCGCCTATTACATTCCGCCGCAACAGAAGTCCCTCAAATCACATGGGGTTTAAACACTCCCGGAATTATAACGTTGCTTGTTCATCGCGGACTTTACTGCATAGGAGTGCCAAGAATAACGATTAAGACCACATTTAAGTGTCGTCTCTAACGTGATTTGAAGGCGCTTATTATTACAAAGCTGATTTAATAACTTTAAAATCACGAGTTCACGATTAGAGTTACAAAGCGTGTAGACCTAGTCGTGCATTCAAATACGGATGCTTTGATCGGAGTTGTTGATTGTAGGCCTACATGGCGGACTTCATTATTATTAGAATTGCAAAAAAATAAAGATTAGGACTGTATCTTTGTCTGTATGCATGGCAAGGCATGTCTTTCTGTCTGTTTGTCCTTATCTCTGTCTGTAAATCTGTCCGTCTGTTTATCTATTTGTCTGTTTGTCCGTCTTTGTCTGTCTTTCTCGCTCATACCGCCATCGCTAAGAAGTGTCGACCCATCGTCGGCGTTATGATTACGAAACCTCACAGCGGTCGACGATTAATGTTAGATATGTGACTTAGCTTTTGTTAATAAAATACATTCTCAAACTGACACTTTTTCTGTTAGTTTTGATGAAATGAAATGCTACTAATATTCCAGGTCAAAACCGGAAAAGGGGTCCAGGCTGGTACCACTTTATCATGTCATATGACATGTAGTGAATTTGGTAAAACCACAATAAACCTGCTATCCTCTTTGTTTAGACTGAACAATTTCTGCTATAACTGTTTAGGTTTTTGCGTTACTTTACTTACACATGAAGAAAATTGCTTAGTTTTCTGCAGTTTTAAAAGATAAGTGGCACTCTAGGTGGCAAACATTTGCAAAGAATGATATATTATCTTCTGTAGATACTGATTTATATACTTGTAATTACATCGCATCCTGAAAGGTATAAAACAGCAAGCATAAAAACCAAAAGTTAGAAAGAAATTTTTTTAAATATTGAGTAGTTGCACATATGAAAAATTGAGCCTGTGCGTTAAGTCCAACTACAAGATTTGAGCAGAAAATCGAGTATTAGCAGCCGGTTGGTTCATTCTACAACTTCCTTCATTCTTTTATCAGCACGTCGCATTTCATTGGCCTTATCATTGATAATTTTTGTTCGTATTGCCTGCCATGTGTATGTGAATTGTTGGTGAGTTTCTTTGAATTTCTCAATGTCCACTTTTCCTAAAACAGTAATCATAATAAAACAAATCAGTTGCTAAAATAAAAAATTGTTTTCTTAAAACTAAGGGATAACTAGGCATGATATAGTGACATAACACATCAAATTTAAATAATGGTCCTCATCATATCCCCGCCAGGGTAGAAATTTGATTGTTTCTGCCCCACCTGCGCCCCTTAGCCAACTCAGCCATAATGAGTACACAGTCGGTGGGAAGTGAGGCGGTGAGGAAGAGAACTGGCCACCCACCCTCATATGCCGAGGCTCAGAAAATGAAGTCGCTAACACTTCATACCTATGACTGCCTCACAGCTAGCTTAAGGGACTGCTCTTCTTGTTCTCATTACAAATACGGTTTATTCCTAACTGGCAAATGTTCAGTAGATTCGGCATATTTTGCGGTTTCCTCAAAGATTTCTCCCTACGCTCCTTTATCACTGTCCTTGCTTGTCCAAATAAAGACCTTTCTTCATGTTTGAAGCAGATAATGAAGTCATCCACTCTCTGTTCCTCTTCCCTTTGACCCTTACGCAGAAACCTATCAAAACAAAGATGTTATATGTTTTATCTGTTTTACAAGTTTTTCTTGAAAATGTAATTGAATTGTATTACACAAGAAAGTGAAAAAATAATGCTAACTTTAATGATGAACCTTTGCAACGGCTGCCTAGCCAATGACAGCTTTTGATGGAAAGGTTAGCCCAAATCACTTGATTTTTATATATATATATGTATATATATATTGTATTGTATTGTATTGTATTGTATCTATAAATTTATAAAGCGCCTCTCGCAGAATAACTAATATATATATTAGGGTGTCTCGTAAAAATGAAAGTTTAAAATTTCAATCTCTCACCCCTTCAAGTTGTTAGGTTCATTGATAAAAAATTTACAAAAAAATTTGGTGGAGATCGGATAATATTTAGAGGTGGCCCTTTGATGTCAAAGTTTTAGCACTGTAGGCCTATTGGTTACAGCCATGGTATATAGTTCTCATTGTTAAAGGAAGGACAGGTTGCCTTATTAATTTGCCAATTTCAACCTATAGAGGCAGGGAAGCAGACTCTTATCTCCTGCTCAATTTGTAAACAAGTTGCAGGCAGTAAATTTAAAAATTCAAGTTTAAAATGTTTCAAACAAATTTGTATCAAATGCGCTTTCGCGGCAAGTAAGCGCAAATTTACTGAATTACACCATCTGCATGATTTGCAGATTGTGGCTAAGTCAATGCTTATTTTGCAATGAATTGCCTTATTCAGAGCATTGTCCTACATAAAGTCAACACGGTAAGTAAGTATATTCTATATTAACCAATTGCTAATTGCACTTTGGTATACAGACGTCACAGTTAAAAGTATATAACATCCTAACAGTAAATGTTGTTATGTATCAGGTTATCGGCTGGGGGAATGATGCAGTCATGGGCACGGGGTCAGAGGTAGTAGGTAGGTTTGGTTGGAGGTAGTTGGTGCAGGACGCGGTCGGTTTCCGTCAGAACAACCCCAAATAGGCGAGTGTATTAGTAAGCACATGGTATTATTGGTAATACTGGCATACATTATTATAATTTCACTGGAAAAGATGAATTGCCCCAGATGGTTCAAATGGAATATTGATTTTCAATAACTGGCCCATAATTAGCTCTAACTTTATTTTGACATTAAGGTATTATTGATCGTGTTGCGGTATTGTGCTTCAACGCTACAGCCGCAAATACTTGCCGTCATTCTAGTGCTTGCACGACTATAGAGCAGGGGCTCGGAAGAGTTTTGCTCTTCTTGGAATGTCGCCATCATGTAGCAGAGCTAGTGTTTTAGGTGGCATTCGAAGAGACAAATGGTGTATCTACTGGCCCCAATGTTCTTCTCTATAAACGATTTAAGGGGCACTAGAAGAATATCGATTGCAAGAATTGTCTACCACCTTCAAAAGTAGATTAAGTGGAAGCACTGGTCGCATCAACCCGAGATGATATTCTTAACTTTGGAAGTTAAACAACCGCAAGCTGACTATCATGAATTAGAATTCCTGCATGAGGTGTTCTTTTCCAGGTGCCAGACGCTACGCATCGTGCAAGATGGATGGTCAAGGTTATAACATGCAATTAAGATACGGTGCAATCAAGAGCAAGGACGGCAGACTACTGGAGGACGCAGATGATATAAGGGAAAGATGGAAGGAATATGTGGAGGAATTATATACAGGAAGTGGAAGCATCGAGGAAGAAATGAGGAAACAAGAACGGAAGCAGGAAGAAACACAGGTGGAGGACGGCATGGGTCCGGAGGTGATGAGAGAGGAGGTCTTGGCTGCAATTAAGGACATGAAGAATGGGAAGTCGGAAGGAATTGACAACATCCCAATAGAAATACTCAGACATCTTGGAGAGAAGGCAATGAGCGAGGTGGTGCAGCTATGCCGGGACATCTACAACACGGGAGAATGGCCAAAGGACTTCCTGCAGACAATAATTATACCAATACAGAAGAAGCAGAATGCAACAAATTGCGAAGACCATCGCACGATAAGCCTTCTGACACATGCATCAAAAATCCTGCTAAGAATTATAACAAAGAGACTGCAGACAAAGGCGGAAGCAGAAAATTGCTTGGGAGAGGACCAATATGGGTTTAGAAAGGGAAAGGGGACAAGAGATGCGATGGCAGCATTGAGGATAATAGCAGAAAGAAGCATCCAACATGACCAAGACATATATATCTGCTTCGTCGACTATGAAAAAGCTTTCGACAGAGTAGACTGGAGAAAGCTAATGGGAATACTGAGAAGAAAAGGGGTGGATTGGAGAGAAAGAAGATTGATAGGTAATCTATACATGGGACAAAGAGTGAAAATAAGAGTTGATGGAGAATACTCAGAACCAGGAAAAATAGGAAGAGGGGTAAGACAAGGCTGCCCACTGTCACCAATCCTATTCAACATCTATATAGAAGAGATCATAAGAGAAACGCTAGACGATATGGAGGAGGGGATAAAGGTAGGAGGAAGAAGGGTGAAGGCATTGAGATTTGCAGATGACCAGGCGATGCTGGCAACTAGCCAGGAGGGCTTACAAAGGATGATGGATCGTCTAAATACGGTATCACTGGAATATGAAATGAAAATAAACGTAAAGAAGACAAAGGTAATGAAGATAAGCAAGAGAAGCGGTATAATACCACAAACAATAAAGATCACACTAAACGGACAAGAAATAGAACAGGTGGAGAAGTTTTGCTATCTAGGAAGTGTGATCACAGACGATGCAAGATGCCACGAGGAAATAAAAAGAAGAATATCCATGGGAAAAGATGCATTTTACAAAAGAGGAGAGCTGATGAGAGGAACCTTAAGCAAGAATCTAAAGAAGAGAATGGTGAAGACACTGGTGTGGAGTGTTGTGCTGTACGGCTCCGAGACATGGACAATGAGGAAGGACGACATAAAAAGATTGGAGGCCTTCGAGATGTGGGTGTGGCGCAGAATGGAGAGAGTTAGCTGGGTGGAACGGAGGACGAACGAGGAAATCCTGCAAATGGTAGAAGAACAAAGATCACTCATAAGTACTATACGCGGACGACAAAGGAAATGGATCGGGCACATCCTAAGGAGTGAGACACTGCTAAGAGACATCATGGAGGGAAGGATGGAGGGGAGAAAGACGCGAGGAAGACCGAGGGCAATGCTGCTAGACTGGATGATGACAAAAGAAGAAGGATACAGTGGACTGAAGAGAAGAGCACAAGACAGAGAACGATGGCGTCATTGGTCATACGAACGTGCCGATGGGCAGAGAACATAAAGAAGAAGATGGCTCTTTAATGACCAGTTCCAGATGACCGCTTTAGAGAAGAGAGGAATTCGTGATCTTGCAACTTTTGCAGTTATCATCCACCTCTAGGCCTGGATTACTGCCCCAATCGAAGTTGAAGCACCTCTGAGCGACTCTCTACTCATGATTGAACTCTAAAAATACCCACATGAAGCCATTTCCAGCACAAGGAAAAAACTTGGATTTCGTCTATGGTACCTCTGAGGAGCTGTTCGGACTGGCTCTTTTTGATTCAAAAGTGTCTGTGGAGATGAAGAGATTGATGTTAGCCACCAATGAAGACCCAGTCCCGACTAAAAGTGCACCGTGACCCTGGAGCAGTTCTGCATGATAAACATTAAACGACTCTTTACCGTGCTTGGCCTTCCTCACACTTTCCTTGCACTGGATCCGTCTGAATGGGATGAAGAGGAAACAAAATATTCCACAGGATTTGCACATCATGGCAGTCGTCAATGACAGGGCCAAGTGAGGCATGACCCTCATTCAGGAACGAATGAGAGTATGTTTCTGGACATTAGATATTAATTATAACATAAATATACACGTAGAAAGTAGAAATTCTGTTACATAAACAATACAAATTGATTAACTAGCACTACAACTGACGATTAATTATTATATAACATTACATTTCCCATTCTACGAAGTATCATTAATTTTCAGAACTTTACAGCTCGAGGGCCACCCCTAAATATCATCCAATTTTAATGAAACTGTTTGTAGAATTTTATTTCTATGAACCTAACAACTTGGGAGGGTGAGAAGGAGAAAAATAAAAAATAAATTTTTTTGCACTATGCTACGAGACACCATAATATATATATATATATATATATATATATATATATATATATATATATATATATATATATATATATAGCGACTTGGGTGTCACACTTGACTCCTCCCTGACATTCACAGAGCATATCTCCAACATGACTCGCTCCTGCTTCTCATCTTCTGTTTTTACCACCATAGTTCACGCATTTCTCTGCTCACGCTTGGACTACTGAAACTCGCTCCTCATGGGTCTCCCTAAGCAGCAGTCTTTCCCCCTTCAATCTGTTCTAAATGCTTCTGCAAGGCTCATTGCTCGACTTCCCGGTTTGCCCATATCTCTACTTACATGCTTGATGTCCTTCACTGGCTCCCTCTTGCTGCGCGCATCCGTTACAAGATTCTCTTCCTTGTGTCTAAATCTCAGCAGCCTACTGCCCCGAAATATCTCTCGAACTATCTGTGAAAACCGCTCTCTGCATCTTCTTCTCGTTCATTGCGCTCTGTAAATCGGCTTGATCTTTTTAATCCCAGGGCTAAAACTGCCTTGGCCCAGAACCGGGCGTTTGCTGTAGTGGGTCCAAAAATCTGGAATGACCTTCCCCCTCTGCTCAGGGCCAAACTAATGACTGGCCTCTCCTCATCGGTCTCGTGTTCCCTAAAGGCATTTCTGTTTTCCCGGGGCTTCTGTGCTGAGAGCGCCTCTGAATAGTTACTCTGCGAGAGGCGCTTTATAAATTTCTAGATTCAATACAATACAATATGTACATTTTATTTCAAATGACTTTAGTAACTTTTCTCACTGCATAACTCAGTTGGAGATCTTATCAGGTACCTAGATTTAGCTTTTGTCAATTTCCATAGATTTAGCTTTTTTCTTACTATTTCTTCTTGTACATGAATGCGGTTTGCCATTCTTCTATAATTAACGATATACTACTACTACAAAAACTGTGACTCGCTGAATTCCCCACTAACAGATCAATGGCTAATCAAAAGATGCAGCTTCTAGCCGAAAACCCAATATTTAAGAAGTTGTTTAAAGCATAAATAAATATAAATTGCAGAAAATAAGTTGACTGTAAAGAACAACAGTCAAATGAAACACATTGTTTTTTGCTTTTTTCGTAGTTACTTTCAAAGCTTGTGTAAAATATAAAACCAAAAAGTACACTCACGTGGCTTTTACTGCATCAGCAGTCTTGAGTAAAAGCCAGAAAAGACTTTCTTTAAGACCAGCCTTTATAGCTTCTGTATTGTCACCTTCTGCTGTGTAAGCAATTAATGCTCGTTCCAGAATGTCCATATTCAGAACGCTTAACATGAGTGTCCATATTCAGAACGCTTAACATGTCTGACACCTCTTTTATAGTCTGCTGCATATCTGCACAAAACAATGAATAAAAAACATTAACACCAATACTAGACTACTCCATCAAACTAGACTACTCCATCATCTTTATGCAAACGACGCTCAAGCGCTCGTTCATGGCATCCCTCTGCACAGCTTGCATTAACTGGACGCATTGATGCTGTCTGGCGTGATTTACACCTTTGGCTGTCTTCTAATCGTCTCTCTTTGAACCCAGCTAAGACGCAGCTTATATGGTTTGGTACTCGTCGACAGCTCCTGGAGCTAGACTTCCCACTTCTTGCTGAGAAATTCCCGTCATTCACTTTTCTCTCTAGTGTCCGTGACCTTGGTGTTGTCCTTGACAGTACGCTCACCTTTTCTGAACACATTGCTAATCTTACCCGTTCTTCCTACTTTCACCTGAGACGGCTTAGAGCAATCCGACGCTCTGTCTCCTCCTCCGTTTTTACCACTATCATCCACGCCTTCATCTATTCCAGAATTGACTACTGCAATTCTCTTTTGATTGGGATGCCAAAAGTCAGTCTTTCTCCCCTCCAGACTGTTTTAAATGCTGCGGCCAGATTAATAGCCCGACTCCTTCGCTGGTCTCATATTTCCTCTTTCATGTTCGATCATCTTCATTGGCTTTCCCTTAGTGCTCGGATTCAGCTGAAAGTTCTCACTTTAGTCCTTCGGTCCTATACAGGCTTAGCACCTAAGTACCTCTGTGACCTTGTTCGTCTGCCAATTTCAGCCACTTCCCTCCGTCCATTGCGATCGCTTAATCGCCATGATCTTCTTGTACCACGAGCCAGGACCACTATGGCCAAAACTCGAGCCTTTTCTTGCACTGGTTCTGCTCTATGGAATCAACTCTCTCCATTGACACGTGCTTCTTTACTAGCTGGTGGCCCAAGTGCCTCGTTCCGCTGTCTTAAAACTACTTTCTATTCACTAGGTCTTTCGCACTGGGAGCGCCTCTGATTAGCGAATACTGTGAGAGGCGCTTTATAAATGTTTAGATAC
Organism: Allolobophora icterica; assembly: GCA_963556255.1. Lineage (NCBI taxonomy): Eukaryota > Metazoa > Annelida > Clitellata > Crassiclitellata > Lumbricidae > Allolobophora > Allolobophora icterica. The sequence continues at coordinate 8,241,598 of OY744613.1, forward strand.
AATACAATATAGGCCTAATACAATACTCCAGATATCAGTTTAAATTACTCAAATTAGTGAATACTATTGCACCAAATAACAACTGCAAAACTGTTGTGTTATTATATATGTTATTAGCAATTCATTATTGAATATTATCTTTCAGTTTATTGTTAGAGTACAATTACACTTTATGTATTCTTGTCTTCTTAATTCGATCACGTATTCTGAGATAAGGCAAGGTAAAGCACAAAAGGTTCATGCTTCTATAACCAGCAGTACTCTCTGGACTTTCAGCCAAAATGCAAAAATAAGCAGCAGTTCAGTAATGAACAGCCTTTTGTTCTAGGTTTTGCATGATATTACACTCGGATCAGAACAACCAAATGCATAGAGTCAAAGCCACTGTGTCTGCTAATATACTATTTAAGAAATATATGTAATTAAATAAACAAATTTAAAGTATACTTAAAATGCAGCAGTATGGCCTTGCAAGAGTTCGAACTCTCTTCTGTTAAGAAACTTCTTGAAACTCATTATTTCTTGTTGGCTTGCATCCGTCCGTAGGTATTTGTCATAGGCTATGATGCAAACGGGCTTGATAAATTTTTAAATTCTTGAGTTTTGTTAAATGACTTTTCATACTGACAACCGGTCTTGGTCTTGGTCTTGCGAGACCAAGACCAAGACTTTGAACCTCAAGACCAAGACTAAGACCAAGACTTTGAACCTAACCAAGACCAAGGCCAAGACCAAGACTTTCGGTCTCAAGACCAAGACCAAGACTTTTAAAAACGAACTCGAGTGCACTCGAGACCAAGATCTTGGTCCCGAGGACAACAAGTCTGGTTAAAGTGAAATATCCTTCAAAAGATTCTGGTAGGAGATTATGACTATAAGAATAAATCATTTCAGCAATTTGGAAGGTCTTGATCTGTTTAAGATACAGAAGCTTAAGAGTTTTAAATTGAGGTTTTGAATGATCATATCGACCTGCTCCCTCAACGAATTGCTCTTTTCTGCAGTAAGGATAACTTGTGAAGATGAGATTCATAAGTTGAGGCCCATAGCAAGTTGCAATAGCCAAGATAGGGCAGGATTAAGGTGTTATAAAGACTCAGTCTGATGTTTTTAGGAACCATTTTTGCTACTCTCGAAATTATTCTAATGTTTTTCGCAATTTTTAGGGAAATGTAGTAAATATGGGTTTTCCAAGTAATGTGTTGGTTAATGAAGACACCTGAAACTTAATCGAGTCTACTTTAGCGATTAGAAGACTATTAATGGATAAATTCCCAGTTATTGGTCTAATTTTCCAATGAGATTTGAAGATTACGTTATTGGTTTTCCCTATGTTGAGTGTAAATTTATTTGCAACAAACCAATCGTTGACTTTAATAAGCTCCATGTTAGGAGATTCCATAATGGTTGCCCAAGAAGTACCAGACTGGAAAATATTAGTATCATCAGCAAAGAGTATGAACTAAACAGACGTAGAGATCTTTGCAAGGTCATTTACATACAATAGGAAAAGAAGAGGCCCCAGGTTAGAACCTTTGGGAACCCCGAGGTAATAATTTCCGGCAATGACAGAATCCCATTACAGCTTACTATTTGAGTACGTGATTCTAAGTAGCTCATAAACCAAGTAAGCCAGACCCCTTAATTGCAAAGTTGGCAAGCCTATTTATTAGTATGGTATGATCGACAGAATCGAAAGCCTTGGCTACGTCAATTAACACCTCCACTGCATATTCATTGTTATCAAGTACCCTTGAAATTTTGTCCTCCATGTGGAGGAGTGCCATAAAAGTAGAATGCTCCTTCTGGAATCCATGCTGGGAGGAGTGTAGAGTTTTGGTCTTATTGATAAGACCTTTGATGCATTATTTTTTCCAAAAACTTAGCAAAGAATGGTAAGATAGATATTGGTCGATAATTTTCCTCTTGTGAAGTCAGTAATAGACCCATAGATGATAGAGTAGAAGCAGGTAGGTAGTCTTCATAAGCGGTTTTAGCAGGAGGCATCCTCAGATCACTCCATTGGTTAAAAATCCCAGAGCGAATCCATTACAAAGTCCTATCACTTACCCACAACTCCCTACAGTATTCCCAGCCCAAGTACCTTCGTGATCTCTTCACCATTCAGACAACCCGCTCCACCCGATCATCCTCAATTCTCAGTCTTTCTCGACCCCCAGTCACTACTCAACTCAATTTCTCCAACCGAGCCATTTCCATCACAGCACCACGACTCTGGAATGATCTGCCCCCTGAATTTCGCAGTTTCATGGTGCCTCCATCATCATTGCAACCCGTCCTTCATCCTCATCCTCATGCTCCTCTATCTATCACCCCCGGGCTTTCCACTCAAAACTGAAGTCTCACCTTTTCAAATACTCCTACCCTGACTCATCTGATACCCCGCCTTCCAATTCTTCTCGCCGTAAACGACACCCGCCTTGACAGCTGCTCTGCCTCACCTGATCTGGTACCCTGGAATTCGGACTTGGACCTCTTTTGGACTACTCTCTGGAAACCCCCTTTTGATTTGGTTTGGCCTCCTGGAAATTGGACTTGGACCTCTTTTGGACCACTCTCTGGAAACCATCTGATCTGGTACTCTGGAAATCGGACTTGGACCTCTTTTGGACTACTCCCTGGAACCCCCTCTGATCTGAAGTAGCGCTCGTGAATAGGCTGGTGCCCTGCGCTTGGCCTTCGAGTGGCGCTTTAGAAGTTTGGAGATTACGAATTACGAATTACGAGGCAGCTTCATTGCCAGGTCTCTCTGAATGTTAATAAAATATTCATTAAATTTGTCTGACATTACTTTGGGATCTTACATATATACATACATGCATGCATGCATACATACATACATAAATACAGACATACATGTATGCATATATATACATACATGCATATATACATACATACATATACATTTACTTACATACATATATACAGACTGGGCCGTAAAAAAGTAACCCCCTACAGGTTTCTGGACCATCAAAAACAGTGGGTAGACTCAGTAAAAGTTATATAAAATTGGTTCTATTTGAAATATTTTGTTGAAATTTGGCTTTTATACGCACATGTGAATTACTTTTAAGCCAGTAAAACTTGATTTAAGAATCCTTACTTTTGGCCGAAATATTAGCAAAACCTCTAGGGGGTTACTATTTTTGGCCTACCCTGAACATATACAGTGATGGGCAATAGTTAACTAAAAAGTTGATAACTTAGTTTAACTAAAAAATTTGAGTTAAGGAAGAAGTTTAACTAAAAAATAGTTTAGTTAAAACCATAGTTTAACTAAAAGAATTTTAGTTGCTAATTAAAAGTTTAACTAAAAAAATCAGCAATTGCCAATTATTTTCCGCAATCAACATTGAACACTGTCAACAACTCAACGCGAAACTTATTGATTAACACTGCATGATCTTAGCTCTAACAGCCTGTGTTTTCAAATTCATACACTATTTACAGTATGCTTGTAACTAGAACAGCACACATTGCATAGTTGGAAGGTGAAATTGTATTATTACAGTTCACTTAATCTCTGTTATTGTGAAAATGTTTGTCATAAAAAGTTGAAGAAACTTGGAAGAAGTTTAACTACTTTTTCCTAGTTTAGTTAACTAATTGCCAAAATTAGTTGTCCATTATTTAGTTAAACTATATTTTTTTTGAGTTGGAAAATAGTTTTAGTTTAACTTAAAAAAATAGTTTAGTGCCCATCAATTCAATTCAATTCAATTCAATTCAATGATTTTTATTGCAGCCGGTAACAACTCACAAGGATACATTAGTGACAATCAATAACACGCAATTGTGAGCAAAAAAGGACATTAGATAATCTTGATGCAAGTAATAAAGGTAAAGTTATTAACAGTAATGACACTAGATGGTCATATTGCAAGTGGTGATGTTTGAGTTATTAGCGGGAGCAAAGGGTGGCTCCTAAGGGATTGGCATCCCGCTAGATGGAGACACCCTGCTGAGTCAAGTAACGTGGGTACAATGAATGGCAGAGGATACAATACTTCGTAGAAGTGGCTAAATGCTATAGTGGGAGTAGCCTAGACAGTAAACAGGTTTTAGAGGAGTACGCAACAAGGAGGCAAAATTAGTACAATTAGATATCTTAACTAAACTTATCTATAATGTCTTAACTAAGTGGCTCGAGGACCAGTGCATCGTGCAACCAGGCATAAGTTGATATACTTAGGTTATAAATGGGACAATTTATTTTTATTATTTTTTTATTTTATGCTGGGAATTGTTATACGTATAGGATATAAGTGCGTAGCTTTTTTTTAAATTCATGACGGGTTTTGGATAGTCGAATTTCCAATGGAATGGAGTTCCAGAGTAATGGTCCGGCAGTTCTAATACTGAATTCTCTAGTGTTAGTTCTCGCTTTCGCTGGGCGGTACGATGTGGCGCTCCTAGTGAAATGATCATGAATCTGAGAGCCGAGGGTGAAGTACTCCACAAATGAAGCGGGTAATAGATTGTTTTCGTATCGATAAATGAATTCACCTGTTTGCAAACTTCTTATTTGTTTTAGGTTCAGAAATTTCAAGTTCCTGAAGATGGGGGAGTTATGGGCGTCTCTGCGGGCTCCCTCAATTATCCTAATGGCCTTCTTTTGGAGGATTATTAATTTATGGAGTCGGGATTCATAGTTCGAGGACCAAATTAGGTTACAATAGCTTAGATATGGGAACATCAGAGAATAATATAAGTTTAGCCTAATCGATTTTGGTAGGAGATCAGAGATTCTTGAAATTATTCCTATGTTTTTAGCTATTTTTAGAGAAATGTAATTAATGTGGGTTTTCCACGTCAAATGTTGATCTAGAAACACCCCCAGAAACTTAGTCGAGTCTACTTGGGAGATGGGTTTTCCTTCCAGAGTTAAGGCCCAATTTACTGGTTTTATTTTTCTATGTGACTTAAAGTTTATAAAATTAGTTTTGTCTACATTTAACGTGAGTCTATTGGCTAGAAACCAGCTACTGATTAGGTTTAGTTCACGGTTAACAATTTCTGTAAGCGAGGTGTGGGAGCGGTTGGAGTAGAAAATATTAGTGTCGTCCGCGAATAGAATAAGATGCAGGGTCGTTGAGACATTGGCTAGATCGTTTATATACAGTAGGAATAGGAGTGGTCCGAGATTCGAGCCCTGAGGGACTCCGTATGTAATGTGGCCTAAAGCCGATAATGCCCCATTACATGAGACTCTTTGTGTGCGATTTGAGAAGTAACTTTGGAACCATTTTAGTTGTAGGCCTCTAATGCCATAATTTGACATTTTTTTAGGAGGATGGAGTGGTCGACCGTGTCGAAAGAATTTGCTAAGTCTATAAAGATTCCAATAGAGTATTCGTTATTATCAATAGCTTTTGAGATTTTATCCTCCATATCAAGTAAGGCCATAAACGCGGAGTGACACGGCTGAAATCCGTATTGGGTTGGGTGTATTATATTAGCTTTATTAATGTAGGAACTAAGCCTATCATACATAATTTTTTCCAGGAATTTTTCAAAATAAGGAAAGACGGAGATCGGCCGATAGTTGAAAATACATTCTTTTTCTCCTTTTTAAAGATTGGGACTACTTTTGCAATTTTGAGTTGATCAGGGACAATTCCATGTATTAGACAGCAATTAATGATTTCTGTTAGGGGCAAGATTACGTGAGAAAGATTAGCAGTTGCTATATAGGGGTGAATGTCGTCAGTGCCTCTAGTATGAGTTTTCTTTAAGTCCCTCCCTATGTTCAAGAGTTCCCCTGGTGAGGTAAGGGTTAGTCCCATTGAGTTCAAGTTAGAGGGGAGCAGGTAGTCTTCAAATGGGCAATGCGGGTTTTGTAGCTTATTAGCTAGGTCGTTAGCTATGTTAATAAAATAATTATTAATCCGCATTTGTAAATGTAACCGTAATCTCAAACAGCGAAGTCTCTGGTACTACCTTATTCACAGGTGACTGACTTGTGAAAATCCATTTTAGACACCTTTAAATGTAGATTTTTCTATTAGCGTCCGGATTTATCTGACAGTCCTTGTCTATGTCCGTGTCTTCTATCTGTCCGTTTGTATGTCTGTCCATGTATCCGTCAATTGTTCCGTCACATGCCACGACTTTCAATCAGCAGAACAATGGTATACGTGGAAAAACATATTAAAACCACACCGTACTGTCGCGATCGAAGGTCGCCGTCGTGTGATTGTTGTGTGGTGATGTCGACCCTCGACTCGCTATGTTCTTTTACTTGCACTTTTAATTAAAGCTGCCTAACTTTTCTACAGAAGACTCACGACGAACTTTGTTTGATTAATAAAAGTATTTAATTAATGAACAAATATATATATTAACTTTTACGGAAACTTCCACGTAGCATTAATTCGTTTAGATATAATTTAGGACTCTCTCCCGTACTGCCTCGCAAGGCTTAACTACAGATCGTTCTACTCGTCAGTCTCTGATTCTGACGGACTTTACTCTGTTGCCGTCGCTGTTCGCCCCCGTTCGATGTTGATCTCCCGTCCGTCGTCCACACGTCGCGCAAGCCAGTAGTATAAGTCCCGTAGTAACATTTACCCTCCCTTATGTAGGTCCTTCGCAACGTCCATTGTTCGACCCTCCCCACGCCTCATCAGTGTCATCCGGGTTTCGGGTTACTCCCTTGAGATCGGGGTTCGCCGATCGTCGCTTCGCCGTTAGCCGTCGGGGACCTGCCTCCCCCCCGGCATCTCCCCCGTCTCTCGTCGCTTCGCCCGACCGAACCGCCCAGATGCGGTTCTGCCTCGTCTCGGGCTTCACCGGCGGCCCGAGCGGAGTCATATTATAGCTCAGCCGAGCGGTGTTTGGTTACCTCCCGGCCTGGCTGACTCTGTCGTTGTTCAGACGTTGACTGGCTTTTGTCCGTCATCATTCCATCTCGACCGTCAACGACGGCTCTATCATGATGATGAAGCCCGTTCGTCGTTGGCGTCGACTTCCTCACGCGACACCTCCCTTCCCGGGGGAGGACAAAAGCCAGTCTTTGATTCGCCTCCCGGCTGAGAATGATGTCGATCCCTCCGCTGATTCCCTCCAGACCATATCCTCGTCGTTTCCATGAAAAATACAAAATATAAGCACAGTTAGAAATTAATATGTACAGTTATCGCGGTGCCTTACAGGGTAGTCCGCCTTCTCCTCATTCATAGTCTGGACAAGAGATCAGCGGGAATGTTCAGCGATCCAGGTCGATATTTAAAAGAGATATCGAAGTCCTGGAGGGCTAGAGCCCATCTCGCAAGTTTCGCGCTTGTAGGCGTAGAAGCAGTTAGGAAAGTCAAGGGGTTGTGATCAGAATAGAGGGTGGTCCTTGACATAAAAATCCAATTCCTAAACTTCTTTAACGCAAAGATCACAGCGTAAGCTTCGCGTTCCACAGTGGACCAACGCGCTTGAGTAGTGTCTAGTTTAGAACTAGCAAAACATATTGGTCGTTCTGTTCCATCGTCTTGAGTTTGGAACAAGCAACACCCGACTGCTTTGTCACAAGAATCAGTAGATAAGCCAAACTCCCTGCTGTAGTCGATTATCTGCAAACATACAGCGTGGTTTAAATCGTGCGTAAGTTTATCTAGCGCATTTTGGTGTTCAACTCGCCAGGGTATCTTAGCAGGCACCGATTTCTGGTCAAGTCAGTGAGGATTCTGGCTGTCTCAGCCAGGTTAGGGATAAAATTCCTAAAATAGCTAAAGAAACCGATTAATCTTCGTATGTCCTTCTTGGACTCGGGTTGAGGGATTTTCCCTAGCCCTGCGATTTTAAGAGGATCCGGTTCAATGCTCCCTGATCCGATCAGGTGACCTACAAACGTTGTTTGTCGTCTAGCAAAGGAACTCTTCTTAATGTTAAGGGTCAGACCCGACTGTTGAATAGTCATTAAGTACTTCTCGAGGTGTTTCATGTGATTAGGCCACGTCATCGAATGCACTGCCATGTCATCCACGAATGTCTCAGTGAAATCACGAATCGGATGGAGGACCTTTGACATGCAACGAATGAATGAATTCGAGGCTGATTTCAAACCGAAGGGCAATCGTACAAATTCGAATAGGCCGGCGTCACATACGAAGGCCGATAGCCATCGAGAGTCCTTGTGAAGTCCAATCTGGTAGTATCCTTGACGCGCGTCAAAGCAGGATATGAAGTTTGCACTTCCTACCTTCTGTAGCACTTCCTGAATGTCGGGGTTGGGGTATGCGTCACCCGCCGAGAATTTGTTTACGTAACGGTAGTCGATGGCCAGTCTTAGACCGCCTTGACCTCCCTTTTTAACAATGCACACAACGGGACTAGACATTTCGCTATGCGATGGAACGATGATGCCTAGGGCCAAAAGTTCGCGGATTTGTTTCTCCACCTCAGGTTTGAGCAGTTCCGGCACCTTATAGGCCCGTAAACTCTTCGGCCTAAACTCCGCACTAACAGTGATCGTATGCTCTAGAATGGGACAGAAACCTGGTTTGTCTGAAAATACCTCTGGAAATCGGTCTAACAGATTAAACAGCTGTTCCCGTTCTGCTATCGTTAAGTGTGCAACTGCGGTAGAATCTACTTGTGCACTGGGCCGTGTCCGGCTCGTGCCGAAGCTACCCACTGCTTCCACGTGACCGAAGTCCTCGTCCTTCTCGAACAGAATCGAGCAATTGTTGACCAACGCTTGCTGTATTCTTTCGTTGTATTTGCGAATACGATTTGCGTGTAATAGGCGGCTCTTACCCCCCATTTCCACGAGGTACGTATAGGGTGTTTTTACCTGAGTGATGGTAGCTGGTCCTTGCCATTGGCCATCCTTTTTCGCCCCTCGTGCCTCCGGTGACTGGATGATGACTTTGTCACCCACCTCGTAACGCCTGTCCATGCTTCTCAGATTGTAATGCGTAGCATAGCGCTGCTGTTCAATGTCTGAGTAGTACTCTGCGTATAATTTGGCCATTTCGAGGTTGTCTCTTAATTGGTCCAAATAAGCTGCTGCGCCTACGCCCAGTTGTAGTGGAGCATCACGCTCCCCTGTCCATTCTTCAGAAAGGACAGACAGTGGTCCCTTAGGCAGAGTGCCATACACCAAAGTATAGGGACTCACATGGGTGGTGGCAGATGGGCGTTCCCTTAAGCTCCACAGCACGTATGGTAACAGTCTGTGCCACCCCCTCGGGTTTTCTTCAGCCAATTTATAAATCATGGTCTTCAGTGTGGCATTGCAACGCTCCACTAGACCTTGTGATTCCGGGTGTGCGACCGGCCCGAAGCGTGGTGAACACCCCATGCGACGCAGAAACTCTTGGGTCAATTTACTGTTAAAATTTGACCCATTGTCAGATCGAATTGTTTTCGGAAAACCGAAGGTCGTGAAAATCTGCATATATGCATCGCATGTTGCTTTTGCTGTCAATGCCTTTAGAGGATAGGCCATCGGCCATCTTGAAAACTGGTCCACTACCACTAATGCGTAGTTGTATTCCGGTTTTGGGCTTGTAGGGTCCCCATTGGTTACTATGGGCCCGATACAATCCGCCACTAGGCAACCGAACCTGGTTTCATCGTTGCGGGGGATAGGAGTTATGGGGGCACGATGCGCCACTCGCAACGGCGCGTGCCTTTGGCATATGTCGCATGATGCGCAATACTCCTTCACTATGTCCTCCATGTTGGGAAACCAGAAATTCAATTTAATTCGGTCCTTCGTCGTTTTCAGCGCCATATGACCTGCGAACGCAGCGTCATGGGCTAAGCTTAAGACCTTGTCTATTCTCTCTTTCGGTAAGCATAGTTGTTTTACAGAATGTCCAGCTATTTTATCTTTATGAAAGAGCAAATTATCTTCAATGAAGAAGTTCTTTGCCTTGTTTTTCCCGTGGACCAAGAATGGTGCTAAGGTCGAGCATTGAGCTTGTTCGGCCGCCATCTTGTTTCTGCTTACCATTGCATCTCCGTTGGGTGGGGATGGTGCTTCTGGGTCGAAGAATTGCTCTTCAGTATCTGTTTCTTCAGGACTGGCTTCTACTACACTCTCGCTGTCTGCTTGAGCGATTGTGAAGAAGTTCTCGCCTATCAGCGACCTCAGTCCTTCTACCTCCTCCTCTTTGTCCTCTTCCTCCCTCGTCTCGGTACCTATGGCCGCCTGCGCTTCTGAAATTTGATCTATTTCAGGTGTGCTGACCGCGTGTCTCGAGTACAGCGCTGTCTCTCGCAGTAAGTCGGCTGTGGTGGGAGTGATAATTAGCGGCTCATTAAGCTCTTCAATGAGCGCTGTCCAAATCCGCACATCGGGGGCGTAGTTTACCTCCCCTTCCTTTACCTCGTCGGTCTGAGACCCCTTTAGTCTCAGCCGAAGCACGTCCACGTTCATCGCTTGACCGTTAAGTCCTTTCACCTCTATCTGTTTAACTACGGGCAGGTTGAGCGGTCTGATTAAATCAGCACGCGCGCAGTTATATTCGGCCCCGCTGTCGATTAGAGATGAGATCACAGGGAGACCTGCTATGTACACTTTCAGGTACTCTCTCGCATACGTCTCCTCCACGTCAATGCATGCCGGGTTTGTCGGCAATGCATGCTGGTCTATCTCGTGGATCCGTGATGGTCCGTCTTGTCGCGCCTCGCGTTGACCGCCTATCTGTCCGTCTAGGGCTTTTGTCACGGTTGGTTGGACCGCACACGCGCTCACCTGTTTACTCTTGGTTTGCTTGTTCTTCAAGCACACGTTAGCCCTGTGATCTGGAGATAAGCACAGAAAAGAAAGGCCCTGCCTCCTAATCTCTTCGGAGGTTGGACGTCCGTCGGTTCTGTTATTTGTCTGTGTCCCTCCTGATCGGTCAGTCCATTTGTCCGTCTGTTTAGCTGTCGTCTGTGGAGGCGCTGGTGCTTTCGCATAGCGTGACTCCGTCTTACCCGTGCCTGGACTATGTTTTGCATAGTCATTTTCCCAAGGGTGAGTGGCGGCGTAAGTGTCAGCCGCTGCAGCCAAGTCTTTGTGCCCCAACCAATTCTGCTGTTCTTGACTGAGGATGAAGTTTAAGCATCCTCTGGGCAACATTTCCTTCATTTTGTCGGCGATCAAAAGGCTCGTTACGTCATCAAACGTTATTGCCTTGCGATCTTGCAAGTAGTACGAGAGTAAATTATGCAGTCTAGAAGCTAATGTGGTATACGATTCATCTGCCGCCTTTTTGGCGTTCATAAATCGCTCTCGTAGTGAGACCGCGCTCACTTTGAATTCTTTCAACAAGAAAGCCTTTAGTCTGCCATAATTGTCGAGTTCCTGTTGTGTGAGCCTGGCCGTCAATGCTCTGGCCTGGTTGTCTAGACAGGTTAAGAGTAATCTACTACGAAGGTCGTCCGGGACAGCGCACGAGTCGAATAATCTTTCGCAATGCACGAAAAAGCCAGGGATTTGTGCATGGTCGCTTGGGAATCTAGGTAGGAGTCCACGCAAGCTTTCGCTGTAAGTTTTCATTCGTCCTACGACCGAAAGTCTTAAATTGTAATCCCTTTCATCTCTGAGTCTCCTCTCCGCTTCTCTTTCCTCACGGACTTCCTTCTCCCTCTTTTCTGCCTCCTCCTTTTCTTCTCTCCTCCGCTTCTCCTCCTGAAGCCTTAATTTCTCTGCTTCCTCTTTCTCTTCCCTTCTCTGCTTCTCCTCAAGCAGCCTGAGCTTCTCAGCCTGCTTCTCCTCAAGCAATCTGAGTCTCTCTGCTTCCTCCTTTTCTTCTCTCCTCTGCTTCTCCTCAAGCAGCCTGAGCTTCTCAGCCTGCTCCTCCTCAAGCAATCTGAGTCTCTCTGCTTCCTCCTTTTCTTCTTTCCTCAGTCTTTCCGCTTCCTTTTTTTCTTCTTTCCTCAATCTTTCCGCTTCCTCTTTCTCTTCTCTCCTCTGCCTCTTCTCAAGCAATCTGAGTCTCTCTGCTTCCTCCTTCGCTTCTCTCCTCAGCCTTTCTTCTTTCTCTTCTAGTCTCCTCTCTCTCTTCTTCGATCCTTCTCTGTCTTTCCTCCTTCTCTTCTCTTCTCCTCTCCGCTCTCTCCGCTTCCTCTCTCTCGTATCTTAGTCGTTTTAACTCGAACAATTGCAGTTGCACTGCCGAGCTAATACTGCCTTCTAGGCTACCTGTGCTTACTTCCTCACTTACTTCTGGCGGGATCTCTCGTCCAGAAACAATTATTTCAGCACTAGCCTCTCGGGGCTGGTCCATACTCATGGAATCCAATTCCTCCTCTCCTAGTCCCATCTTTGCTAGATATGCGACTAGTCTGTGATGGGGCATGTTCTGCACCCTCACTCTTTTCCCCACCGACAACTTGTCCATCTTCCAACAGTCCGCTCACTAATAGAAGAAGGTAAGTAAGTTAGAGGAGAGTCACCGCTGGTCAGAAATCAAAGAAAACAATGTCCTAAAATTCTACCAAAATACAACAAGAACAGAACTGAGCAAAAAGGAGCTACGCAAAAGCCTCGGCTATTCGCACACCAATCCTCATCCAGACCTCAACCGCACTCTCACAGATTACCACGACTACCAGTAAGGACTTACCCTCTGAATACGTCGAGCGTGCTCCGTCTTTTGATATCTTGGCTGATCCGCTGTCCTCCGTTGCCACTCCCGTCCGTCGTTGCTAGCCCGTTGGCGCTCTTGTTCCTCGTCCTTGCCTGTTGCTGTCGGTCGCTTCGAGTCCTTCGTCTTCGGAGTCCGGCACTCGACTTCTCCAGTTGCGAAGGGTTGTATTCGCCGCTGGTCCCGATCTGTTGAGATTCCTCTCTTCCGTTTCCGGTTCCGCTACTAGTCGTGACGTCCTCAGTTGAAAATCCTGTCGACTGCGCCAATGTCGCGATCGAAGGTCGCCGTCGTGTGATTGTTGTGTGGTGATGTCGACCCTCGACTCGCTATGTTCTTTTACTTGCACTTTTAATTAAAGCTGCCTAACTTTTCTACAGAAGACTCACGACGAACTTTGTTTGATTAATAAAAGTATTTAATTAATGAACAAATATATATATTAACTTTTACGGAAACTTCCACGTAGCATTAATTCGTTTAGATATAATTTAGGACTCTCTCCCGTACTGCCTCGCAAGGCTTAACTACAGATCGTTCTACTCGTCAGTCTCTGAATCTGACGGACTTTACTCTGTTTCGTCGCTGTTCGCCCCCGTTCGATGTTGATCTCCCGTCCGTCGTCCACACGTCGCGCAAGCCAGTAGTATAAGTCCCGTAGTAACATTTACCCTCCCTTATGTAGGTCCTTCGCAACGTCCATTGTTCGACCCTCCCCACGCCTCATCAGTGTCATCCGGGTTTCGGGTTACTCCCTTGAGATCGGGGTTCGCCGATCGTCGCTTCGCCGTTAGCCGTCGGGGACCTGCCTCCCCCCCGGCATCTCCCCCGTCTCTCGTCGCTTCGCCCGACCGAACCGCCCAGATGCGGTTCTGCCTCGTCTCGGGCTTCACCGGCGGCCCGAGCGGAGTCATATTATAGCTCAGCCGAGCGGTGTTTGGTTACCTCCCGGCCTGGCTGACTCTGTCGTTGTTCAGACGTTGACTGGCTTTTGTCCGTCATCATTCCATCTCGACCGCCAACGACGGCTCTATCATGATGATGAAGCCCGTTCGTCGTTGGCGTCGACTTCCTCACGCGACACGTACTATGCCACCTAATTCCTCAGCCTCTGCCGTTCTAACTTCTACAGTACCACGTAAATCGTCTTTCTGGTTTTACTTAATCACCTCTTTCCTTTTGCGGCTAGGGCCTACAACATATACAAAATGATAACGAAATTACCTTTATATAGCGTTGGAATAATACGATTTAAAGGTGTTTCAAGAAACGTATTGCATGATTATTACTTTTTACATTATTATTATAAATTCTATATTATTATAATTATTTTAATTATTATTATTATTATTATTATTATCATTATTATTATCATCATCATCATCATCATCATCATCATCATCATCATCATCATCATCATCATCATCATCATCATCATCATCATCATCATCATCAATATTATTATTATTATTATTATTATTATTATTATTATTATTATTATTATTATTATTATTATTATTATTCTATTTTAAAATGCTCATTTAGTGGCAAACTATCATGTTTAAAAACTCATTTATTTTATCTAATCACATCGGTGAGGTGATTATATTTTAGGTTAAATTTCTCTTTCCTCCAAACATTTCAAGAAAAAGTAATTTTTGGTTTTGGTAAAGCACACCAAAATAACTTTGTTTGTAAAATAGTTTCTTATTTGAGCATTCCATCTATAAGATATTTATGTTAGAAAAAAGACCTGTTATTATGTGTCCTTTGCTTTTCCACCAGTAAATCCTCACGCCTTAAATTGCCCAATATCTGGAAAACTAAGAATTATCATATGTACGGGAAACCCCGCTAGTGATATATTGGTTCATTGCCTATCTAGATGTTCCGGTGTGCTTCACAGATTGCTGGAATGAGAGAAGGAAATTTAAACTAGTGCTTGGATTGTTATTATTCGCTTCCTCTGACCCAGCGATCTTCACGCACGCACGGGCAGATTCTAGTTTAATAACGCTGTTGGTCTACGGGCAAGTCGCTAGGTGGACACGCAGCTATCGTGTGATCTCTATTAAAGTTAACACAAAACGTCTAACGTTTTTGTGTTAACTTTAGGCAGTAGTAGCATAAAAACACTTAATTGCAACATTGCAGCAGAGGTGTCTATTTTGAACTTTTAATTTTTACAACAGGTAAAGATTAACCCGGTATTTTAAAGTCTTGGACACATTTACCAGACGATTTACCGTAAGACCAGTTTGGAACACTGGTTAGAGAGCATGTCTCATGAGCGCATGATTGTGCCACGACCGTGGTTCGCCTCCCGGTGTCGGCTTAGTTTAAAGATTTTTGTAACTACCATGGAAAAAAACAATCGTGACCAAAAATTCTTTTTGCTGGTTAATATACTTTTATCCACATTTTATTAGGGGGTCCTTGAATGTCTGGCAGTTGTTGACAAGGGGAAGAGGTCAAAAACTGCCTAAAATTTGTTGACATTATTAATGGACAACCCCAGTGCATAGCGGATAAGCGCATAATTATATCGCTTATGTGCAGAGAAGCTGGTCGGTCCCGTTTTAATATACATAGGGTAGGCCTATTTCAAAGATGACAACTCTGCTATGCTGCTATCACTTACGTGTATAATTCGGATATGTGCATAGCCGACTATGCCAATTATGCACTGCTCTCAGTGCGTCTGATTTAAGGCGAGCGATCGATCGCTCTCCTTGGTCGCTCGCCTAGCAAAGGTACCGGCGAGCGATTTACCGCTCGCCTAGCCGAAGGCTTCTCACCGTCGGTCGTCGCTCGCTGAGTTTGAGTTAGACTCCAAGACCATAGACGAACATAGAGCCAGACCATTATTTTATTTACCTAATTGCGATTAATTTAATTTACTTGCTTGCGGCAGTGATGAATGCGTGCCGTGACCTGTCCTAATTACTCCTGACGCAACAGTAATCACTCCAATTTCGTGCAATATGATTGGCCATAACAACTCAGCCGACACCTCACGCTGCGTGATATCATCCGTAACATCACCAATTTCCGAAATTATTTTAAACAACAGTGGTGGCCAAAATGAGCAAATCGAATAATAATGTACAGTTGAGCACGTATCTGTCATGGAAATTAGGCGACTCGTTCGATGTCGATGTAGTCGAAATAGAAAACCATTGGACTGTGAACAAAATTTACTGCATGTCCTGCAGAAATTACGCCGATAAAATTCGAATGGATTGCCGGCTGAAAGGTCAAGCTAAAAATGAAGTGTTCAACGTATGCCGAAGGCTCAACCAACTTTGTGAAATCAGCCGTCACACTTCATCTTACGTCAATAGTAGATTTAATTCATTCTGAGAATTTATATAGCGCCTCTTCAAGAGACCTACCCAGATAACGGAACTGAAGTGAGACAAATCTAAATAAGTACTATATGCAGCGATACAAAAAATTACGAATACGATACACAAAATACGCTGTACACAAAAGCTCCCGAGGTCGACCGCATATCGCTCGCCTACTCGGTCCAGCGCGATCGATTTTCAACCCGCCTACTATTTTCAAATCAGACGCACTGACTGCTCTGTGTAAATCAAAGCCGCTTACTTGCATAGGCAACTTAGAACATTCTGGCCTACGAGGCACGTCCATGGACAGTTGACGACTGAGGCTGTCGGTTGCTTTGTATCATCAGATGATGTAACATTGATACCAGTTGATATTCTGGTACAGAGCATATGGCACTTACAACATTACACTTCTTATTTAACGCTTAGGCCTACCATTACTTAACGTAATGGTTAATGAAGGCATTTTAGGCCTAATATGTAGACACCGTCTCTCTTATCAGATACCAATACATATAGCACATATTATACAGTAAAGTTCGGCTAAGTGCACCACAGGATCAAGGCAGTCCCGAGGCTATTCACTTTAGCAGCGTCGACTGCATAATTATCAGTCATGGATGGGTAAAGGGACGCTGGAGATGTGCAGTGGACACTGAATAGAGAACACGGGCGTTAATCAGTGATGAATTGGGCAGCCACACCATTATCAACATGTTAACCAAAGCTGATAGTGATAGTAACGACACCTTGACAAATTGATTACTGTCAGAACACGATTAGCATTTTTACGTTTTATATTAACTAACAGTGCTTATTAATCATTTGTTATTTTGTGATTACTGACATTTACACCAAGTCATTTCATTCATTCAGTGCACAGCTAGCTTAATACACCTGAATTCATTGAAAAACATCCTCAAATATATGTAATTCAATAAAGAAATAAAAAAATAGCTCAAGAATCACATTCATTATTAGACCGGAAGTAGAGCTTGGATATTTTACAACACTGACACAGTCATCTGCACCATTGCTTTATGTTTAGTTTTTGTTATTTTTTTTAAGTATTTGCCATGGTTTCATCAACGGCAGTCTACAAGTTTTTGTTTGGGTTTTTGCAAGTTTTTCTCGATTGTTACCGGCTTTCTCCACCGTCCCGGAAAAAATGCTGGTACTTCATTTTTCTGAGTTTTCTGGGTGATAGCGATGTGATGATAGCTAGGTGATGACTGACATTTACACCAAGTCATTTCATTCCTTCAGTGCACAGCTAACTTAACACGCCTGAATTCATTGACTGTGTTAGGCAGGGTCCCAACAACATGCATTAAACGTGGTTGTCTTAATGGGAAAAAGCAAACCTTGCCACATATTATCATGTCAATAATATATACCTAGTTCCAATGGAATTTGTCTAATATCTTTACAAAATGTAATATTCTGTATGCATGTGCTTGTGCTTGTGCTTGTGCTTGTGCTTGTGTGTGTGTGTGTGTGTGTGTGTGTGTGTGTGTGTGTGTGTGTGTGTGTGTGTGTGTGTGTGTGTGTGTGTGTGTGTGTGTGGGTGTGTGTGTGGGTGTGTGAGCATGGTAATGACAAAGGCGCATGGATGCCATGTACAAAATGAATATAGATGGTTTATGTTCAGCCACAGATGAACATTGTCCGAAAACCACTCATCGCACTCAGCTTTAGTGAGATGGTGAGCTCGCTGACATGAAGAACAAATCCATAGCTGCTAAAGCGTGATCTGTGGAAAGCAATTGTCAATTGCTATTGTAAGTGGTTTCATAACCAACATTTCAAGTACTCGTAAAGGAAGTCTAATTCTATACATTGATTGCTCTATATTCAGTTCTGTACTCAACTGGTTTTAGTGTTTTTTCATAAGAGCCTAATATTGACCAATGGACTAGGTGTTAAAGTACTTTTTTAAGTATTTGATATTCCAAATACAAAACACTATGAAAAGTATTTGAAATAAAAATACAAAATACACAGGATTGAAAGAACTTTAAATGCAAGGGAGGGGGTAGAGTGATGTTAACACTCATGGCCAGGAGAGCATTAGATCGCGGTTCGATACCCGTAACCTCCCTCTAAGGCGGTGTCTTGTATGGCTGTCAGACGTGTGCTTAATAAAAATCTTGATTTTACTGTCATGTTTCAATGTAATCTTACTGAGATTGTCAGTTTGAATTAATAAAGGAGAAGATTATTAAAAAAATATATAAAAACTTCATTATATTTCAAATAGTATTCCAAATAATTTATATTTCAAATACTCGCCAGCACTGAGTGGATCACACACGCATGAAATCATGTCTTTTAATGCAACCACTGAACTTCTACTTGGTGAGACATATGTGAGTTAACGAACCGAATTAGGACAGAAAAATTAATACGATTATTTACATAGGAACAAACTCCACCTCCTTTCTTCTTGAGCCTGTCGTGACTATTAAATGAACATTCTTCAGTGAAATATCCTTTTGAAATGCTACTTACAGAACCATGTTTCTGTTATTAAGGCGATTTCTGCTTTGTTTTGCAAGGTCATACTCCAGAAATGCAGGCTTGTTAGGTTTAGCTAAACTGGCGGGGTTGACAAGACAGTTAGCAGGAAGTTATGGGCGTTTCGGGGGACTTCAATTAGGACTACCATATTGATTTGAAAAAATTGGAAGGAGGGAGGGAAAAAGATAGGATTTTCTTGGACTTTTTATACCAGCTTTATGCAACAGCATGTCATGGAGCCAACCAGAGGAGACAACATTTTTGACTTAGTGGTAGCAATATTAGTACAGAATGTGAGTGTAGGAGAACATTTGAAACCAGTGATCATCAGGTTATCAGATGGGAATTAGTCACGAAGCAGACCCAGTAAGTCAGAGCTAATTATGAAGAGACCCAACTTCTTTAAAGCCGATAATGAGTTAGTGAGGAAAAGGTTAAGGGAAAAGGTAATGTGCAGTGGTGGCATCAGCACCTTCAGAGATCTACCAGTGGTTCCCAGTTGACGTTGTTCTTCCCCACAGAGAAATCGGTCAATTCTAACCATGTCTCTCACTGGCCATGTAAACAGTATTTGTAAGTCATCATATATGTTCATTCATGACATACGCAGAATTAGACGTTTTGTGCCATGTCTGAAACGATATCTCTGGCAAACGCATTGGTTTCAAGTCCCTTAGATTGCTGTAACTCGCTTCTTACTGGTCACACCTAAATCAAGAACTGATCTTGGTGAATTAGCATTTTCGGTTGAACTCTCTCCCTAAGTCTGTCCAGTTGACCTTCTGTTGACTGTCCAGTTGACAGTCTGTCCGCTCCACTCAGTTGCTTGTGTCATTTGGTTCTCAATGTCACTGTCATAAAAATATCCTTCATGTGTGAGGCTTTACCTGGTGACCAGCATACCTGAGTAGGATGGGTATGATATGATAGGAGGAATGAGATCGTCAAAGAGAGGATCTGGTGCGAAAATCAACTAAACAGTCCTAAGATGCTTTTGGGAGTTCGCTACAGGGTATACCAGATGCCAGCGAAGAACCTGATCAAGGGATGTGCAAACTACTGGAAATGGCTAATGAGTAAACATCCCTGATTATGGGAGACTTCAACTACCATATTGATTTGGAAAAATTGGAAGGGGATAGAGAAAATGATACGACCTTATTGGATATTATTGATGCCAACTTTATGCAGCAGCATGCTATGGAGCCAACCAGAAGAGAAAACATTATGAACTTTGTGATAATATCGGATGAAACTATGGTAGTGAATGTGAGTTTGGGGGAGCATTTTAGTACTAGTGATCATCAGGTTTTCAGATGGCAGTTAGTCATGAAGCAGATCCAGGAAGTCAAAGCTTATGTGAAAAGACCCAATTTATTTATGGCAAACTACAAATTAGTGGGGAAAGGGCTGAAAGAAAAGAATTTGGAAAGTGCAGTAGGGGGTATGGGAGCGATTGATGCTTGGGAGAAGTCTTAGTTATGAGCGAGATTATTAAGGAAAACATAGCCAAGCACAAAAGAACCAAGAAGAGCAAACCTTGGTAACATATGAGGTTCCAAAAAAGGCAAAGAAAAAGGCTTGGAAGAAATTTATGAAGTTGAAGAAGGAAACAAATAATGGACTGGATTTTGAAATTGTAGTAAGACTTGAGAATTCGAAATCAAGTATGTGTATAAAAGTAACATCTGCAATAATAAAAACAGACAAACAACACAAAGCTTTGAGCAGAAGTGATCGAGAAACATAAAAGAGAACAGTACTTTCTACAACTATGCTAGCAGCAAGCAGAAAACAAAAGAAAAGGTAGCGGTATTGAGAAAAGGAAGAGGAAATGGAGATGTTATTGTGGATGATCTTGAAGTGGCAGAACTGGGCTCCTACTCAATAAATATTTCAGCTGGGTGTTTATGTTGGAAGAATTAGGAAACAACCTTGAGCCCAGCCAAACATCTTAGACGGTGGTGGTAAAGGATTAATACAGATAATGTTAACTAATGAAAATTTGGTGGAACGGCTGAAAGATTAAAAACTGACAAGATTCCAGGAATAGATTAACTACATCCAAAGTTCTTACATGAAGCGAGGGAAGAAATTGGATAGGCATTAGCACAGATCTTCCATGAATTAATATAGACTGGAGCTGTACAACGGAGCTAGGGTTGCACTCTTATTGACATCGCTATGCATAGGCCTAATCAAAGAAAAACATAAATGAACCATGTAAATATAGACCAGTTAGTTTAACTAGTGGTGTGTGTAAGGTCATGGGAAGAATTGTTAAGGATAATAATATAGTGAAGCACTTGAATGAGCATAATATTATTAAGGGGAGTCATCATGGTCTACTAGAGGTCACTTGTGTTTGACAAACCTCATAGAATTCTTTGAGGAGGTCTGTGAGAGGACAGATCTTGAAGGAAAGCCTGTAGATGTAATTTACCTAGATTTTGCGAAGGCATTGTAAAAAGTACCTCATGAAAGTCTGGCCAAGGGATTACAGGACAGGTAAACCTACTAACAAGATTCAAAGACCATTTTCAGGCAAAGAGGTTGGCATAGGCAACAAAATTGAATATTCTAGCAGGTTGCATAATTTTTATTATTCACATATTACACAATTGCATTTTATCACAAATTTATAAGTTTTCAGATGATAAAAACTATGCAGAAGAGTGGGTGATGAAGAAGAAGCAGTGACACTGCGAGAAGATCTAAGAAAAATGTTCAGATGGTCAAAAAGATGTATTTTACCTTCTGGCAGATGCTTTTTAATTTGGAAAAATGTTCAATGATGCATTTGTGGAAAACAAACAAAACGTTTTCAACTTTTCATATGAAAAGGGGGAAAGGTTTTGAAACCAACTGAAGAAATAGGGTTTTGGGAGTGATCCTGTAAACGGTTCTAAACCTTCAAGGCAATGTGGTGAAGCATCAAATAAGGCTAACTCAACGTTAGGTGTGATATGAAGAACAAAAGTCATTTGAGGCAAATATACAATACTGATGTTGTACAAATCACTGGCTAGGCCACAGTTAGATTACTGCATCCAGGTGAGGAACCATACCTGAAACATGACATTGGACAAGTATGAAAAGTCCGAAGAAGAGGTACAAAATGATTTGGGGTTAGAAGGAATTTAGCTATGAAGAAAGGTTTTAAAGCTTAGACTAACAGAATTGAAGAGAAGGAGGAGTAGAGGAGACCTCATTGAAGCCTACTAGAATTATCACAGGAAAGGAGGCAGTGCAGTCAGTGTGAGAGGTTCTTTGAATTAGCACCAAAGAGGGCGACTCAAGAACAAATATATGATTTATTTAAGAAACCGAAAGGAACAATATTGCAGAAATTCTTAAGTGCAGGGTTGTAGACTTGTGGAATGGTTTGGATGATAGGACTGTCTCAGTGGACACTATCACAGCTTTCAAGAGGAAGCTAGGCGAGATGTTAGAACCACTGCTATTTAACCAGTAATGCTTAACAGCATTAAACATTACTCGTTAACTTGCAGTAGCTCTAACACAAACTATATTTCCTCTGAACCACTGGAGCATCAATCTTAAAAACCACCTGCACATCCATCAGTGTACCTGATAAATCCAACAAGCTTGGTCAAACCTCACGCCATAGAACATTTGATGACTGGTCTATCATCTTTCAACCCAGACATAGCGATAATCGTCGAAAGCTGGCCAAAAACCGCACCACAGCGACTACCTTTTTCAAGTGCCAGGTTACCATCTACATCGACGAGATCGGCTCGGGAGGCTTGGGGGAGGCATCGCTATCTACTGCCCGTCTACCATGAATTCAACTGTATATAATGTTACAGGCAATTCGTAAAACCAGGTATTTTGTAAAATGCCTGAAATTTTAATGCAATTTGTAAAATCCCTGATTCACTCGGGCACTTTACAAAATCCCTGAAAAAACCAGGAATTTTGTAAAATCCCTGAAATCAGAAGACGAAAATTATTACATGTTAATCTGATACAAATTAACCTGCAGTGATTCTACAACAGACTACACGTCTTCTGAAACACTTGCTATGTTATGCTAAGTTGATCGGCCGTCTCGGCCCGTACGGCTTCTTTGCTACAGAGTGTGTCGGTGCATTGTATCACAGTTCATCGTAATGAGGTTTGGACGGCTTCACACGCCGTTGCTTGACCCCCAGCTGCTTGACTAGACTGGCTCGATTAACGGAAAGCGCCAGGATGAGATAACGACTGAAGACTCTGTTCTGTTAGCTGTCTTAATATCAAATTACTTTGAGCCTAAAAGGCGAACGGCATAGTCCTGTTACTCAGAAGCCGCCTGCCGTGACATAGACTCTGCTGATTTCCCACAGCGCAGTATAATTCCGACGGTCATCAACGCTGCTCGTAAGGGGTCATCTACAAAGGATGTCCGCAAAATATGACCTAGTTTGGACCCCTCAATCCCCTTATCTGCATTTGACCTTACCCTCCTCCTCCCCCTTTACGGACGTCCACAGACCAAAGCCAAAGGACGACAAAAAGCGAACATTGTGACTAACGTTATTAATAAGCTACCAGTCTCTGAGGGAATCAAGAAGAAACTCAGTATGTCAACGACCATGTTATTCCTGTTATTGTTCGTTTACAAGCCCTCAGTGTAGTAAAATTCTAGTACACAGCATGAGGTCTTAAGCAATCACCTCAATGACCTTTTCGTCTCTCGCGGAAGGTTTATGCAAACAGTTGTTTAAAAACTATCAAATTTAGACATTTAGATGCGGACTTCTGCACTGGTCAAATGCCCCATCCCCTGTTTCGGTATTTGTCCTAATTAAAATGGCCCCTCCCTCCACGTCATTTCGGACATCCCATATGGATGACCCCTAATCATAGCTGTAAACTCGAAATTCGAAAACGTCACTCGAAAGCCAAGCCCAGCGCAGCAGCTTATTCACGAGCGGTGCTCTCCTGGCCGTTGGAATAAAAAAAAATTTCGAGCATATGCCATCAGTAAAAAGAAAAACTTCCACGGCATCGTATCGGCGAGATCTTCAAGATCGTGTACAAGGGTCTGACTAATTGCGTACCACATTACCTCGGAGACTCATGACACGAATCAATAGCTGCTACCTTCAAAGTCTGCAGATGCATTCCTGTCAGCAAATGAAACTAAAATGGGTTATCGGTTCTTTGAGATCGCGGTACCGGCCCGCTATTCCGGGGTCCGCTATTCTGGGAGCCCACCGGATGCATACAACATACATGCATACATACATACATACATCAATCAATCAAATCATTTTATTGCTTCCACCAAAACAAAACAAAAATCAAGTTATATAACAAACTATAAGTAGTCGGATTGAAGTTTTGTCTAAGAGAGAGCAAAGGTGGCCCTAAAGGGAGGTCTCTTCCGCTAGGCAGGAACACCTACTAGTGCAGTACGTAAGTTATGTGTCTGTCAAGTCATGGGAAGCCAGAAGGAGTAGATAGATGAAGTCTGGTAAGGAAGCATGAGAGAAAGCAAAATAAATCATCGATAAACTTATCTAATCATTAATATATCTTAACTAAACATCAACAAAAGAAACAATGAAACTGAAAATAGGACTAGTAAAATATAACTATCGCATACATACATGCATGCATGCATACATGCATGCATGCATGTATTCATGCCCGTATGTATGCATGTATGTATGCATGTATGTATGCATGCATGTATGTATAGATGTTGTATGTATGTATGTATATTCCGTCGGACCCCGGAATAGCGGACCTCCGGAATAACGGATCCCGGAAATAGCGGACCTCCGGAATACCGGGTCCCCGAAGTAGCGGACCGAAACCGAGATCGCTGGCCTGTCTGCTTAAAACAGCCGTACTTTATCAAATTATGAGGCCAAATGTTTACGTTTTGACCATATCCATCCGACCCTCCGTTTTGCAAGCCGTCTCTCAAACACCATAAGTGATTGAGTTTTTTCATATTGTCCTTGTTTTGTTGTAACAATGTTTGGTTAACTAAAAATGTATATAATATAGTCTTTTTAGTGCTGTTGAACAGACAATGCAACCACCGAACTTCTAATTGGTCCGGCATATTTGAGTTAACCATACGATTTTCAGACAGAACAAATAATGCGGTTATATGTAGGGCCTACATAGGCATAAATTCCAACTCCTTTCCTCTTTATCCTGTCATAACTAAGCAATGAAAAAATCATCCGTGAAACGTCTTTGTGAAAAAGCTGCAGGTCTATGCTTCTGTTTTAAGGCGATCTCTGCTTTGTTTTGTTTGAATTTGATACGACTCCAGGTGAAGCGCATAGGTATAAGAAACTGAAAGGAACAATAGGGCAGAAATTCTTAAGTGCAAGATTTGTAGACTTGTGGAATGGTTTGGATGATAGTACTATCTCTGTGGATACTATCACAGCTTTCAAGAGGTTGTACAAATCACTGGTTAGGCCACAGTTGGAATACTGCATAAATTACACCTGTTTTCCTTTTTAACCGGTCATAACTAATAAATGAACATTCTTCAGGGAAATGTCTTTGTCAAGTTCATTCTTACAGAACCATATTTCTTTTATTAAGGCAATTTCTGCTATCAGGATTGTTTGGTTCAGCCAAACTGGCCGGATTGGGAGGGTAGATAGTAGAATGAGGTTGACCAGCCATCTGGCTATTTGGCTGCACAATGGTCGATCTATTGTATCACAGTTGAAGGTAATGATGTTCGGACTGTGATACTGGACTCCAGCTGCTTGGTGGAAGCCGCTTGGCGGAAAGCTCCAGGGGACGGAGATAACAACTGCGAGGTAGCGAAATTCTTGACTTTAAGAAGCCACCAACCCTTCCCTGAAACGTCGCTGCTGTCTAAGCAATTATATCTCGCTCCGACTTCTATGGAACACACGCACTCGGGGTTGAAATCCAGTCTTCTCTTGGCTCATCAGATTATGCCTAATGACGAGGGACCAGACGCAGTGATGAAAACGACAAACAATGACGTATTCCTCATTCTTTTAACTGGTCCTAGTATGTCAGTTGGTGTACGTCTGTATTGTATGTGTCTGTTTGTATGTCTTTCGGTAGTATGTAGGCCTACGTAATTACGTTTATCCGTCTGTTTGTACGTCGGTATGTCTGTCCTTCTTTCAGTCTATATATCTGGCCGTCGGTATGTCTCTCCTTCTTTCAGTCTATATATCTGGCCGTCGGTATGGTTGTCTGTCTGTCTGTCTGTCTGTATGTCTGTCAGTCTCTATGTCTGCCTGCTCCTCTTCTCCGCTTGCACTCTTCTCCGCTGCTTTACATTCACGACTGAAAACCGAACTCTTCAAGCTATCCTATCCTGATTCTATTTCTGATTCTATTCCTGCGCCACCACACAACCACCATCATCATGATTGCCACCATAGGCGCCGACTTCTTGGGGGCCTTGGGTGCCAATGCACCCAGAGAGAAAGTTCAGTGGGTGCCTGGCACCCAGAAGAATTCGGACCTTAAATTCAAATTTTACAGCTAAGTAATCTGACAAATTGAGAAGTACAACTGTAACACAAATAGCCCACATTGCATGATCTTACAGTCACAGATCGTACGTAAATAAATTATTTATTTATTTACTTGTGATTTTTTAAATAAATAATAACACCGATTTCCAATACTTTTTCTAACCTCGTAACCTTTGACAAGAAAATAATTTTCTTTCTCCTAAAATCCGATAAAACTCACCTACCTACGTTAAAAATGCCACATATTTATCTGATCATTCACAAAGAATCTCAATATAACTTTAGCCTAATAAGGTACGCGTACGTCAAAAATGATCAGTTTAGCTCTACAGTATTGGTCTCCCCGTACGCAGGCCTAGTTATTTACGAACGGTACCGAAATTTACTATTACCAATAAAATTACCACTGGCATTGACCATCCTATAAAGTGTGCCGTAAATCTTAATATTCTTCACATTATGGGGGGTCTATACAATTTGGAATTTAAAAGTTTGAAAGTAGAGATCATTGAACAGCCACAGATGACTGATTTAATGGTAAAAATTGTTTACGACCATCAATCACCAACTATTATTGACTGTTCTTGAGCATAATGTTATGTACCAGGTATTTTATTTTCTTCATGAACAGATATAAACGTACGGTAACGTACGACATAATAACGTACGCGTACCGTACGTAAGTTATTGAAAATAATAACGTACGTACCGTACGTACGGTCGCACCTTGATAAAGACAGAGAGACAGACAAAGATACCGAGAGACCTACAGACAGACATGCATAAAGACACACAGATGAACAGATGGGGAGACATCTAGAGGAACAGACAGATATACAGGCGAACAGACATTCAGTCATACAGACGAACAGACATACGACGTATAGTGAACAAACAAACAGACAACCAGACGAACAGGTATACAATCGCACAGGCATGCAGACGCTGTTAGTGGACCCCAGCTTCTTAGGTGATTGACGAAGCCCCAGGGGAGATAACAACTGTCATGGGCGCCTGAGTCTGTTCTCTTGCACTTAGGTTACGCCTAATGACGAGGGACCACGCCTAGTGATGAAATCGACAAACAGTGACGAATCCCTCAACTCTGTAACTTGTCTCGGTTTGTCACTTGGAATGTTGTGCGTCTATTTGTCTGTCCGTCTTTCTGTATATGTATGTCTGTACGTAAGTACGTTTGTCCGTCTTTCAGCATGTCTGTCTGGCCGTTCGTATGGTTGTCTGTCTGTCTGGCTGTATGTCTGTCCGTCTGTTGGTGTGTTTATCTGTCTGCCTTTATGTATGTACGTCTTTATGTCGGTCCTTCTTTCCGTCTGCATGTCTGTCCGTTCGTATGGTTGTCTGTCTGTCTGTATGTCTGTCCGCCTGTATGTGTGTGTGTATCTGTCTGCCTTAATGTCTGTTGGTCTGTACGTCTTTATGTCGGTCCCAGAGCCGTAGCAACAAAGAACGTGGCCCCCTCCGAACATACGTCCTGGGCCCCTTACAATGCGGAAACTGGAAATGCGGTAATATACAATATACAGGGTTCATATAATGTATACATAGGCCTACGCCCGACAGTGTACACTGTACATGTATTCCATTTCCGTATTTACGCAAAGAGCTTCTTTCGAGCCTTGTTCTCCGCAAATTGGTTAATCAATGCGTTATAATTGTTATTTTTTGCCACTTTTAGGGGCCCCTTCCAGGGAGGGGCCCCCTTCCAGGGAGGGCCCCCTCCGGTCGGAGGGTACGGAGCCTATTACATTCCGTCGCAATGGAATTCCCTCTGTAATACTGTCTGTTTGTACACCTGTCAATCTGTGTGTGTGTGTGTGTGTGTGTCCGTCTGTTTGTCGTATTATAGCAAACGTCATTAAGACTGAACACTTGGGTAGCATTAAGGGTGGTGACTTCCCTAGCAGAGGCACTGATGGGCTAATTATCGGCTGCGTTTGATGTTCGCTCCGATGTAAGAACGTTTAGTGAACCAAAGGTCTGTTTTCTTAGTTCAGGTTACGTCTAGTGATGATGGCCACAGGCCTCTGTGTTCTACTAAGGAAGGTAATAGCAGCTGTTGGTGTTAGGCTTTGGGCCAAGCAGACCCCTGTAGAGAGCACATACGGTATAAAAGGTGCCTTCAAAGAGGCAGAGAGGCAGAACTGTTAAATCTTGTGTACGTGATGTTCGCTGCTCGCAATATCTACAATAGACTCGGTGGTGCTATAAGGTGCGTTGTTTTGTTTCGACTACCGGAAAAGAGGACAGTTCTTGGTGAGTGCCAATTATTTTTAAATATTACAATTTTCTACTTGTTTAAATTCACAAGAAAAATATGGTTACAGGTAGGCCTAGCCTCGAGCAAGACTATGTATTGAAAAAACTTGAATTTTCTTTAATTCCCTGTTGTTTCCATTTCCGTATAGCGTTTATAGGCCTAATTAGCTATATTTACATTTCTGCTTATATATGTTACATAGAGAGAACATAGTAAAATCAAAAAACTTCCTTACATGAGTCTTTCGTAACGCTTTGGTAAGTTAGAAAGACAATTTTGTATGATGTTTATGTAAACAGTGCAGTCATACTGCATTTTAAATAGTCACATCCCATATATTTTGGCAATTTTATATTCAAATATTTTGTATTCATCAACCAAGTCAAAAGAATAAATTATTATCGTTCACCCAATGGTGCAAAGGTTCTCAAACAAAATTTAATAATTTTGACGATGATGAAGTTTCGGGATGTTAAGTCAACACGCTAATCGAATGTTATATAAGCTTACTGCTTTCTCATCCTCAAGCAGCTGTTTAGTGTTTTATTTGCTAGCTTTTTGGCCTATATGCTGTCAGGTCTACTTGTTTTAGCTACCTTGTGATGCTATTCCTGCTTTGTATGTTTCCTTACAGGTTGCCAGCACAGTAGGATCATTTCAGGGTTCTCACTGCGTCAAGTTACCTTCTCATCATGTATAGGTTAGTTTGTGTCTGTTTTTTTCCCTTACCAAATATTTGTGCAATGTAGCATACAGATATGCGTACTAAGCAGTTTGTGTTGCCAACATGTTGTAGAATTAAGATTTTTATATCTAACATTGAGTAAAAAAATTTTGTTCATGGGTGCTCGTATATTCTGTTACTGTAATCAGTTACAGTTAACAGGTTAGGTAAGCTATATGAGCTTTTAGTGCCTATATAGTTTCATCCAACTGTCCAGTTTCTGTTTGAAATGTATGGATGTATGTATGGAAGTATGTATGTATGCATTGTGAGTTTGTATGTATGTAATGTATGTATATATATGTATGTATTTATGTATGCATGTATGTATGTATGTATGTATGTATGTATGTATGTATGTATGTATGTATGCATGTGTATGTATGTTCAGTGATATTAGGATATTACTCTTATATTTAGGAAATATTGTTACTTGGAAGTTACCCTGCTACTACCTCACCTCCATTCTCCCCTCCCTCTCTCCTATCTGTGACACTTCTCTTCCTGGTCATATATCCCTGCAGGACTCACGCTAATGAGTAGGTAGACCTATTTTTGGTTCAGCCCTCCAAGTTCATCAACCTGCTCTAACACAGGGCACTTATATACGTTCTTTATATTTGAACCCATCTTAGATTTAACCCCGTTCCGTTATTCAAATACTCTTTACGCCCAACTTTATATATGAGGTATCAATTCGATCAGAGTTAATTACTCCTGCCTTAGGAAAAAAGAGCGGTGGCGGAAACTATCTATCCATTCTTTCGGCGCCTAATCGGGGGCCAGATGCGCGGTGCAACAGGTGCTTTCGACCTAGTCAGGCAAATGATGAAATAACACGGTGCTTCTCATGTAATAGAACAATTCATAGGCAATGTGCAACTAATTTAAACGATAATTTAAGCGAATCCGCTCCCGGGTACTGCGCTACCTGCTATAACAATCTTTCCTCTTCAACTGATGATAACGAAGTCGATTAGAATCAATGCTGAACGAAATTACTATGCGAAAGAATTCTGTAAACACCATAATGACCTAAAGATGACCTGGAAATTAATTCGCTCTGCAATGCACCTAGACAATAAGCGTCCAAAAGTAGAATATTTGATCATTAATGGAACAGAAATTAATAATGCAGACCTAATAGCAAACAGTTTTAACCTTCGCCATACGCGAACAAAAAAACTACGTCTTCTATGCTTGGGGGTCCAAATGACCCCCAAGGTATACCTGTTCCTGGGCATGGAATTTGACAATTTTTGTTTCGTTTCTAATGTTTTATGGGTCAGGGAATTCATTGCAGCTACTGCCAAATGCGTGACCTTCACGGATGACCTTGAAATTCAAGGTCACATGATTTTTCAGGTGTATCTCTGCTTCTTCGCATGCTATCTTGAATATTTGTTTTCAGAAATTCAAGGCCACGTGATTATGCACGTGACCTTACCTATCTCAACTGGAACAGCCATTTTTGTTTGTTTATATGTTGTAAGTCTACAAAATTTCGAAAAATAACACAGACAAAGCAGTTTCAGTCTTATATTCGTGAATAGACAATGGCTAAAAGAATAACAGGTGCAGCGGCCAAAGAAATCATTGGAGCCTGGATAGCGAATGACTATTTCGATGAAGAAGCTGTCGACGACTTCCACGATGAATCGGAAGAGGACGAAGTGGATAACGTCGAGGTAGAGGAAAGCACGGATGAAGACGAACAGGACGTGGAGGACATTGCTCCAGCAACAGACGATATTATGTTGTCGAAAGACGGATTGACACGTTGGTCGAAAAAAGTTCCTGCTAAGCAAGGTAGACGAGCTGCTGCTGATATTGTTAGAAATGTACCCGGCCCTGCTACAAATGTTATCCTTGAGAAGGCTTCAGATGCTTTTGCGCTATTCTTTGAAGATGCTGTTCTTGAAAAAATTCTGGAATGGACAAATCAGGAAGCGGTGAGGGTGTGTGCTGAGAGGGGTTATAAGAAAACTTTCAAACTATTCACTCTCTCAGAATTGAAAGCATTCTTGGGATTGTTATTTGTTATCGGTGTTACCAAAGGCAGGAATGAATCTATAAACCAACTGTGGGGTGAGGAGTGGGGACGACCGTTTCTCCGAGCAACTATGTCAAAGAGCAGATTTGAAGGCTTTCTTCAATTCATTCGTTTTGACGATAAGGAAAGCAGAGCTGAAAGACGTGTGACAGATAAATTGGCTGCAATAAGAGAAGTAACTGACGTGTTCTCAAACAGATGTAAAGAGAAATACATTCCCTCGGAACAAGTTACCGTTGACGAAATGCTGTCGGCCTATCGTGGCAAGTGCCCATTCAGGGTTTATATCCCGTCGAAACCCGCTAAATACGGAATAAAAATTTGGATTATTGCCGATGTACCCACAGGATATTGCACGTATTTCCAAGTTTACACAGGGAAGATAAACAATGTTCCTGAAAAAGGGCAAGGTGTGAGAGTTGTAAAAGATTTGTGCACCCATTTGTATGGCTCAGGACGGAATGTGACAACGGACAACTTCTTCACCGATGTTACTCTAGCTCAACATCTGTTAGATAATTCTCTGACCCTAGTCGGAACATTGAGAAAGTCGAAAGGATGCATACCTAGAGAAATGCTACCAAATGCTAAACGAGAATTGGTGTCATCAGTGTTTGGATTTTCCGATAAGATGACAATAGTGTCATACGTGCCAAAGAAAAATAAGGCTGTCACCTTATTGTCAACTGCTCATCACGACAATGTGATCTCGTCCGAATGTCACAAGAAACCAGAGGTCATCCTTACCTACAATAGCACTAAAGGTGCAGTTGACACTTTGGACAAAATGTGCAGACAATATACAGTGAAACGTTCTACCAGACGATGGCCATTGACACTTTTCTTCACCCTTCTGGATATAGCTGCACATAACGCATCCGTGATTTGGTTTCATCAACATCCTGATTGGGTGGATTCTGCAAACACTAATCAGAAGGACAGAAGGAGAGCATTCATATTGGAAATGGGGAAAAGTATGTGTCTTCCATGGATCGACAGCAGAAGAAGCACGCCCTGCGTAAGCGGCAGAACATCGATAAAGCGGGCTTTGGAATACGTGAATCTGCCTGTTCCTACGACAACACAGAACGACACAGTCATCACTCCTCAGAGAGGACGATGTCACATGTGCGATCGAAAGAATGACACCAAGACGAAGCACAGATGCAGCACGTGTGGTCAATTTGTTTGTGGTAACCATTCCACACAATTATTTACCTGTACCGAATATAGTTAGATACACTGGCAACAAGTCATAAACAAATTATGAGAAGTGAAACGATGTAACATAAGATGTAACATAACATATTCCAGTTGTGTTTTGTTTATATTTTGTTGAGTTCCTTGTACCAAATAACCATAGAAACCAAAAAACTTCGTTGTTCTAACAGGTATAGTAGCAGAGATAGGTATGGTCATGTAAAAAATCATGTGACCTTGAATTTCAAGGTCTTCCGTCAAGGTCAGGCATTTGTCAGTAGCTGGAGTGAATTCCCTGACCCCTAAAACATTGGAAACAAAAAAATAATCTTCAAGATACCTTGCGTAGAAGCAGAGATACACCTCATTGTATGGACACTAATGATATGGACATGAATTTCACTCTAAGATCTCACCAAAATGACGTCACAGCGTCAGAACTAAGCGTCAACGTATGACGTCACTCATACCATTTTGACAAGGAGGAATTTTTAGGAAAAGTCACCAAAGGAAACTTTTTGGTGCCCACATTTTAGAAAGTTACAGATGAAAATATACCCCTGGGGGTCTATTTGACCCCCAAACGTGTGGCGAAGGTTAAAGGCAACCAAATTGTGGGTGATGTTGGGGACGCAGTGTTGTAGCAGTATGTTCTGTGCCTTGTAATCATGCAGAGGGTCGAAGGTTTGAATCTACGTCACGTCACTACGTAGCGACCCAACGCCATCGATGTTCTGTCGTATGGTCGTGTGCACTTCTGAACTTTGGAAGGAGGGCAGTATCAAAATGCAGTGGTATTGAATTGTATTGAAATTCAAATCAATAATATATTATCAATACAGCTGACTCATCGATCACCAGAGGGCATCGCTAAAGTCATCAGATAGTTTGCGAAAGGCGACCTCACAAAAGAGATCGCCACACACATGCATCTATAGACAACTTTAACGGTATAGGAGATTAAACTAGCTCTGTCACTCTTTTCCGCGAAAGGGAAGCCTGTTCGCATACCGATCGTGACCATATTTCAGAGGCTTTTGTTTAGGTCCAGCACGTGGTTGCTCAGTTGTAAGTTCGGCGCCTTGTGACCGGAGGGTAGCAGGTTCGAATCCCACTCTAGCCGCTGCGTACGGACCTTGGGCAAGTCCTTCACTCGCAATTGCTCGTGGCGCTTCGGCGTGAAAATTCCGGCACAGTATCAGATGCTGTAGTCGGGAGCGCCTCTGAGTAGTAGTAGACTTCGAGAGGCGCTATAGAAATATCCGGAATAAATAAATAAAAATAAATACCATACCGAGGATCCTAGAATGGCGCGATGTCCACCCGCACAGTAAAAGTTTATGTCACTTGTAACAGCTGAGAAATGATCATCAGAAAAACAATGTAAATACAAATTTTTAGACTTTATCGTCTACGAAGGGTTACTTTAGAACTTAGCCTTGCCCACAGTCGAAATTTATTCTACAGCCCTGATCGAAAAACCAGATTGTGAGCGTCCGCTTAAGACACCCTTAAAACGCTTTATTCCAACGTTATAAATAGAGTGTACCAACTTTTTCGATATCTGTATTGTGAGATTAAATTAGTCTCCTAATCGTATTGTTATGGATGTAACGTTAGTTGCAACTGAATAACTGAATAACTTACGAACTCAAAATTTAAAAAACAACATGAGTAAAATCAGTTGAATGGATTCCATGGTTCACTAATTGCCACAAAAAGACGCATTATAGGAAGCTCCAGCATTGGACTAAACGATTTAACAAGACTGCAATTATATATTACATGGAAAGAGCCCGTTTTAAAGGTGTCTAAGTTACAAGGCAGAGAGAATTTTGTTAGTGTAACATGCTGTTGTAAAATGACATTACAATATGTTACAGAACATTAGAACGATTTCTGGCAACGGTTGCGAGGACTAACCGTGAACTCCTAAACACATTTATTTTAGCGTCAAAGCATATAGGCTATCTTGAGCCTAATTAACGGATTCCGGTTCAAAGTTAAGAATGCTATGTTTAGATTCTCAGAGGCTACTAAATTAAACTTGCCTATCCATATTGTGCTGGAATACACGTTGTAAAGGTGTTTAAAAAGCAGCTTCCTTTATTATTTGGTGCAGGACGTGCACCACGTCCTGCACAAACAAATACTACCTCCAACCAAACCCACCTACTATCTTCTCCATTCCCCATATCCATGACCGCATAATGACTCAGCCGACAGCCTGATGCGTTTAACATTTATTGTTAGGACGTTAATAAATTTCTAGATACAATACAATACAATGCAATATATAGGCCTACATTTTAATTGTGTCTATTAGATGTCTGTACACCAAAGTCTGATTAGCAATTTGTTAATAAAAAATAAACTTACTCAATAATAATAATAATAATAATAATAATAATAATAATAATAATAATAATAATAATAATAATAATAATAATAATAATAATAATAATAATAATAATAATAATAATAATAGTAAATTGATAATAATAATGTAAAAGCAATAATAATACAATGCGCCTTTTCAAACACCTTTAAATCTTGGTATTCCAATGCTATATATACCCGCATTTCGATTAATCGTCAGGTACTCATTATTATCTATATTACAACCATCCAACATTTGGTTCTTGGATGTCGCATATGGTTTGATTTGGTTTATGTATTGGAGTAAAATCAATATTATATTATATAGTGCTGTATTATTGTGTTGCAATAAAGGAAATATACATGTAATTGTAACTTGAATGCATTGAAATCAAACTTGAGACAATTATGCTCATATATGCTTTGTTAATTAATAAAACTTATAGTTGAATGTGTTAGATACCTGAACAATTTCTTTAAAAAAGGAACTTGGTATAACCATATGTTTCATTTAATGTGCATGATGTATGTGAAATTTATTACTATTTCATACATGATATGATTGTAGTGGCAGATATTGAACTGAGGAATAAGAAATAATCAATTAAACATTTCAAAGATAAAATAAGAATATAATGTAATAATTATAATTATATGTACTGTGCATCTGAAGTTGTTTAAATATTTCTTGCGAGTGACAATAGTTGGGAAGTACTGTTTCATTTGTATCAAAACAGTTTAGAGCAGGGGTGGGCACACTTTTTGCACTTGGGGCCACATTAAACGCAAAAAAAATTCGGAGGGCCGGGTAACAAATTTTTAACTTTTAATAACGACTAACATGAAAAGAAGTTTACTTATTTATGATATACTAAATGTACTTTGGTTGTTACTAGTGAGATGTGTGCAACTGTGAGCAGTGTTGGGTATGAGTTAACTCATATGAGTTTAAACTCACGAGTTAACTCACTTGCTGTGATTTATGAGTTTGAGTTAACTCACCTTAAAGAGTGTGAGTTATGAGTTTGAGTTAACTCATATTTTCTGTGAGTTTGAGTTGTAACTGTCAATTATTTTAAACTCAACTCATTCTTCGACACTCGGCACATATCATGTTGAAATAAGCCTTTTTTATATCGTCGGCTTTCCATACTGGTGAGTGGTGACGGCAGGGAGGGTCGTAAACACTGCTAGCGGACAGTATTTAAGCACTGCATATTTTGTATATTGTGAACAGTTAAGAACAACATGGCTGAAGTATCGTGTATTCTTGATGGAAAATATTTTTCTGTTGCAAGTAGGCGTGATGGAAAAATTGTTGCTCGATTAGAACATGCTAGTATGAAACGTGTGAGTTTATGAGTTAACTCATTTAACAACTGAGTTTGAATTAACTCATTTCACTTAGGATGAGTTGAGTTTGAGTTTAAACTCATTTTGAGGTGCGTGAGTTGAGTTTTGATTTAACTCATTTCTTGTGTGAGTTTACCCAACACTGACTGTGAGCATGAATGAACAAGTTTCCCATAATCTGGAGTGATTGCACTGGCTGCACTTCGCAGCTTGAGTTCAAGTTTAGATCAGTTAACTGAGATCTGTACTTGGATTTTTTTATCTTCATAGTTGAAAATCTTTGTTGACAGATGTAACTGGATGCGAATAACACGAACATTTTTAAAGCAAAAGTTTATAGATTTGAGAATTCTTCCTTTCTGAGTTAAGAAAAATGTTATCGGGTCTGATGCTTTGAGCTGCTCTTTGAGAACAATGTCACTTTGCGGGTCGGTTAACTCCAGCTGAAGTTCCGTAGCAGCTAATTGTCAGTGTCAAGTGTGAACGGTTTAGTAGGCAAAGCAAATTCAGTCTCAATTGGTTTAAAATCCGGAAAACGTCTGGCGAACTCTTCTTTCAATTTTGAGCAACTGAAGACTATGTTTTTCTGCAGACTCTGCTGGGGCAGTTTGCCACTGGATGTTAGGAAAGTGTCCGTAATTTTGTTCTTTCATCTGCCTTGAAGGCAACATTCGCTTTACATGTAGTACTTGAAGCGATTTCAACTCTGCGTACAGATCATGTGCAAAACCTCTGCGGCAGAGTTAGTTATTATAAAAGACAGAGACCGGAAGAGTAATTTTTTAATTTTCTGAGGCTTCTGGGGGCCGGATAAAAAGTGTTGGCGGGCCGGATCCGGCCCGCGGGCCGTAGTTTGCCCACCCCTGGTTTAGAGCTATGTGTTTTATAAATAACATTAGATATATTGCTTTAAATGATGTGACATTATTGATATTGTAAGCTTATGTTTGACACCTTTAAACGGTGTCTTTCGGACAGTATAAGTTTATCGTTTTCTGTAAACTGTATTTCTAAATTGTCGTCAACGGCCTTTGGTGTCATAAGACGACGTTAAACTGTGGAATAATAATAATAATAATCGTCAGGTAAGTCTACCATAAAAGCCCAGGCATTGACAAGATTACCGGCGAAATGATAAAACACGGAGATGTCATGATACGTGAATCCACAAAATATGTAATATGACATGGAAACCGGGACAGGCGCCTGAAGTATGGAAAAAATCTATCTTAATCACACTTCATAAAAAAAAGGAAGTGCATTTGAATGCAACAACTATCGAACTATTGCATTGATAAGCCACCAAAGTGTTGCTGATGGTGCTGGCAGGAAGATGGAGAAGTCAGGTGGAAGGCATCTAGCAGATGAACAGGCGGGATTTCGGGGGGACAGAAGCACCATACAACAAATTCTGGCTCTGAGACTTATAGCAGAAAAAGCGAGACGGAAGAACAAGAAAATATACAATTGTTTCATATACTTTAAGAAAGCATTTGACAGTATTGACCAAAATGTGACATGCGCGGTGTTGCAGTCTTATGGAGTTGATAATAGACTGATTCAATTGCTCAGAGATATCAGCAGCACCTCGCAAGCAGCGGTCATAGTGTGCGGTGACGTGGGACCGTGGTTTAGAACGAACAGGGGTATGAGACAAGGCGATCCAGTGTCACCTACTGTGTTCATCACCGATCTGGAAAGAGCAATGGACAGAATCAAAAGTGAAGAAAAAGCAATCTCAGTTCACTGAATGAGAATAAACAACCTTCGTTTTGCAGATGATGTTGATATCTTGGAAGAATCTGAGATGGAATTAGAACGAACAGTACAGATGCTGAATGTTGAAGCCAAGAAATATGGTTTGATTATGAACTTCGATAAAACAAAACTATGGTATTTGGTGACAAGGAGAAAAATCATCAAACATATTAATTAAAATCATACATAATCTAACAAAGAATTCATCTTAATTTGGAACTTGCATAGAATCTTTCGTGTTGAACACCTTTAAAACGTATTACTTCTGAGCTATAGATAACGATAATTTCGTTTAATAGGTACTTCAGAGTCAACGTTAGAAAAAATAATAATAATCGGCAATAGAAATGAACGAAATTCAGCCACTGCCTGTGCTCTTGTAGTGCCAGTGCACAACTTGGAGAAAAGAGGAGGGTGACGTCAACGTCTCTGACAGCCGTAAGATGTCGCTAAGTGCAGGAATTTGCTACTCGATTCAATCGTCTACGAAAGGCAACTCCACAATGAGACGCAACCGTAAACACTACGTTTGAACTGTAGGCTAATTGCGGAGGGAACTCATTCTAAGGCGTAATAATATAGTAATATTGTAATATTATGCAATAATGACGCTGAAATATAATTAATTTTAAAATGGCATAATGAAATAAACCAATACACAGGCTATAGGGATACCAACACTTTTTCTTTATTGTAAAACTTATTTACAAGGCTCAATTATAGACACCTGGAAAATGGCGGAAGCAGATGCTATATATTTATGTTGAATTCGTTTAGTTCTCAACTGAGCGTTATGTTCTGTGTGGCTTCGTGC
This sequence comes from Allolobophora icterica, assembly GCA_963556255.1. NCBI lineage: Eukaryota > Metazoa > Annelida > Clitellata > Crassiclitellata > Lumbricidae > Allolobophora > Allolobophora icterica. Next base: position 8,280,131 of record OY744613.1, read on the forward strand.
AAAATTGCTGTATCGTAGACATTGCTAACTGTATTTTTGGTGCAGTTCAACAATGAATTGAAACAATGCATAGTTCTGATTTGGCGCTTTAAATGGTGTCTTTCGGACGCTATAAGGTTCTCGTGTCAATTGTTGTTAACGGCCTTTGATGTCACGGTGCGACGTTAAACCTTAAATCTTGGAATAAAAATGTTCAAAACTTGGAATAAATAATATGCAACTCGGAATACCATTTTCTATTCTAACAACGAGTATTGGTAATGCCACGTGTAACGCTGGTTGCAACTGACTGATTGTAATTGATCACCGTAAGCGTAAAAATCCAAATTTCTAAAGCACTATAGCTAACCGCAGAGCACCAGCTTATTCACGAGCGCCGCGTTGAGTCAGAGGGTTATCCAAAGATATCGACTTGAGATCAAAGTCCGGTTGCCAGGGTGATGAAAGTGAGGAGGCAGAGGAGCTGCTGAAGTGGGTTTCGTTGATGACGAGACAGATTGGAAGGCGGAGGAACAGGTGAGTCTAGGTAGGAATTTTTGAAAGGTTCTAACTTCGAATAGAAAGTCTGAGGTATGCTAAACAGTCAATGTGCCTTGCAAACAGACAACATTGACGTTCTCTGCCGGACGTCCTCTTCAGGTGTACTAAATGACCCTGCAGTGATGATGACGTCGTGCCTGATGTTTCGTCACAATGACGTCTGCGTTCACAGCGGCTCCTATGAGACCCTCTCCGAGACAGATGCAGTCGCTAGAGAGGGGGGGGGGACCAAGAGATGTGTGCAGTGAGACAGCCAGAGAAAGAGAGGCGAACTGGCAGCCAGAATGACGCAGCTACCAAATAGTAAAATAGTAATTATTAAAATAAAATAATAAAGATAACGAAAACGATAATGATAACAATAATAATTACTGTAATTATGATGACGATGACGACGATGACGACGATGATGATGATGATGATGATGATGCTGATGATGATGATGATGATGATGATGATAATAATAATAATAATAATAATAATAATAATAATAATAATAATAATAATAATAATAATAATAATAATAATAATAATAATAATAATAATAATAATAATAATAATAATAATAATAATAATAATAACAATAAAAATATCCATCACAATCCAGAGGTTCAATGCTGTCGCGTGCCTAGGCACGATGGGGAACCAGAATCCTGATTTCTGTAATAATAATAATAATAATAGTAATAATAATAATAATACCAACTCTTGCTTATAAGATACGCAACACACAAACAGTCCAACAATCAGTCGATGTCAGACCACCTGTTCTTTACAAACTATATCCTTTCTGACTGGCGTGTGTTACTCCCAAACGTTGCATGACCCAACACAATCATTTTCGTCTTCGCCCAGGAAAGCGTCACGTTGGAAAACTACATTGGTTTCAACGTCTGCGGCCAGCGGTTTAACTGCAGATGAAGCCAGGCATTTGAAAACGGTTTCTAAAATTGGAGAAATTAGGCCGCCATATTCGCTCCCGAGAGAAATTGAGGCAATGGACAGTTTTACTGTAAGCAAAAGATACAATTATAATAGTAATAATAATAATACTAATAATAATAAAAGTTGTAGTAGTTGTTGTATTAGTAGTATTATCAGTCTTAGTATTATTAATAAGAAGAATTATAATATTAATAATGATAATAGTAATAACAATAATTATAAATTATAAAAAATAATAATAACATAAAAAGTAATAACAATACAAAGCGCTGTTTTAAACACCTTTAAAACGATATATTCTGACGCAAAAAATATTCGCAATTTTTTATCGTTATATTTGAATGGAGTGACGCAAGGAATAGCCTTCACGTTTATTGAACATCAGAGCTGACATACATGTAACGCTACTAGAACAAGCTACAATGGGTTATATAGTCTCACGAGCAGCTATTAGCGTCAGCAGGCATTCTTGTAGTGAATACGGGGTTTTAAATTGTTATAATCGTTTTCGGGTATGGTAAATTCATGCGGTATCGCTCCAAGGTTGTGTCCACTGCTGTGGAGGCGAGGGACTAGGTCACATTGCATATGCTTGGGATTTCTCGTAATTGCAAGAAAAGTCGTTAGTCTGACTTTCTGCTCCACGTTGATTGTCTAGATAATGTTGTGTTAAACGTACGTCATAACTAAAGGACCGAAGTCTTTAAAAAAAGTAAAATAAAATTTACATGGTGATGTAGAAGGTGGAGGTCGAAGAATTAGGTGACTTTGTATGGAATGGTTTTAATGTGTTTCTCCATGTACCGTTCTTCTACTGGTTGGAATCCATGGTAAGTGACGGAGCAAGAGACGGGTACATGGACAGACAGATAGAAAGACACAGAAAGATACTGTCAGATACACACACACACACACACACACGCGCGCGCGCGCGCGCGGCGAAACTTTGTCACTACAACTGAGAAATGATAACCAGAAAATGAATGTAATTACTAATTTACTAGATTTGATCGTTTACGAAATGATGACTCAAGGACTAAAACTTAGTTTATGTGCACAGTCGAAATTTATTCTACGGATGTGGTGGGAAAACTGGCTTCTGAACATTCATTTAAGACACCTTTAAAATACTTTATTTCCATGTTATAAATATAGTTTACCCGGAATTTCTTTGGTTGTCTCCATCATTCGCCAAAGTTAATTGCACTGGTATGGATATACCTTCAGTTGTAACTTGTAACTGAATAACTGAAGAACTTAAGAACTCAAATGAAGAACATAAGTAAAATCAGTTGACTGGATTCTAATAATTGTCATTCCTCAAAGAGACGGTTTCCTAGACAGCTGATTTTTAGAGGTACAACTATCGAATAGAATGGCATAGAGGGAAGAATGTTGGGGAAGTGGACAAGAGCAAGAAAAATTCAAGTAGGTGGCTCTACATCGATAGGAGTGGCGACGTCGGACGTTCGAACCTGCCTGAAGAACAAGAAGAAGTTTTAGAATGACACATAATAATGTAATATAACATAATGTTGTATAGTTTTGTATAGTCCGGGTGAGAATTGTCGGAGGCTGGCGGTTCAACTCCCCTAGTCTTTCTTCGGATCCCACAGTTAAGTCTTTAATGGAAGAAAGTCTAACCCCCAGTCTTTTTTCTACAATTCTCATACTGAGTATAGTTAAGTATAGTATAGCATTATTTAGTATAGTATTGCATAGTATAGTATAATATAGTATGACATAGTATAATAATAAATATCATATAATACAATACAAATTAAGACACAACATTGGTAACAAAGAATTCATCAAAATTTGGAACTGGCACGCAATGCTTCATGTTGAACACCTTTAAAACGCTTTTCTCATCAGATATAAATGTTGAAAATTTCGTTCATTCTGGTCCAAGGCAGCCACATTATGTTTGAATAATAAATAAATATCTCCAAAAGCAGTGAACGAAAGTCAATTTAACTCTGCCACCGCCTGTAAGCTGGTTGTGCCAGGGCCGAATCCAGAGAAAGGAGGAGGGCGACGTCAACGGTTCTGATAGCCGAAAGATGTCGCAAAACACAAGAATTTGCTGCTCAATTCAATCATCTACGAAAGGCAACTCCTCGAAGAGATGCGCTCGTACACACTCCGGTTAGAGCGTAAATGCCGAGAGAGCTGCTGAGGTTGGTTTCGTTGAGGACAAGAGAGATTGGAACGCGGAGGATCAGATGAGTCTGGGCAGGAATTTCAAAGAGGTTATAATATATAAATTTAATATATATATATATATATATATATATATATATATTTTATTCCGGATATTTCTATAGCGCCTCTCGAAGTCAACTAGATATATATATATATATTGAAGCGTAATATATATATATATATATATATATATATATATATATATATATATATATATATATATATATACATATATATATATATATGCTCTGAATTACTTAATATATATATATATATATATATATATATATATATTAAGTAATTCAGAGCATTTATGTAGCACCTTTCCAACAGTATTACTCCTGGGCTGGTACACTGAGGGGCTGATGAGCTAGTTACTGTGTAGAGACCTTGAGCAAGTCTTTCACTCACGGTTGCTCAGCGCCATCGATGTTCTGTCGTATGGTTGTGTGCACTTCTGAACTTTGGAAGGATGGTATTATCAACATCAAATACAGTTTTATTGAATTGTATTATATATTACAAGAAGGTGTCGTCATATTGCGTGTAAATACATACGCTACTAAATGTTCTTCTTTATTACAAACTGATTTAAAATGCTTCATTTAGACACCCTTTAAAAGCTTTTAACTTACGCTATATGTAAACTCCTCAAATTAATTTTGATCTTTTTGTTCCTGGTTCTAGAACAGCTATGGCGATGTCTCGATCTCTTGCCTCAATTGGTCCCTCTCTCTGGAATACACTGTCTCCTTCTACTCGCTCTCAAATCTTAATTGGTAACCCCTCGTCTTATTTTGCTTTCCTCAACACTTGTTTCATTTCTCTCGGCCTGGGAGCGCCTCTGAACGGTTCACCCTACTAGAGGCGCTTTATAAATGTTTAAATACATTACAATACAAAATACAATGTCATTCCTTAACCTGTAGATCTAACTGAGTCAACTGACCCATAATTTCTCAGCTAAATCGCAGGAACAATTTTGTCCTTTGTACATGAACTGCCAGTTATGGTCTAAGATGTCTAAGATCGCCACAGTTGGCCAGCTTGGGCTGGGAAGAGGGGCTGATGGTACTATGTAGGGACCTTGAACAAGTCCTTCACTCACCATTGTTCAGCGCCATGACGCCGCCATCTATGTTCTGTCGTATGGTCGTGTGTGGGCATTTATGAATTTTGTAGCAGGCCAGCACCAAAAGCTCTTAATGCATGATAAACTTAACAAAACGGCTCTTATTATTTGCCCGGCTTCAATATGAACTTCTGAACTCCGTATGGAGGGCATTATCAAGTTACATTTCCATTGTACTGTAAAAAGAGTTCCATTTATGTTTACCTACCAGATCTGACCAAATACCGCGCGATATACGTATACCAGGTCTTACCATGCCATGCTATAATATATCACGCTTGACCATACCTAATCTGACACTACCTTACAATACCTTAATTTGCAATTACTCACTTTACATTGCCTGACCATGCAACAACTTTTCTTACATTTTAGTGTAATGCAACAGGTATACCGCATATTTTCGGTTTATTCGGTTGCTAACAAGCTTTTACGGTTTCGGAACTCTCTCCCTGTGTCTGTGCGCTCTGCTCAGTGGCTTGTGCCATTTCGTTCTCAAATTAAAACTTACCTCTTTCAAATTGCTTATCCACCATAGGCTGCCTCTCTGTCTTATAACGGACTGATCTTCTGGATATTTACCTGATTACGGCCTGGTTTTGGTGTGCCATCGGTTGATGTTTTGCGCATTAGACACCGGCGCAATAGAAGTTGCTATTTACAGTTGCCAGTGCTTTCTTCTAGAAGAAAAAATTCCGGAACTGAACAATAGGTTCCGGAACTGAACAATGGGTTCCGAAACTGAGCAATTAGGTAAGGGATAAATTCCCGAGGAAAACTGGATTGAGGGTTGGGAGGGGTCTCAATAAACACTGAAAACAGTTCACAACACTGAAATTAAATTAAAATAACTAAATTATTGTTTTTATCATTTAAATAAATAAATTATTTGTTGTAGCTGAAAAAAGGTGCTGATAGTTGCAATCTTAGGGCCTCTCAGTGACACTGTATATACGCAGCTATCACCAGTTAGATGGGGAAAGATGTCTTCGAGAAAATGCATTGCAGTCCATAATATTATAGGATGTACTATACTATTGGTCTACTATATATGCTATTCAAAACTATAATATACTATATAGTACTATGGTAAACTAAACTATAGCCTACTATTAAAAAAACTATACTATACTCCACGCTCCTTACTGGGTCCTGCTGCTTCTATCGGCTCTCTTAAATATTTTCTTTTCCCTCGGGCCTCTGATTAGGTGGTATTGAGATAGGCTCTGTAGAAATCCTTAAATACAATATAATACTATACAAAACGCTACTATATTATATTAATTCATATTTTTATATATTATTTTATATTACATTATGGGTGTCATTCGATAGCAGTACCTCTAAAAATCAGCTGCCTAGGAATGCGTGGAGTGGCAATTAGTGGACGATAGAATCCAATCAATTGGTTTAACTAATATTATTATGTTCTTCATTTCAGTTCTTAAGTTCTTCAGTTATTTGGGTACAACTATTAACTTACGTTAGATCCATAACAATGCGATTGAGACGTTTATTTCAGCCCTTGTGACAATACCAACAAAAATTCGCAGCGGTTTATAACGTTTATAAATTTAACGACGTCGTCATATCAAAGATGATTGACATAAAAAAGATTCGCAGCAACCACTACACTCTATTTATATTGTGGGAACAAAGCGTTTCACGGGTGTCTTAAATGAACGCTAACAAGTCTTTTTTCGGAACTTAAATTCAAATTTTTACACCTGAATAATCTCACAACTTGAGAAGTACAACTACAACACAAAATACCCAACATTGCATGATCTCACAGTCACAGTCAGTACAGAAATTATTTATTTAATTGTTTGTTATTTAATATAATAAATTAATAATAACACTGGAACGTCCGAACACCACCGATTTCCAATAGCTTTCCTAACCTCGTAACCCTTGACAAGAAATCAATTTTCTTTATCCGAAAATCCTCTAAAAACGCACCTACCTAAGGTCCGGAGAAGGGGAGGGGACTGGAGGAAAAGGGGTAGGGAAGGGAGAGAGGACCCATGCACCCAGAGACAAAAGCAAAAGTCGGCGTATATGACTATGGTTGTTATTCGCTAATTTAATCTCTAACCATTAAAATTGTCTACAAATGTCTGCATCTGCAGTGATCTCTGCTGTGGGGTTCTACTGATAAATAATTATTTCTTGTTTGAACTTCGGTGCCTTGAATCCGCGTTTGTAAACGTAATCGTAATCCCGAGATTTCTAAATAATAATAATGCTTCACTCGCATGACGCTCTAATCCTGTTACGAAATGGATTGATCGTGCCAAAGCTCCTTTGCACAGTGCACACAGCCTTATGCGTCGACTGTCCTAGTCTAACAAGATTTGACTCTTTGTTACGGAACGGATTGTCGAAAATTTTGAACGTGGAACTGTCGGACGAGAATTGGCTTCAGGCATCCCTTCCGGTGAAGGATGGTGGCCTTGGGATACGCTGTGCTGCTACGCTGGCACTTTCTCCCTTCTTGGCCTCTGCTGCGAGCACAAGCGAACTCCAAGCACACATTCTGACACCAGAATTAGCTGATGCCTCCGACGATCTATTTAGTAAAGTACTGAACGGGTGCCGAACCACCAACAGGATCAACAGCTCATCGTCAAAGAGAATGGGATAGCCGCTGGACAAATGAGGCGTGGACAACTCTGCACGAGTCTGCGAACAATGCACTGGACCGGGCTCGTCTCTTAGCTTCTCGGGCACCACACGCGGGAGACTGGTTGCTATCTCCTCCGCTTGTCTGACGAAGCGATACGGATCGCGGTTGGAATGAGACTCGGAACGACTCTGTGCGAGCCACATTTGTGTCACTGTGGCGAGAGAGTTGACGCCAGAGGACTCCACGGTCTTGTCTGCAGAAAGAACGCTGGCAAGCAACAACGGCACAACATGCTAAACGATATCATATGGAGATCGTTTGGTAGAACGAACATCCCTTCCCAGAAGGAATCTTTGGGCCTCACCAGAGAGGACGGCAAGCGACCTGACGGCGTGACGCTTATCCCGTGGTCATGCGGAAAGTGCCTCACTTCGGATGTAACCGTATCGGACACATTTGCAGCGTCACATCTGGCAGTAACATCAACCGGAGCAGGCGAGGCCGCAAACCGTGCAGCCGCCGCCAAAAGATCGAAATATGCCACAATAACCCGAACGCATGAACGCATACTTTTGTGGTGATAGCAGTGGAGTCCGGCGGTGCTTGGAGTTCGGAATGTTTGGATTTTGTGTTGGAACTGGGACACAGGTTGACGGATGCAACCCACGACACACTTGAGACAAGCTACCTGTTTAAAATACTTTCGGTGGCTGTCCAACGCGGGAACGCCATCTGCTTTTCATCGACCTTACCATACTGAATTGTACAATAATAATAATAATAATAATAATAATAATAATAATAATAATAATAATAATAATAATAATAATAATAATAATAATAATAATAATAATAATAATAATAATAATAATAATAATAATAATAATAATAATAATCTTTTCTTTATTTAAGCGCCTGCTAACCGCACTGCGCTGTACAATGAACATGCATATAGTAGAAACGGCAGCCACGCAGGGCACCTTACATACATGTATACAGCAGTCTTGTTGTCCTCGAGACCAAGGTCTTGGTCTTGAGTGCACTCGAGTTCGTTTTTAAAAGTCTTGGTCTTGGTCTTGGTCTTGAGGTGCAAGGTCTTGGTCTTGGTCTTGGTCTTGAGGTTCAAAGTCTTGGTCTTGGTCTCGCAAGACCAAGACCAAGACCGGCTGTTAATATGAACAGACATTTAACAGAACTCAAGAATTCTGTATCAAGCCTGCTTGCATCATACGACCAATATCTATGGATGGATACAAGTCATGTTGGTCAGGAAAACCCATTGGCAGCAGCAACAGTTATTCTGTATCAGACGGCATGATAAACCATGGGAAGATTTCAAAAGGACTCACTATCTGTACATTTACATCCAGTGCTTGAAAAGCTACTCTGTGTGTGTGTGTGTGTGTGTGTGTGTGTGTGTGTGTGTGTGTGTGTGTGTGTGTGTGTGTGTGTGTGTGTGTGTGTGTGTGTGTGTGTGTGTGTGTGTGTGTGTGTGTGTGTGTGTGTGTGTGTGTGTGTGTGTGTGTGTGTGTGTGTGTGTGTGTGTGTGTGTGTGTGTGTGTGTGTGTGTGTGTGTGTGTGTGTCAGCGACTTCAGCACCTGTAGAACGTATTTTTTCACATGGCGGAATTTTATGAGGCCCACCAGGCACGTCTTGGTCAGAAAATTCTGAGCGAATTGGTTTTTATAAAATACAAAAGGCATTTGGAATAATAGTTTGCATGAAGGACTTTTGAATACAAATTCGGATTTCTCTGCAGTTTGCATTTAAAGTTAATTTGCTTGAATAAAATAAAAGACTCATGTTTTCATTAAAATAGCGAATATTCCGACTTGACAATTTTTTGAAGTCTTGACCTGATTTCAATTTTTTGGGTCTTGGTCTTGGTCTTGGTCTCGAGGTTCAAGGTCTTGGTCTTGGTCTTGGTCTCGAGGTTCAAAGTCTTGGTCTTGGTCTCGAGGTTCAAGGTCTTGGTCTTGGTCTTGGTCTTGAGGTTCAAGGTCTTGGTCTTGGTCTTGAGGTTTAAGGTCTTGACAACAAGACTGGTATACAGTAGAAGCGCATGAAGCACATTGTAAAGCGCTTAAAACAGCGGAATCGCCTGAACTACCTTATTCACAGGTGACTTGCGAAAGTCCATCTTAGACACCTCTAAAAACAAACGTTTTCTATAGTGACCTCATGACCTCGACTTAGATCTGTTTCCAGTTAATTGATCGGGTTAGATCCTTCACCATATATTCCTGGTCTAATGTATGCCAAACCATTTAAGGTCCCCGTGTACGGACCGCGCTATAGCGACCGTATGTCATCGACCCTTCTTCATTTTTCAGAGACAGACACAGGCAGACACAGAGACAGACAGGTATGTAGAACGGTAGATATACAGTTTTATCCATAAGGTAGCTTCTGTATTATTATTTCACAGTTTAACGTCGTCCTATGACATCAAAGGCCATTGACGACAAGGTAGCTTCTAGTTTTTTTTTGTTTTTTTTTATCTTACACCGCACATATGTCAACACATACACGCATACATACATACATGCATACACACATACACACGTACATACACACACCCATACACACATACGCGCAATTTTCATGCACGTACATGCATACAGGCATGCATACATATATGCATACATGCACACACACATACATACGTACACGCATACGCGCGTACAGTACATACGTACGTAAGAAGTTTGTGTGTTTACCGAAAATTCCTTTTATACTTTTTGTCAGATCTACGAAAAGGTTGTCAATTTTGTTAAAATTTGCCGCAGCAATAACTTTTAGAATTCTGCTTCAGCAGAACCATGAATTGGAAATTAGGAAGCATTTGATTTAATTGCAGTTTTTAATCACACAGGTTTTAATATATTCTGTCAAATTTGATCAAAAATCTGAAATTAAAATTTTGATGAGCTAACTAACGTTAAATCGTTCAATATTTTCATTCGCCAGATGCGGCATCTGGCGAATGAAGATTGAACTGACTCCAACCTTACAGCATTTAAATTTTATTAGTGGCGTGAAAATGCTGGCATAACTGCACGTTAGAATACTTCAAACTCATAAAAATAAACCACAACACAACAATAACATAAGGAACCTAATGAATCAGTATAATTAAAAAATCACATGGTGTACAAAATCTGCACATTTAAAAAAACATTTTTTCAATTTATGTTTGGCAGTTGGCACACCTTCATTAACCTAACACCCGTTTATATAGTACAATCATGTTTACCTTTGATTCGCCAGATGTCGCAACCTGAAGGCAGAGATCCTTCTCGGTGGGGTATGACTGGATTTACCACTGGAATCCCAACGAAGAATCTCTTCTGGTTTTCCATGGTTCCAGCCAGAGGCCTACGCATTTGCCTTTGTTGATTTTTACGCCGCATGCCCTTCCACAGACTTCTAGTCACTGCAAATTTCGGTCCAGTCCAGCCATTTCTGATAACGCTGCTTTCCACATTTGTGTATGGCAGGGTCATCCAGCGGATGAAGCTTTCTCCGAAGCCGTACATATGGAGAATCTGGGTCAGGTATTCGTGTGAGACTCGGTCAAAGGCCTTTTCCTGGTCATGCGAGACTACGGCCGCCAGGGCGTTGCAGTAGTCTGCGATGTTCCTGACGAGGTGTAAGTTGTCAGCGATCGATCTTCCAGGTGCACTGCATGTTTTTTCTATGTGGCTGATGCATTCTGGGAGCATTGGTGCTAGGCCCTTGGATAGCACCTTCGAAAGTCTTTTGTAATCGACATTCAACAACGATATTGGTCTCCAGTTTGTCAAGCGCTCTGCTATCGACGAATCTTTGCATGCGAGAGTGACTACCCAATATCTGTGAGAATTTGAAAGCGAACCAGTGGCAAAGGCGTTGTTTACCATGTCCACGAAGAGGTCCTGAAAGAGGTCGAAGAATTTGGCATAGAATTCTCTCGGCAGGTCTTCTGATGCTGGTGACTTCTTATGCTTTACAGGAGTCGAATACAACAGTTTTTAACGGCAGCCACGCAGGGCGCCAATCACGGCCTAGCACTCACTTAACTACCGCCGCCATCTAGCGAGTAGAAGGCTGAGTAAACCTTATGGAGGGCTACGGGATTCGATCTTGGTACCTTCTGCACTTCACGCCAGTGTGTTATCCATTACTCTACCCCCGCCCCCCCCCCCCATCCATACCTATACCGAGGGAAACCATCATAAGGTGTACTAATATAGTAATATTGTAATATTATGCAACAATAAACCTAAAATATAATTTATTTTAACAGGATGTATCATGTAGTCAAATATAGGGGTCAGCCGGAAATCGCCTCGGACATTTGCCTCGGCCGAATATCCCGTTTTTCGGCAATATTCGCCTCGGCAAATACTGTACAGACAAATACTTGCTTGTCTGCCTCATATGCCGGAATCTGTAGGCTCATAATATCAGCTTTGAGCTTCATCCAGCATATTCATTTTGAACTCCTTTAAATTGTGATCTGCCTGCATGTAATTATGCTGAACGTTGTATGTTATTGGTTAAATGCTGTCATTGATGCCAATAAAGATATATTGATTGATTGATTGATTGATTAAGAAGAAAGGTACAAAAAATACCAGCACCGGGAGTCCACAACGGAAGTCAAGTCCGTTTCATTGATTCTTTTTTTCTAAAATTCAAACTGTATTAGTCAGTTATTACAAGTACAGAAATTTATTTCGATAATTTTTCATTACATGAAAATGTGAAGCTTCGCATATGTAACAAATGGTACTCGGTTCGTACCTGGATCCGGCAAATAGTACATCCAAATAGTCGGATCCAGTACTCGGTGGAAATTGTCTACCCCGCTGACCCCCTAGTCAAATAAGCCAACAAACTTGCTACCAAAAGCTTTTCTTTATTGCAAAACTTATTTATATCGCTCTATTGCAGATACCTTTAAAACGCGGAAGGCCGAGGCTATATATGATCAATTTCGATTAGTTATATAGAATACATCTGCCTCCGGCTGATTGTCGTGATCGTAGACTCAAAATATACAAAGCGCAACGTTAAAGCTAAGCACAGACACCAGCTTATTTACTAGTGCTACGTCGAGTCAGAGGGGTTATTCAGAGATATCAATTGGAGATCCAAGTCCGGTTGCTATGGAGACCAGATTGAGGAGGCAGAGGAGCTGCTGAGGTTGGTTTCGTTAATGACGAAACCGATTGGAAGGCGGAGGATCAGGTGAGTTCGGGTATGAATTTCTAAAGAGGTGAGACTTTAACTTCGAATGAAAAGTCTGAGGGTACTAGACAGTCAATGTGCTTGCAATCAGACAACATAATTAACTAATTCACACGTGAATGGCATCGTCAAACGCCCTCTGCCGGGCGTCATCTTCAGATGTACTCAATGACCCAGTGATGATGACGTCGTGCCTGATATTTCGTCACGATGACGTCGGCGTTGACAGCGGTTCCCATGAGACCCTCCTCAAGACAGATACAGTCGCTAGGAGACACCTTGTTGGAAAGAATTCGCCCTTCGCGTAAGATCCACTGCTGTCTCGAATCGCCGCTGTATGGCGCCAGGCACAACCACGACCCGCCATCTACCGAATAAACAACACGGAAACGACGTCTAGGCGCAGTATCATTTTCTAATCTATAGTCAACTTAAGGCGTGCGGTGCAGACACAATAGATGTATATGTATTTACACAATAAACATGTATAAGTGTTTCTACATACACACATGTGTGTGTATGCAAACATATACATATACTAGACTAGGCCTATTTGCCCGTCACATATGACGGGTTGAAAAAGAAATGAATGGATTGATAAGAAGAGAAAAGAATTTGTTTATTGGAAAGCTTGATTATAAGTCACACTGCAAGTCAGATTGATAGACAGACAAGCGGCAGCTAGTAAGTCAGTCTCTGCCTCCCTCCCTCCTCCCGCCCACCCTGCAGCGAACAATATAGTATTTACCCTGTATTGCATGTGACTAATCGATGGTTAGGTTAATCGGTATTCGCCTCGGCAGTATTTGCCCCTCCTCTCCCTTTACCTCCCTTCAGATCCTGTGCCATAATGTGGGAGGGAGGGATGGAGGGAGGGCAGGTCAGACACATTCCATACATTCCAGAGGATTAATCGTAGAACACAGTCCAACACACAGATCTGAGAAACTCTATAAGATATATATATTATACATATGCTGAGACGCTCCCAGAGTACTATAGTTATCTGGGAAAGGTGCTACATATATATATTCTGAATGAATAAATGTATATATATATATATATATATATATCTTGAGCAAATCAGTTCAATAGTTGTGCACACTTTCGCAGCGCAGTCCTAAATGCATAGTCTACATATTGTATATACATGCATACACAATACACACGAAAGAAGTCCAATGTCTATTACTCCTGAAGGAAGATATCTATATATATATATATATATATATATATATATATATATATATATATATATATATATATATATATATATATATATGTGCGTGTATATATTTATCGTTTGATATTTACTTGAATTTCCTTGAATTCTATTTTATGCAATTAAAATTTCACATCGTATGATATTACAATAGGAGTCGGGTGACGGGCGAGTGAGTGGAGTGAGGGGTTGAGTACCTTTGGCTTCGATGGCAAAGTCGTTCAGCTGGCTGCGTATGATGCCTTCACCGTCGATGTACCACGTCTGACCTTGGCACTGAGCCTGACCTTGACCTGATGACCACTGTGGGTCCCAACTTCCGGTCGCCGTTCGCTGGCGCATGACGAGCCTCGAACCCGAGGTTGTATCGACCTGGAGAGCGTAGCGCGTCTCTTCATTCAGAACGACGAAACAACGTCTGGAAGACAATGGAATGAATATGAAGAAACCGATGAAGAAATCGATGAAGAAATCAGCGAAGGAATCAATAAAGAAAAAATAAAGGAATTAATGAAAGAATCGATGAAGAAAACAATGAAGAAATCAATCAAGGAATCGACGAAGTAATCACTGAAAGAATAAGGAAGAAATCAATGAAGAAATCAATGGAAGAATACAGAAAGAAATCAATGGTGTATTCAATACACATAGGAATCCCTATCAAAGGTGATTGCTTTCACTTAAGGCTGGTGGGATTTATCCATGTATGTTTGCTGTGTGTATATGTATTTATGGATGTAGGTATTGTTGCTTGGCCATTAGGTATTGGCGCATCATAAATGCGTAATTGTAATGTATTATATGTGTGCTCAATATAATTAGATTCGATTAGATCAGACTTTTCTCAGTTTCTGCGTCTATGTTTCGTCATACATGCCTGTCAGGTCTGGTTGCAGCGTTTCTTCCGGCTGTAAATTATTTACAACAGCTTTAAATGCAACACAAACGAATGCAACACATTGCAACGCAATACATTAAAACGATAAGCTATGATACAACACAATACAGTTGCCCTGTAAAGTAATCGTTACAATCTATTTATATAGCGCCATTCAAACATTATGCTAAAGGCACCATGGTTTAGTCAAGTGGCAAAGTGGATGGTCATATATATATCAAGCTGCCCTAAGTTCAGTTCTAGACGCTGGCGTCTCAATTGCGACCTGGCGAGCTACAAACCCATACGTTCCTATCACGTGTCTACTTATTTTTGCTTTAATACATTTCAAATACATTGCAAATAAATTACATTATTATTAGGGCCTAATTAGTAACTTTATCGCTCCGGTGTGTAACGCACAATGCATTAGAGTGAATTCTGTCACAGTAACATGCAGTAGAGTACGTAACTTAATAATAATAATAATAATAATAATAATAATAATAATAATAATAATAATAATAATAATAATAATAATAATAATAATAATAATAATAATAATAATAATAATAATAATAATAATAATAATAATAATAATAATATTATTATTGTTATTATTAATAATAATAATAATAATATTAATAATAATAATAATAATAATAATAATAATGAAGCAGTGTGCTACTTTACACACCTTTAAAACGTTTTATTCCAAAGCTATACATAATAATAATACACAGTGCTACTTTACACACCTTTAAAATGGTCTATTCCAGTACTATACATAATCGCTCACTCGTTTTATCGTTAATCATTGCCACCTGTATACCCTAGAATGATCTTAATTTGATGGTAAAAGTCGGTCGTAACTAAGGAACTGATGAGGTTAAGTGAAACTGAAAAACAATTTACGTGGCCGTGTAGAACGGCTGAGGACGAAGAATTAGGTGGAATAGTATGGTATTGTTTTAATATGTTTTTCCACGTACCATTGCACTGTTGATTAGAAGCCGTCAGTTGAACGGTAACATGTGCCTGGATAGCTTGTTGTGGAGCTGCGGAAGCTGGTTGTGGATGGGCAGGAGGAGCCTGAAAAACACTGGCCTGAGGAGGTGGAGGATACTGAGAGGAGCTGGGCATTGGCGGATATCCATTGGATGGGTATCCAGATGGAGTGGGTGGATAGCCAGGAGCCTGCTGGGGTGGGTACGCGTCGTATTGAGGAGCGGGAGGATAGCCTCCCTGCTGAGGAGGGGCGGGTGGATTTGGATACGCACAAGGGACGGCCGGGGGAGGGTAGGGAGAGGGATATGAGGATGGAGGTGGTGGACCTTGGGGAGAACCGGCGAATCCTATGGCGGGCGGATAGCCAGGACTTTGGGTTACACTCTGGTGGTAGATCACAGTGGAGTGCGCTTGGGGAGGTCCGTAATGGGGTGGTTGGTGGCCGTGTGGGTATCCGTGCGGGGGTCCTTGTGGATATCCGTGATGGACTCCGTGTGAGGGATGTCCATGTGAGGGTCCGTGTGGGGCTCCATGTGAGTATCCGGGTCCGTGATGATGGGCTCCAGGAGCGTTGTTCACGTAGACCAAATGCGTCTGGTTCGGAACCTGCAGAGTTGTAACATAGTAGGAAGATGTGAGCACGCATGTTCGTCTGCCTCCTGTCTGCGTAATGTGTGTCTATGTGTGTGTGTCTGTGTGCGTGCGTGTGTGTATGTGTGTGCGTGTGTGTGTGTGTGTCTATGTGTGTGACTATGTGTGCATGAATGTGCATGAATGTGGGTGTTTGCGGTTGTATGTGTGTGGCTGTGTGGGAGAGCATTTTATAACTTCTATTGCGCCGGTGTCTAATGCACAAGAAATCAACCGATGGCACACCAAAACCAAGCCATAATCAGATAGGGCCTATATATTGCAGAAGATCATGCAGTAAGATAGGGAGGCGGCCTATGGTGGCTAAGCGATTTCAAACATGCGAGTCTTCAGCTGAGAACGAAATGTGTATGCATGTGTATTGTGTATACATACATAACGGACGTTTATATAGCGCCTCTTAAAGGAGAATTACTCAGAGGTTCTCCCGTCTCCAGGACGGCTGAACACATCACCACCTTGTATGTATGTAATGTAGGCATGCATGTAAGTTTGTATGTATGTTTGTGCATATTTTATTATGGAACTAGGGTTATGATCAATATTCATTTCTTCGTAGATGCATGGATCCAAAGGATTGATGTTCTTATCGGACTCGCTATTGAAATCTTTGTTATTTAGATAATCTTAGATTCAATATGAAATGTTGGATTCACATCTTAGGATGCTAACCTGATGCGGAGGCTGGTGGACGACGACGGTTCGACTCGTCTGGTAGTGTTGTTGCTGATATTTGTGTTTGTCATGCTCTGCAAACAGAGAACAACAGAGCAGTTGATCTTCCCTGAGGCATCAGGTGGTGTAGGTGGGTCAGGTGATGTAATTGGGTCACGTGATGTAAGTGGGTCAGGTGATGTAATTGGGTCACGTGATGTAAGTGGGTCAGGTGATGTAAGTGGGTCAGGTGATGTCATTGGGTCACGTGATATCATTGGGTCAGGTGATGTAATTGGGTCACGTGATGTCATTGGGCCAGGTGATGTCATTGGGTCAGGTGATATAAGTGGGTCAGGTCACTCAGGTGAAGAAAGTGCGTCTCAGTTCTACGCGTTCGACTTAACGATGATTAATCGTAAATATTTATCACCGTTCGGTCCATAGTATGCATACTAAAGCCTTTGTCTGTCTGTCAGTCAGTCTGTCTGTCATTGTGTCTATCTGTCTGTACGTCTGTCTGTCTGTCTGTCTGTCTGTCTGTCATTCTGTCTTTCTTTCTGTCAGTCAGTCTGTCTATCTCTGTCTGTAAACGTCAGTCTGTCTGCCATTCTTTCTGTCTGTCTGTCTGTCAGTCGATCTGTCAGTAATAGGCCTACACTATAATGCCGCATATACCATATCAAAATAATACAATGCAATACTTCACAATCACAATTACGATTGGGTGCTACGCCAGTAATGCCTCTAGAATCAAGATGAAAATTTGTGTTTCCGTTGTAGACTTACTTTTTTGGACCGATTTCGCAGCAACTGCTCCGACGGCAGCGCCGACGATGAACGCACCCACTCCACTCATTTCTCGCACTTAGAATCGCACTTCCAGGTACAATCCGGTATTTAAAGCTACACTCTCCGATTGTTGTGCGTCTTCGCTCCTTCGAACGAAGAATTGTAGGCCTTGACGGCCTGACGTTTTAGCATGATAAATAGTCCAAAGGCTGCGTTTGATAACGAACGCTATGCAGGCTGTGTAGGCCTATGACGTAGGCTTTACGTAATGTCATAGGCCCTAGTTCCTACTTAAGCTTGTGTTGTATGTATGCAGAGGCGACGATCTTCTATGACAGGTGCGGGGAAACGGGACACTTTTGAACTGATATGGTCAAAAAAGACGTCAGGTGCGAAAACAGTTTTTGACCTTAATTTATCTTTCCTCAAAATTCGTGGGGGACTGTATACTATGTCCCCCAACTGTTATATGTGGGGGTCTTGTCCCCTTCGAACCGCCTGGGATTGCCGCCCCTTTATGTATGCACATGTCATGTCTGTATGTGTTAAACCTGAGTCGATATGTGCAGTAGATGTATATTGTATAATGTATATATGTAAATATATGTATGCATGTATGTGTGAATGTATGTGTGTATATATGTATATATGAAAGTAGGTAGATGCATGTATGTATGTATAAATGCATGTATGTAACTATGTACTATGTATGTATGCATATATTTAGGTATGTGTGCATGTATGTATACGTATGTACATGTATGTTTATATATATAAATATGTAGCGCTATGCATAGATGTATATATGTGCATGTTTGTATGTATGAAGTATTTACGCATAAACTATAGTAGGGACTTTCATGTATATATATTTACTTATACACGTATGCATGTAGGCACAAATGCAAGTGTGTATATGTGTGTTTCTATGTACGTATATATATGCATGTAAGCTGCGCTGAGCGAATCGGCCTTTTGGCTTCAGAAAATCAAAAGACCGGGTAAAACGGAAGGAGAAGAGCAGGTGCGTCGGTCAAAGTTCAACTGATAAGGGACTGAACACAAGATGCTGACTAAGAGAGGCGTGATAAGGTAAACCAGATAAACTGATCTGAGCTGATATCACGTCAATTTTGAAGTTCTCGTATGCTTGAAGTAGGCCTTAATCAGGTGCAGACCAATAGAGATATATGCACGTATGTATGTATGTATGTATGTATGTATGTATGTATACATACATACATACATTGCGCCTCTGAGTAGTTCCCTTGAAGTGGCGCTATATAAATTTACGAATGAATGAATGAATGTATGTATGTATGTATGTATGTATGTATGTATGTATGTATGTATGTATGTATGTATGTATGTATGTATGTATGTATGTATGTATGTATGTATGTATGTATGTATGTATGTATGTATGTATGTATGTATGTATGTATGTATGTATGTACGTGGGTGTGTCGGCCTATGCAAAATTAAGTGTAGGCCCTGCAAGCCTAGGTAAGTTCGATCAGCAAATTTTATAAGTTTTGTTTTCAATGCACTCAAGTTGCCAAAATAAACAAAGATCACTGAATATTAAACGTGTCAGCAAGAAATGATTCGTACAGACCAAGCGTTTTAGCTGAGTAGGCTGGGGGTGCAGGTGGAGCCAGAAACCTCGAAACAAATTATCTTCCTGGTGGGGAACCGAACCCCGAACATTTGGTTGACAAACCAGTACGCTAACTATCGCGCAACCCCAATTGTCATAGCTAATTCAATTCAGCCAATTCAGGACATGAATTACTTAGCATTTCTGGGATAATATCCCAGAAATGCTATAGCATTTATAATTCATTTAGTTTTTAGTTTTTAATTTTCCAACAGGCAATAGGCCTAAGCTTAGCGTTACAAACGTAAGTTAACATAGGCCTAGAGGATACTAATTACTCAATGACATGCATGATTAATCGATGTTGTCGATAAATAGTCCATATAACGCCGTTGTATAACTTTTAAAAGGTGTTTTAAATGGAACATTTTAAATGAGTTTAAAATTGATCGAGTTTCAATCATTTGCAAAGCCCAGCCTCTATAAAGTCGAGTTTAATATTTAATCAGGACCTAAGGATTCTGATTTATTTTAGGCTTTTGCCTAAAACAATCATAATTGTAAGACTTACTTCTCACAACGTGGCCAATATTTAAGATAAAAAAGCACTTTAAGCATCAAATTCTTCAGCATATAGGACCAATAAATTGTATTCGTGAACAGATAATAGGAGTGCCCATGTTATCTTTAAAATGAACGCACTCATAGATTTTCATTTAAATGAAACATTGTGATTAAATTTTTAAATTTTTAAATAATGACAATAGTTGTGTTAGGAATTTAATAGTGAAGAAGTTGGTGAAAAATTTAAAGCAGATAATATATGACCTTTAAATCTAGAACAACAGTTTGACAAGAATTATATTATTTTAAAAGCTACTAACAGTAGTTTACGTTTTTAACAACATCGTATGGCTGCCAGAGCCCTTGACGTCGACTTTATCTTACCTATTATTGACGACTTAATTGTTTCTCAGCTACTAAAATATGATAGTTACTATTTAATGACACTGTGTTATAACAAAAACCATTAGTGTCGCCATCCTCTTTTCTCCAGGCTTGGGACTGGCACTACAACAGGTAGGTAATGGTGAAGCTTACTGAAATATGGATGGAAATGTTAGTAATTTTATATATAGGGTCGGATTAAAAGTTTTAATGGTGTTTAAAATCAGCATTGCCAATCATTTCCCAATTTAAGACAAACTCTTAGTAACAACTGTGCCGGTGTCACGAAATAGAGTATCCCCCATACATGCGTATCCCCCTTAGCGAAATGGAGTATTCGGTTTAGTTTGCATTTTTGGCGGTTTCTAAGTGTATTCAGTCGTACTGTTTGGATTTATTGCACACATAAAATTTTTGAATTGCGTGTCTTTAGTCTGTACGTCGACCTGAAATCAATTTACTTTGTTTTTGGTGATTTTGACTGGAATTTCGTCGAGGCTATCGTGATGCGTATGACGAGGGGGGATAGAATGGTTCATCCCACCGGATATTCTAAACCGGTTTATTCCATCCGGGGGGATACGCTTTAGGGGGGATAGAATATCTCGGGACACCGGCTCACTTTTACAATGTACCATGCTCCAATATATTGTAATATATTATGTTATGTGATGTTTTGTTACGTAATGTTATGTGTATTTAGGTCTAACCCAACTGCTTCCAAGAGATAGACCTGC
>OY744613.1:8306306-8393806 GCA_963556255.1 Allolobophora icterica
AGATTGAGCAAGCTTAAAGATCATGGTTTTCAAGCTTTGGTTGCATCTTTCAACCAATCCAGCTGCCTCAGGATGTCCAGGGGTATTAAATCTGGGACTACAACCCATTCGCCGCAAGAATTCTTTCGTCAAACGACTGGTAAAGTTGGTACCACAATCAGAACTGATGATCCTTGGAATAGAAAAAGTTGTAAAAACTTGCAACAGAGCTTCACAAACTCCCTTTGCATTCAGCGATCTAAGAGGATACGCCATCGGCCAACGAGAAAATTTGTCCACCAGAACCAGAGCATAATTGTACTGGGGTTTCGATTTGTTGGATTCTCCAGTCACTACCATAGGGCCAATACAATCCATATTTAGATGGTTAAAACAGAGTTCATCCGCCCTCGGAATAGGAGTGATCGGGACTCGATCTGCCACTTTAACTGGAGTTCTTAGTTGACAAATTTGACAAGACGCACAATATTCGCGAATCCTCTCATCCATTCTTGGAAACCAAAAGTTTAATTTGATCCTGGCTCTCGTTGCCTTAAAAGCCATGTGCCCAGCACATGGGGCATCGTGTGCTACTCGCAAGACAACCTCGATTCTATCTTCCGGTAAACATAATTGATTAACCTTATGTCCCATAATTTCCCCTTTGTGGTACAGGAGGTTATTATCTATAAAGAAATTATTTTTATTCTGTCTCGCTTGTTGCCAGCAAGATATAAGATTGTGACAATTCTGTTGCTCACGCAATAAAGTATCATTATTCGCTACTCCCTCATCAGACTTGAACTCTGTTGACTCAACATCAAGAAAATTATCTAAATCATCAACTAGTTGCTCCTGAGAATATTCATTCACTTCTGACGGCAAGGATTCGTTGCTGTTAACTTCTAAGTTATCTTCTTCTGCCCCTTTATTTATTTGTACACATCGATCTACGCCAGCTACCATCACTACATATTGCGAACTATCCCTTAATAGGTCCACAACATGGGGTGTCAGAATAACCCGTTCATTTAGTTCAGGGACTGCAGCGAACATGACGCACAAAGATGGCGCAATGTTCGTCGTTCCTTCCATTGAATTAGCTAATTTCATTTGTAGGTATACTACATCTGCCTTACATCCTTCTCCCTGAAAACCAATTATATTAATCCGTTTAATCACGGGTAAGTTTAGTGACTCAATTAATTTCTTATCAATACAACAAATTTCTGCTCCTGAATCAGATAATGCTGGCTGAGAAGGGAGATCTTCAATCTGTACATTGATATACGACCTCTCGTGTAATCCATCAATACTATTCTCATATACCCTTACAGCAGTTTCCAACCCTATTGGTTTAGAATTATCCAATAAATTCCCTTGCTTTACCTGTTCAGGTATCTCATGCAACACGTTGACCTTCTCAACAAATAAGTCGGTCACTTCTTCAGTTGGGTTCCCAGATATACAAGTACTCACCTTTTTAGAACTTGGTTTGGTCTGGCACTCCCTTGCCCTATGACCCTTCTGATGACATAGGAAACAGAGACCCTTTACCTTGGCCTCCTCCTGAGACACCCTCGCACCTATCTTGGCTTCACCCCTTATTTCCGGTTTGGGAGACTTGGGTTGAGCTGTCTGGTTATTGACTTGAACATGTGGTTGACCTCTCGTCCAATTGTTATACTTCGGTGTCGGATGACTACGGCATACTAAGTCATTCCCACCATCATGCGACGCTACATAAATGTCAGCCGCATTAGCTATGTCTTCACAGCTCAACCACTCCTCTTTTTCTTGGGCCAAGATATAATCTAAACAAGCCTTCGACAAGGACTCCTTAAGCCGATCCGCAACCAATAAACTTACAAGTTTATCAAACTCATCAGTTATCTTTCTACTTTTCAAATAATACATAAGAGCCACACGCAATTTGGATGAATAGATCGTAAATGATTCGTCCGATGCTTTGTGCAACGACCAAAATCGGGCTCTAAGATTTGAAGGGCTTATCTTAAACTCCCTTAGCAAAAACTCCTTCAGGAATTTGTAGTCATGGAGCTGTGCCTCAGTAAGGCGCATGGTTAATGCCTTAGCTCTTTCACTTAAAATGGCTAGCAATAATTTTGCTCTAACATCTTCATCCACCTCATACACATTAAACAAACCATCCAAGTGATCAAAGAAACCTGGAATTTCTATAGGGTCGGAAGGAAATTTCCAAAGAATATTCTTAAGGGCATCACTATAACGCTTAGTACGACTTGCTAAAGAATCTCTAACATTTCGTTCTTCCTGCTTTTCCTTCCTCTCCCTTTCTTCTTTCTCTTTCCGTTCCTTCTTTTCTCTTTCTTCTTTCTCTTTCCTTTCCTTCTTTTCTTCCTCTCTCCTCTTTTCCTCCCTTTCTTCCTTCTCCTTCCGTTCCTCCCTTTCTCTTTCTTCCTTCTCCTTCCGTTCCTCCCTTTCTCTTTCTTCCTTCTCCCTTTGTTCTTTCTTTTCTTCCTCTCTCCTCTTTTCCTCCCTTTCTTCCTTCTCCTTCCGTTCCTCCCTTTCTCTTTCTTCCTTCTCCTTCCGTTCCTCCCTTTCTCTTTCTTCCTTCTCCTTCCGTTCCTCCCTTTCTCTTTCTTCCTTCTCCTTCCGTTCCTCCCTTTGTTCTTCATATTTACGGATTTCGAACTCCAGACGGCGCTTCTGCAGCTCGTAATCCACTCCTGTTGGAGATATTGGACTACCCTTAAATTCCTCTTCCTCTTTTCCAATCTCCATGGCCCATTCTTCCATTAATTGATTTCGATCCCATGACATAACATCATCTTCGTCCCTTCCTGCCTTCATAAGATACACCCTAAGGCGCTCAGACGACATTTTGCGAATATTCGCTTGCATCTCTGTTGGCAACGCTTCCATTTTTACAAACAGTCAGTCAACAACAATCAACAAAAAAAACAGACACCACGCGGCAAACCCGCCACACAAAAGGAAAATTCCACAACCCAAAGTGCAATTATGCAGTATCCAAAGAAGTACACTCGCCAAGTACGCAAAAACTCTACAAGCTCACGCAAGTCTGGCCTCGATCACAACAATGGATCAAATTTCAAAGAAATAATCAGCAGATATTGAAAGAGAAATAATGGCTGCCTCCCACTCGGCTGCAACTCCACTCTCTTTTCTCCTTCTCAGCCACGACAACACCTAGGATCTTACCCGTATGTTGACTGCTGTCTTCTGCTGTCTCAGCCGAACGACGCACTTCGTCCGTCCGACTGTCGTATGCCGATTCACCCGTCTCCCACGGTAGAAAGGCGTCTCGATCCGCTCGCTGTCTGGAACAGACCGTCTCTTGATCCTCCGGGTTGACTCCTTCCTCCGCCGGCTCGCGTCTTCTTCACCGGATCCAACACCGATGATCCCACTTCTGACACCAATAATGTCGCGGTCGACTCCTTCGATCGCAACGACGAACCAACGAAGGAACTATTAAAAGATCTTTATTTAAAAATAAAGTCGATTAAGTGTAGAGTAAGTCAACTCGTCTATCAAATATCACAATCGTAGACAGCACACAGGTTGGCTGGTCTCGATTGAACGTTATACGATCAATGTTTCAACGTTTACAAATCTTCGTCAAAAGGCCCTTAATGTACATCAGGTCTATCTTATATAGAGTTCTCCCGGATTCCAGAACGTTCTGTGACGTCACTGTACTTTTCCCTGGAAAGTCCTACTGAACACGTATATCCTTGTTGCATGCACCGAATTAATGTTGACAGCTTGCTGCAGAATTTTCCGTACGATGTAAACAAGCTTGTTGACGCGTCGGTTTTCTTCCCTTGATGCATGCACCCGCGTAGACCGCGACAATGAGTTTTGCTAGGATGGTACCAAGGAATCTATATTTGGGATGGTACTAACAGCTGACAAAAGGAACCTGACCTTAAGTGTGTTCCGGTGGTATGAAGTAAGAATCGAACGCACAAGTCATCAAGGTAGCCGAGTTCTAAACAGTGATTTATTTGTTAATCCCAAAATCATGAAGGTATGAAGACAGAAATTTTCTCAGATTTCTATATGCAGATAATTGCATCAATAGCAAAATGGTTGAGTTGAAAGAACGTTTATTTCGAGATGTGATATTAGGAAGAAGTTGTTTGGTTGTTTGCGCAGTATAGTCGTGCAAAGAGCACACTAAGTGACATTCTTAAGTAGACTAAATGTGTTACTAACTAATAAAAATGAATTAACCTTAGATTTGAATTTAGTTTGCATGTTACTATATAATTTGCTGAATATATATATATACATATATATATATATATATATATATATATATATATATATATATATATATATATATATATATATATATACATGCCGTTACAAAGCGCCTTGCACTATTAACATCTTTGGCCACGACTAAAAGATGTTTTTTTTAATCAAAAATCCTGGGTGAACATAGGATATTAGTTGTAGCGCATTTTCATTTCACATGTTTGTCGATTTTGCACTTTTTTGTAACGCAATAACGCTGAATTTTCGTTAGGCCTAGTGTTATTTTTTGGGGTCCATAGAGTAGTGGTAACATCACTGGCGTGAAGAGCAGTAGGTAGCGGGATCGCTTCCCGCAACCCTCTCAAAGGTCCACTCAGCCTATCATTCGCGAGATGGCGCGTTGTGAAAATGAGATGTAGGACGTGATGGGCGCCTTGCATGGCTGCCGTATACAGTTAAAATTCGACTCCTGTAATAACTTGTGATCATCCGTTCATACTGGTTTGTAATCATACTGCGTAATTGTCAGTTTGAAAATATTAAACTAAGATTATTGTTATTATTATTTTTTTTTTGCCCCGAGATACCTCGGATCCCTCAGGGACTTCAACATTATTTACATTATTATTATTATTATTATTATTATTATTATTATTATTATTATTATTATTATTATTATTATTATTATTATTATTATTATTATTATTATTATAGCTATAGTTAATTATATTTTTAGTTAGGCCTACAGTTATAGTTATCGTTAACGAAATCATTTTATTTTCGTTAACGAACATTTTCGTTTCCGTTATCGTTAACGAGCATCACACTGGTTTGGTGCTAATTCCAGTGGTTAAATTCAGCCGGATCCCGCCGGATCTGAGATCCGGCACCTCTGATTTCAGATCCACCACCTGCATTGTGAGACCCACCACCCACATTATGAGATCCGCCACCTAAGAAGGGAGACCCATCACCTCAACAGGGAGACCCATCACCTCAATAGGGAGATCCACCACCGAAGATCAGATTAGCATTCGTCAGCCTCACAGTGCGGTTCAATATTCACTAGGATCATAGAAAACTACCTGGGCCTATGTGTTTACTTAAATCGCTGGCTGTTTTATAATCGCTGCCTAAGGGTATAGTAACCAACGACCTATTAGGCCTATATATAACGGTAGTAACCCAAGGTTGTGGCAGCAGAAGTAGATTTGGGCCTAGGCCTACATCCGAGCAATAACACAGTAGTTTGATTCATTAATAACTCGTTTGCGGAATAAACTTTCAGACATTTTACAAAATTCCTAGTTGTACAACATGAGAACTTAACTTAATATAAAATACCATCTAAAACTATTAATCCGATTGAAAATAGGGCTTGTTTGCGTAATAAACTTTGATTATGTTCGTCATTTTCATTTCAGGCAATCTGTCAGATTTTCGTCGTCTGATTTCATGGATTTTACAAAATCCCTGGTTTTTCAGGGATTTTGTAAAGTGCCTGAGTGAATCAGGGATTTTACAAATTGCCTAAAAATTTCAGGCATTTTACAAAATCCCTGGTTTTACGAATTGCCTGTAACATGTATACATACATTCACCCCCCCCCCCCATCCCCCGCTGAGTTTTGGAAAAAAAGAAATAAATTTGTAAAAAAGAAAAGGATGAAGAAAGGGGTTAAACAGAAAAAAGACTCATTTGCAGCATTGGCTTACAGTTTTGCACATGTAGGCCTAGACTAAATACAAAGCATTTTAAAAGAAACACAAAAAGGTGAAAAAAGTTTTGCGCGTGAGCGCGGGGAATGTTTTAACCTCTTTTCCCCCCCCCCCCCTGGAAAAAGCTGAAATGACGTCCCTGTTGTAATTTAGGATTAGCCGTAGGTTTTTGGATTTGCAAATATTTAGAGACCCACCACCTCTGGATGAGCAATTTAACCACTGGCTAATTCAAAGAACGTCTCCCACTGTAATGCTTCCTTTACAGTGATAATCTTATAAGCTTCAGTTAATCTGCTCCTCCTTCACTCCAATGTTGACATTATGTTGTTAGTCTTCATCTTTTCAACCTTTCTTCGTAGCTCAAATCCTAGAAGCCCCAAACATAGGCGTAGACTCTGGGGGGCAGCGGGGGCACGTTCCCCCAATAACTGAGATGGACTGTACATTCAATGCAACAAGTGTGAATAAATGACCAAATGCCCCCCAATATTTTGGACAAGTTTACGCCAGTGGCCCCAAATAAATTTTGTAGCTCTTCTCTGCACTTTCTCCAGTAGTTCCATGTCCTGTTTCAGGTATGGAAGCCATATACCTGAATAGAGTAGGTCTATTCCAACTGTGGCCTAACTCGTGATTTGTACCACCTCAGTATTGTTCCTCCACTTTGGTCACTATTGTTATTCTTGTCATAGGTCTACCTAAAGTTGAGTTACCCTTTTTTAAATTGAAACAAGAACTGTTTGAAAGGTTTTACAGATCGAAATTTAAGTTATCTTCGTGCTCCCAACGGTAGCTAAATAAATAGGCCTACTTGCATTCATCTTCGGAGTGAACAATTCTAAAGCATAATTAACACCGTTCGCTTCAACAAATTAATTCGTATTTATTCACAGGAGAAAATGATGCCATTTCCCGAGGCATTTCTATAATTTTCAAACTTCTGCCCAATATCATCAAGACCTCTAAACTTGTGACTTCTCCTGATTAATTATTAATTTAAATTTTCCCTAGTGAACATAGACTGGTGCCTGCGCTTGGCCTTCGAGTGGCGCTTTAGAAGTTTGGAGATTACGATTAGTTTGTAAAACGTTCCAAAATTAGATTAGCGCTATAATATTTATGGTTTGAGTCGTCTCGAACTTCTCCAGTTGAAAACAAGGCTTCATCTGTTGGCTAACTTTGTAATTTTGCAAGGAATTAATTAAAGGATTTTTTTATCAGGTATTAATTATAAAAACCAATTAACGTGTGCACTTTATGCACACTCGGTGTTATTTTTTCCGTTTTTAATTTGTCATGTGCATGTGCAATTAGATAGCAAACCGAAGGCGTCGGTTACGGGCGCTTCGCGCTCATCTCTTCCCGTGGGTAACGATTTCAACAGTGATGCCGTTTGGAGCAAAAAAACACATATTCGGTTCAAAATCGTTTTCTGCATATATTTTGAATTTGTTGGGACTGCCTTGAGTATAAACTAACAGGGCAATGATTGCTGCGCCGATGCGTGTTTTTTTTGCCGTAGTCCTGTTTCACGCTGCCAATGCAGAAAGTGCAGAAACCCAGGGAACGGAATGTTCGAAAGCAGTGTTCAATGAATGTAGCAATAATTGCTAACTCATGTTCAGAAGGAGAGTCCAGGCAGCTCAGGAACGTGAATTAATATTAGTATTTGACAATTTTAATAATAAATACGAGTTATTCTGCAGCAGAATTACTCGTATTTATTTCTGCTCCTTTCCAGGAGCTGTCAGGAAATGGCTTCCTTGGTTGTTCAGTTTGGAAGAGGAACAGCTGTAATACCGGGTTTTAGTGTCGGAAATTATTCTCCAGTTGAATTGGTTAGGCATGTTAAGAAGTTGCATGAGTGATTTAAATGTGACCTAATAAAACTCAGACTAGGAGTTGGATGAGCGATGAAAATATTTCATGTTACCTGGTGAAACCTGGCGCCAAAAGTAGTCATATGCGCCTATTCCAAACTTCTGGAAATGATCCTAATTATTTTTTAAATTCTACAAAATGCAATAGAAAACCATGTATTATGTTTACACATATACCAAGTCACGTGACAGATGCGTGGCTCCACATTATTTACAAATTTTATATTGCAGTGTTAACACAACGTCAGGAAACTGTTATATATGCAGCAGATTATCATTGTATTGTTTGTTGTTAGACATACCGATCCTCCCGAGCTTTCTTGTTCTGCCTGTCACGATTTGTTTTTCCCCAGCCGAAACCCACTTTAGAAGGTCCTCTACCTCCTCTGTTTGGCCTCTGTCAACCGGATTTGGATCTCCACAGAACAAATTGAGCTGTGGCTCTGAGCCTAGAGTAGAAGTGGCGCTTTATAAATTTAGAGTTTATGATTGTTAAGTAATAATAATAATAATTATAATAATCTTTATTGATTCAAACCGACAAACGCAGTAAGATTACATTGAAACATGACAGTACAATCAAATCTAAACTAAACACACGGTTTGGCAGCCATGCAAGGCGCCGCCCGAGAGGAGGATTACGGGTGTCGATCCACGAATCTAATGCTCTCCTGGCCATGAGTGTTGCCATTACTCTATCCCTCCCCTGACTTTGAGTGTAGATAGGGTGAAATAACCAGATAATGTATTGTTTCTATTTAAGAAAATTCATTATTTCCAACTGTATGTAAATAACTATGATAAAGTGAAATGGTAAGAACCTTTTTCAGTGATAAGGTTCTATTCAATCAATCAATCAATCATGGAATTTATATAGCGCCTCTTCAAGGGCTCTACTCAGAGGCACTCCCAAGCCAGGCCTGATCAAACAGAAAAGTCTTCAATAGAGCGTAAAAAGAAGACGGGTGAGTACGAGGAGACAGGCGAAGGAGAGGTGGTAAGTCATTCCACGCAGTTGGGCCAGCGACAGAGAATGCTCGGCGCTGCATAGTAGCAGTGCGGGCATACGGGACTATAAAGTCGCCCCGAGAAGAGGAACGGAGGGCTGAGCGACCCGTAAGAGAAGAAGAGAGAGTGAAAACAGAGCATAGGTAGGAAGGAGCCATACCCAATACACATTGCCAGGCGAGAGAGCAAAGCCGATACAGGATACGCTGCCGGATGGGAAGCCAATGAAGAGTATGATGCATGTAGGAGGATACACTACCATAGCGGGGTATGGAGCCAACAAGGCGCGCCGCAGACCGCAGGATCCTCTCAAGGAAGGACAGGCGGGTTTGAGGAAGACCGGTGTAGAGAGAAGAGCAATAATCTAAACGAGAGCAAACAAAGGCATGGATAAGAGTTGAAGCAGCAGAGGCTGAGAGAGAGCGAGCAACAACCCTGAGCTGGCGGAGATGGTAGAAACAGGAGCGAGACAGAGAAGAGAGGTGCTTAGTAAATGTTAGTTCCTGGTCAAGAATGACACCAAGGTTCCGGACAGAGGTAGAAAATGGTATTAGAGGAAATTCAGCAGCCAAAAGGGTCAGGTCAAGTTTTGCTAACTGCTGGCGAGTACCCAGCCATATGTACTGTGTCTTAAGAGGATTAAGTCTCAGGCGATTGGAAGAAAGCCAGGCAGATAGAGTGTCAGTTGCACGAGACATCAAGCGAACAGCACTCAGAGCATCCCGTGCAGAGCAATGCAGATAGGACTGGAGATCATCAGCGTAAGAATGGCTAGAAAGAGCACTAGCAGCAAGAACAGATTCAAGGTCAGCAGTAAAGAGGATATAAAGAAGAGGGCCAAGCACAGAACCCTGGGGGAGGCCAACAGGTACAGGAATCCAAGGAGAACGCGAGGAGTGGAAGACAGTAGACGAAGTGCGGTCAGATAGGTATGACGAAAGCCACTGTAGAGGTAGGTTGGAGATACCAAAGGAGGTAGAAAGGCGACGCAGTAGAAGATCATGATCTACCGTGTCAAAGGCTGCACTAACATCGTAAAGTGCAAGAAGAGTAAGTTGAGAGCGATCAATGGCACTGTAAACATCATTAAGAAGACTAAGAAGGAGGGTCTCAGTAGAGTGTCCCTTACGGAAACCCGACTGACGGCAGGGTAGAAGATTGTTAGAGTCTAGATAGGTCAGTAGCTGAGAAGCAACAAGTTTCTCAATTAGTTTAGATATGAAGCTAACATTCGATATTGGCCTAAAATTCGAAGGGCTAGAGGGATCCAAGCCTATCTGTTTCAGGGTAGGCATAATGATGGAACGTTTCTGTGAAGCCGGCAAGATACCATCACGTAGAGAAGAGTTACAAAGAATCGTAAGGTACGGAAGGAGAGTTTCAACTTGCTCCTGGATGAGAAAGGTCGGAAGAGGATCCAATTCCGACGACTTGGCAGGCGAGGCAAGAATGAGGCGGCGAAGCTCAGACTCAGTGACTGGAGCAAGGGTGGACAAAGAGAACTCAGTCGAGGAGAACGAGGGCGGAGGAGAGTCAGCGGTGTCCCGACGAACAGCATCGATCTTAGTGGCGTAGAAGTTGGCATATTCGTCGGCCGAGAACGGAGGAGGAGCCGTCGAGGAGGAAGCTCCTGTGCTCCCTAACAAGTCCTTGAAGGTGGACCATAATCGTCTCGGGTCTCCGGAACTGGACTTGATTTTGCTTTCCCAGTATTGACCCTCCTTGTCCCTATTGTAAAGGGACTTTGGAACTAGATAGAGTGAAATATCACTGGGTAAACTACCACATCAGCCTGTGATAGGACAATGTCAGGCCTGAGGAAAACAATGCCTATTTTTCTGTATTACAAACAAGTTTTGCCAAACCTTGCAATTCAGGACATTACACAAAAACACTGCTTAACTTGAATATACCAGGAGGTCAAAAGGAGGAGAGTACTCAAATACATATATGTATTTGAGCATGGCTACTCTAATACATATATAATTCTCATGTTCAGATTCAAACATAACAGTTTGCCTTGTCTGTTTAAGTATTGTAACAATTGTCAAAGCATTAATTTATTAATACAATACATCATCAATACCAAAACATTTAATAAATATCAAATTACAAATGATGACCATAATTCACATTGTTCATATACCCAATAATCTCACACTTAACAATACAATAAGTGTCTGCATATATAACAGTTTTCCTGAGTCATTGTGCTATAAAATTGTAAATAGTGTCACTTTAGTGTGGAGCCAAGCATCCATCACATGACTTCTGGTAAACATATAATGGGTTTTCCATTGCATTTTGTACAATTTAAAAAATTTGTAAAAAGGTTTCAGTTTTCATTTCTAGAAGTCGGGAATAGGTGCGTTTAACTACTTTTGGTGCCTGGTATCATCAGGTAAAATTTGGTGACATTCAGAGCAACCAGTAAATACCGAGTCGTACCCAGAATGCTCACAACCAACTAGCAGACTTTTCTAATGGTGTACATTTCTTGACTACATTTCTGTTGAAGCCCATTTCTATCTGGTGCCATAGGTATCATGATGATGGCAATTGCACTATTTTTAGACGTCGTTAGGGTAATCATCAACATCCAACAATATGGCTGCCTCTGACTCTAATAGAATAGAGCACTGCGACCTCCCACAGCGGAAGTCAGTTAAGTAAGTATGTAGTGAATCACAAACACTATTGACAATGGTGAAAACTGAACTTTTATTTGGTCAAGAATCAATTAAGTGATGTTTGTGTCTGAAGTAGAGATTAGAAAATGGTCTGAAAAATTTTGTCAAGCCAAAATGCGCTTTGTCAGATGCCTTCCTGAAGCTGCAGGTCTGTGAAACAAACCGAGACTTGTGTCGAAATGTCTTTTCAGTTTCCTTTTTGTACACATGCATGTGTTATCCTCGTTTTGTGTGTGTCATGAGATTTTGTGACTCAGCACACACTTGTTTTTATTTACTTCCGCTTTGGGAGGTTGCAGCGCTCTATTCTATCCAAGTCAGGGGCATCCATATTGTTTTTACAGTGATTGGTCACAGGGGTTGGATCTTGCTGTTTACTGTCGTTGATTTAGTTCAGAATAAACTGGACTTCTCCAGTGTATTATTTTTATGCTGACATCTTGGAAAACCATGAGTCATAACCAAAGTATGGGGATTTAGAACCGCTGACTTCAGTATGCACAAACTGGGTGACCTTAGGCAACACCATTCCCTATACCGAGGGAATGAAAACAGACCGCGTAAAATTGCTAGATATATCTGGCACTCAGAGAAATACAAAATGGTTAAAGGAATATTTTCATGTGAGATAGTGCAGTATGCCATACTGTAACTGAAAGCCAAAATAGATGACAGTTTAATTTTTGCTTTACTAATGCATGTTGTAGAATTGATCTGATCTGGAAGCATGGAGGAAGATTTGTGTGGTGAACTTCACGCCTTATGCCAGAGGTTATGTTTGCCGCATTATGACTACCATGGGCCACCTGGTGACTACACTTGCACAGCAAGTGTGCTTGGGTTTGCTCAGCGAGGTGATTATACTAACATAATTTTTACAGCTGTAGCTTTAACGTTGAGCTCTAGTTATGTGGTATAGTCATTCTCTGGAATATTTTGAGAAATTTGTGTGTAATTGATGCTATTTTGTCTTCTCATAGTTACTAAGAAGAAGAGAAGAGCAGTCTCTTAAGCTAGCCCTGAGGCAGCCATGGGTATGAAGTGTTAGCGACTTCATTTTCTTAGCCTCGGCATATAAGGGCGGGTGGCCAGTCCTCTCCCTCGCCGTCTCATCTTCCCACTGACAGTGTGCGGTCAGTGTACTCATCATAGCTGAGTTGGCAAAGTTGGCTAGGGGGTGCAAGTGGAACAGAAATCTCAAACCAAATTTCTGCCCTAGCGGGGATTTGAACCCCCGACCTCTCGATTGACAGTCCAGCGAGCTAACCACTAGACTACCAAGTTAAAATAGAACATTATTGTACATGAGTTCATAAAAGCTTGTTATTAGCTAGTTACTCTGACCATTAGAGGCAGTGTTTAATCTAGTCCCCCTCTTCTGGGAGGGGAAATTAGGTTTCTGGGGGGACCTACAAATTGACACAAGATTTTTTTGGTCGTTTGATCCATCTTGAAAAAGTTTCAGACTTTTTCTAATTTCATCTTTAAAAAGTTGATGACCTTTTTTAGTCCTTCGTCCCACTTTAATATTGCTGGCCTCTTGGGGGGGAACATAAATCCTGGGGGGACATTCCCCCCAAAGGTGTCTAGATTAAACACTGCATTACAGGTATTTTGGCTGGTATTGAAAATGATCTTTGTATGCAAAAACAATCTGACTTCACTTATAAATAAACCTTATATAAAACTAATAGAGATCATACCAATTAAGGACACTGTAATTAATTATGACTATGGATTATTGTCTCTTCTATCTGGATCTGTTTTAGCTTATGCAACTTATGCTACTGACTGTAAATCAAATACGTGTCATGTACCCGTATTCAATTCAATAAATTTGAATTATGGTTGGGATGCGTTTTATGTGTTGCTATTCGTTGAAAGAAAGAATGCAATGAGAATATGCTTTCAATTCATAAAGGTTTTGGACGGTCGAAGAAGTTGGCCAAAAACAGTGCAGTCAAGAGGCTCTTGGACTTTTTGAAGTCACATGTTGATGAGGTAAAATTCTCCTTTTTTAAACATACGTGATATAATTCTTAAAATGATGTCGTTTATGCTTCCTGTCCATGTGCGTACATGTATTAGGCAGCATCATGCCTTTTCTGTGGTGGGTCTGCGACCTGGAATGGGCTCCCTGTCATTCTCCGCCAAATACCGACTGGCTTTTTATTTCGTTTCTTACGTCTCTTTAACTGTCTTGTTCTAGTCGTTCATTCATTCTGGGAATTTATATAGTGCCTTTTCAAGATGCCTACTTTGTTCGACCGGGGGTTCGGTTGGGATCACTCCTGAGTAGTGAGTGAAGGGTGCTATATAAAAATTCTTATAATAATAATTATAAAGTTCTTGGAAGGCCACTGCACACTCATGTTATCAGACTCGTCTTCTTTACAAGAAAAACTTGCATAGCTGTAAGATTTTTTCTGTTGCAATGTGTTTCTCAATTTAGAGCAAGGTCGCAAAAGAAGGTCTCGTCCCATCATCATGTAAGAATCCAATAGCGGTCAAAAGGTCAGCAGCCGGAAGCAGTAAGGACAATGAAGTGGATGAGATCTCCTCGAAATGTCTCAAGGACGAAGATGGAGCTCGGCAGGGCAGACCTAAATTGTCAGACAGAAAAACTGCCAGCACAAGCCAGTATTTGCCACACGAAGAGGAGAAAATTCGCAAGGGTCACAACATTATGGTGCAGCGTGTGGTGGGAAACGGTGGCTTCCTTCTCCGATACAGACGTTTGGTGAAGCCTTTGCCAAATGTCCAGAGATGATGGAAGCGATGCAGAAAAATGGATTTGAAAAGCCCTCACCCTTGCAGATGCAGGCGTGGCCAATCATAATGAAGGGCCTTGATCTCATTGGAGTTGCGCAGACTGGTGCAGGGAAAACACTGTCATATATCTTGCCAGCTTTCTTACACATCGATGGTCAGGAAGGTGATCGTGACAGCAGACAAGGAGCCAGTGTTGTAGTCCTGACGCCAACCAGGGACCATGCACTGCGAATTGAGGAGGAAATCATGAAATACAATTACAAGGACAGACGATGTGTCTGTTTGTCTGGAGGTGAGGATGACTTGAAGCAGACGAACATAACTGGTGGTGCCCAGATCATTGTGGCCACACCTGGCCGTCTGATTGATTTCGTCAGCGCCAAGATAGTGGACGTGAGTAGTGTCACATATCTTGTGTTGTCCGATGCAGACCGCATGTTGAACGTAGGATTTCAGCCGGACATCGAAAAGGTTCTTCTTGAAGTCCGATCTGAACGCCAGACTGTCATGACAAGTTCCTCTTGGCCAATGGGTTTACAATACCTGGCCACCAATTTCATGAACAACCCAATCCAGGTCATTGTTGGCTTCATGAATGTCACGGCCAGTGCAGAACAAAGAAAGAAAGCAGGAGGAGATAGAGGTGACCGAGTAGTTTGAGGAAGACCGTTCCAATCAGCACGGACGTTAGCGGTGTCTCATGTATGTGTATTTCAATCAATCAATCAATCAAAAATCTTTATTGCATCCAAATGACAATTATAACAGAGTATAGTGACTGTAAAATAGCAGTATGATTGACAATTAAAACAGAAAAGAGTAGTGTACACAGCGGTAAAAAAAACTTGTCATTGGCGGCAAAAGGTGGCCCCCAAGGGATATACATCCCGCTAACTAGGGACACCTAAATAGATACATGTACCAATGAACAATATGACTGACAGGATCGAAGGGTAGCCTCACTACATTCATTCACAATCAATTTAAGCCAATCGGCTTTACAATTAATTTATACAGAGGCTAGGTTGGGATTGATAGTATGCATTCCTTAACTAACCTTAACTAACACAAAATTATATATACTTAAGATTACCTATGTGCGTGTTCACCCAATATCAAGAAAACAAAAACAAAAAAACTATATAAGGAAAAAAAATCAGTATATAAGAGATACAATGATCAATTCTAATGACTAGGGAGACTCATACCACATTCAGAAGGTACTTGCGCAATCGAATCTTAAATAAGTAGGGATTTGGCGAACAGCGTATATCAATAGGCAGGGCATTCCAGATTTTGGGCCCATAATATTTTATACTAAACATCCTTGCATTGGTACGAGCTTTGTCAGAGCGGTAGGTGAGAGCATTCCTGGTGTTATGAGAGTGTAGCTGTGAGCCTAGGATAAAGTAATTCATAAATGAATCAGGTAATGACATGACATTTGCATGCATGTATGTACGTATGTGTGTATGTATGTATGTGTGTATGTGCGTGAATGTGTATGTGTGTGTGTGTGTGTATGTGCGTATGTATGTGCGTGCATATGTACTTGCGTGTGTATGTATGTGTGTGTATGTGCGTGTGTATGTATGTGCATATGTGCGCATGTATGTATGTGTGCGTGTGTATGTATGTTCGTGTGTATGTATATGCGTGTGTATGTATGTGCGTGTGTATGTATGTTCGTATGTATGTATGTGCATATGTATGTTTGTATGCGCGTATGTATGACTTGTTTTGCCTGCTTGTATTTGCATTCTGACGTCTCATACGCTGTGAATCTCGGTGACTGCTTTTATATAGTAGACTTTTAAGGAAAGGTGTTAGGCAGACGTTGGATATAAGAGGTTTACTGCATGCTTTTGCATAACATTGACACTTTGTCTGTACAGGCGTTCTTGTTGATTGTGGCAGCAGTGTAGGTTCCAGCCTTTTAATACATTAACAATGCATTGCATCGGTTTCCCAGTCACTTTTAGTACAAGAGTATGAAGTGTGTTAGTCATAGGTATGAAGTAATGATTACTTGTTGTGTAAATTAAAATATTACATCTGATGCTTTCTTCATTTGCTGCAGCAGTTGTAACTGTTTTGGCTAGTTATGCTTTGTAAGCTTACATGATGTGTATCAAGACTTCTAACAGCCCACAGTTTTAGGAAAATGTACTCTGCAAAGTCACTTGATTATCTTCGTTTAAGGTTTATTCTTGATTTAAAAGAAGACTGGAATTAGCAGGTTGTGTCACTAAAGCATGTGTTCGTGACAAAAACAATAGAATTGATAATCTCCCTTTACATGGTGGGTAACATTTTCAAAGACCTGTAGGCCTGTGATACAGGTATGATGTTTATCTACATGAATAATCTCTCCAAGACTTCTCAGTAATGCCATCACAACAGACTGCATTGAGCTGTTATTACCAGTGAGTTGAGCTGAGTTGAGTTGTTGAGTTATTACCAATGAGTTGAGCTGAGTTGAGTTGTTGAGTTATTACCAATGAGTTGAGCTATTGTGTTATAGCCAATGAGTTGAGCTATTGATTATTGCCAATGAGTTGAGCTATTGATTATTGCCAATGAGTTGAGCTATTGATTATTGCCAATGAGTTGAGCTATTGATTATTGCCAATGAGTTGAGCTATTGAGGTTTTACCATTGAGTTGAGCTATTGAGTTATTACCGATGAGTTGAGCTGTTGAGTTATTACCAATGACTTGAGCTATTGATTATTGCCAATGAGTTGAGCTATTGATTATTGCCAATGAGTTGAGCTATTGATTATTGCCAATGAGTTGAGCTATTGAGGTATTACCATTGAGTTCTAAAGCCATTACTATTCAAACGGTTTCTCATACTGACTGAATCCTGAGAGGCAGTCATGGGTATGAAGTGTTAGCGACTTCACGTTCTTAGTCTTGGCATATGAGGGCTGGTGGCCAGTCCTCTCCCTCACCTTCATGGGCGCCCGCAGGATTTTTTGCAGGGGAGGTCAGTCACGGCCGGGAGCACTGGCGGCGATCTTGTTTGACAGGCGGGGGGGGGACACTTTTGAACTGATCTGGTCAATAAAGAGTTTTGAAAAGATCTGCTCAAAAAGAGGTCAAATTTTTCTTCGTGTGATGACCTTTTTTGGTGTTTCTTCTAAATTTGGGGGTCGGATGTATAGTGTGTCGGATATATGGAGTGTCGGATGTATGGTGTGCCTCCTATCTTCGTCAGTTATTCACAGTCCAACTACGCCGCTCAACCCGCTCCTCATCCGCCCTAACACTTCGCCCTTCCGTCACCTGATCGCTAAAATTTGCAAATCGCTTTATAGTCATAGCTGTTCTGCTTCTCTTGAATAAACTCTCACCAGGATTACAACAAATATCAGATCATTCCTACGAGGCTACGAACTCGCCAAAACCTTACCTCTTGTCATCTGTCCACATGGCTTTCACTCAAACCATAGAACACTGCTCTTTCACAGATCTTAACCTGCTTCCTCCTCTTCCACTTGCCTCCCTCACCGCTTCAATTCTAAACTCCATCCACCGTAGCCGTCTGACTGCCTGCCAGGCTTGCCTGACCCCTTTGCACTTTGACCCTCTGCCTAAAGATTCTGTTTGCCTGAGTGCCTGTGAATAATCTGGTTCCCGCGATCTATAGCTTTTGTGGGCATTGAAGTAATCGCGAGATTACGATTGCGATTACAAGTAAAAACTGCGAACAAAACGGATTTTTGTGTGTGGAAGGAAGTAAAATTTAAAGGAATGTGGCCATCTCTAATCCTGTTTGTCAATTTTTCTTATGCTCAGATTTAGGCGAATTGTTTATAAATGCAGTCTCGACTCTCAACAGTTTAGTTGCACTTACCATCACATCTTCCAGCTGGTGACTTTGAAAACGACAGATAATTATAAATTTCTTTAATGGCGGTCCACTAGATTTTACCAATTTTATTCATTTAAAATTTACTTACACTCCTCTGTATTCTCGAATAGGGCCTACATTGATGGGATCTCGAAATGAACTTATCTAGTCTCTCTTTCTCCTCCCAATCTGAAAGCCCATAAATAAATATGATATATATATATATATATATATATATATATATATATATATATATATATATATATTACAGCTGTCTTAGTAATTAGTTGTCCTATGTCTTATCTCTATATCCAAGTCCAACCACTCTCTCTTCAGTCTTGAAGATGATATATTGTGCGTGTCACCATCCTCCGCCTTTGAACCACGCAGAGAGAAACCCAAGCTATCTTTCAACAGCCAACACCTGTTTAACCTTTCAGACCGAGAGAGTATACGGTTTCCAGTGTCCACGATTCTCTGAGCCGTCGCCTTAGCTTGCTGACCCTAAGGTCAGGGCTGGCATTGGCCGGCTCTAGGTAGGTTCCATTAGGCCAACTGTGTAATTTCTATTAATTCTATAGTGCATCAACTCTGGGGTTCTCATCAACAGCCAGCACTTGCTGTTGCTTTCAAACTCAGAGAGTAAGGTTTTCAGTATCCATGATTCTCTTGGCAGTCACATCGTGATTTCCAGGGGGGGTCACGCGACCCCCCTTGACCTATGCTGCGGGCGCCCATGCTCACCTTCTCATCTTCCCAGCGAGAGTGTATGGTCAGTGTGCTCATTATAGCTGAGTCGGCTAGGGGCGCAGGTGGAGCAGAAATCTCTAGCCAAAAAAATAGAAAAAATATTGCTTATCATGGTTGTACGATGTTTAAGCCCATCTTCCACCAGTAGGCCTACTTGTTGAGCGGTAGGCCTATGACTGGGTTAGAAACCCATTTGTAGAAATTAATTCTTCTTTGGGTCAGTTCACCTTGAAAGAGAAGAAATCGCGACTGATGGCACTCTCAAACTGAAGCATTCAGAGCTGAGCTTGGACTCATTTTGGACATTGGTCGAAAAGCGAATAGAAATGCCCATCTATTGCTCAGAAAAAACTGGGAATTCTAATGCAGTTTTCGACTAGTTAGCTGTGCTCTCTCTCTCTCTCTCTCTCTCTCTCTCTCTCTCTCTCTCTCTCTCTCTCTCTCTCTCTCTCTCTCTCTCTCTCTCTCTCACACACACACACACACGCAACCAAGAGCTGTTTACATTACATTACAAGCCAAGTGCTGTCGTTAGTGCTCGAAATCGAAAATTTTACGAAACGGAACGCTCGTCAAAGATATGGGAGCATTCACATTTCAGAGGACAATAAAAACGTTAATTTCATAGTATTTTCCACTGGACGAAAGGGAACGATAATACGGATGCATTTGACGAACCGGAACGGCGTTCCGGTGCGTTCCGGTCCATTTCGAGCACTGGCTGTCGTGGGATTTCCCAATGATGATGACGGAGCTGGATTTGTTTACTTTTTAATTGGATCTACGTAATGTAGGTCATTTCTCGGGTGTTCCTAGTCCTGACCTCATTTGCATTGTTAGTCACTGGAATCCTAGGGATGTCGTGAGTCGTGACGTTCCATGTTAGTTTATCGATTAGGGTAATTTATATAGCACTTGTGTTTGAAGGCCGCAGGCGTCGATATAAAAACATTTCTTACAGTTTTCACCGGTCAATGTGAATCAACTGATATTTAAATTGTAATTCTTAATGTAGTTATAAATTTTTATAGCGCCACTTTGGAGCAGTTGGAGCAAATAATTTTAAATTTGTTTTCAATGGATCTGCCGAGTTATTAATATTCGCCAGATGGCCGTAGTCTACTGGAGAGTACTGAGCGGTGCAGTTTGGTTTCTCATACAAAACGCATTCGCCAGGTGGCGACTGCGACAATGGCATTAAGTTATATGAATAATAACTGTTCCTTCACTTTCTTGTTTCATTCAAATGTTCAGACCTGAACTTTTCAAATGCAAATATTATCCGGCTTAGCAACGTGCGGGCTGTCTGGGTTTTATCTATCTGGATTTCTTACTATCAAACAAATCTGCTGACTTTCTCAACCTGCGTAGGCTCTATTCCGTTGATTTAAAAAAAGGTTCTCGGTAGGGGGCGCCTATATTCTGTTACTGGTCCTAAACTCTGGAACTCCGGCAAAAATTCGATGTAGGCTACCAAGTGTGTTCTGGCTTCCAGATCTCAAATAAAAACTCGTCTTTTCCTGGACTCACTTCGTCCATAAGCCGTTTCCGTACGTGAGGTCTCGGACTACTTGGCTTTCAACCGGACTCACCCTGGAATATGGCATGCACGACTTTGTTTAATAGCGACCATCGGCTATGCCTTGAGCAGTGTAACAGCGTTAGTATATAAGAAAAAGCCTATTGCGCTTGAATGATCTGATTAGGCATAACTCTATGCAGGCCCGGTTCGTCCGTTAGGCAAACTAGGCAGCCGCCTAGGGCCGCCGATTTTTAGGGGCCGCCAATTTTCCATTTTCCGAAATAAACATCTTGAAATAATTTATGGAAATTCATAAATGAAACAACGTTGGATTATTTTTAATTATTATTCGCTAGATGGAAGTATTATAGCGTTGGTGTAATAAATTATGTTCTCTTAAGCTAGGGTTCACGGTTCACCGTTAAGTTTAAAAAAACATGGAAGCATTGAATCAGCAGTTCAGTTTACTCTAGTCTAGACGGTTTGACCATTTTCATTATTTTAACTTTTTTATTTTAATGAATGTTTGAAAATAAATAACGTGAGTTTCAGTAGATCATGTCATCTATAAAAGGAACTAAAAGCGATTAATATTATATTATGGGTCGACGGGCCGCTCAAATGTAGCTTTGCCTAGGGCCGTCAAATGTCTTGAACCGGGCCTGGCTGTATGCCTATATATAACGCCGACGAGTATAGGCCAATTAGTTGGTCTCCCTGAGCCTAACGGTGCGCCTGCAAGGGTCTTTGGCTCGCTTGTAGCCATGCATGGCGCTAATTAAAGACTGGCTCTAGACTTGCTCACAGTGCCTACGCACAATTTACATTTACATTTCGTTTACATTTTACGCAGGGACGTCATTTCAGCTCTTTCAGGGAGGCAGGGACGTGATTTGAGTATTTTCGGGGGGTAACTTGCAAGGCCAGCTTGTTTTTTATTTAGTCTACATGTGTAAAACTGTAAGCCAATGCTGCTTGATGTGTACTGCAGTGTGCATAATTTTTTATTGTCACTTACTATAGGTTTTGATGAATTCATTTTTAGTTGCACAAACTGTGAAAAAGCTGTGTAACTTTAAATGTGAGTAGGCCTATCATTTTTTCCCTTTTTTTACCCCTTTCTCTTCCTCCTTTTTCTTGTTCCACTTTCCTTTTTTCAACAAAAATCAAGGGGCAAATCTCCCCCCCAAACCCCCAAATGACGTCCCTGGTTTACGCATTTACATGGTTGACGATTGTAGGCCTAGTTATTCTTTTACGTGTAAATTGCTCAAAGATCTCTCATTGTGTCTGTTTTTGTTTACTTACGTTTATTGACCTACATACAGCCTATAATAATGTTTACGGAGATGCATCGAGAGCTGGACTGTTTCCATTGTTGGCTGCCTGAGCTTTGTTTATCAGCCTGAGCGCTGGTAACTTTCCCCCTCTCAGTGCGCTGTGCGGTGAGTCTCATGCGGTTGAGTTGTTTGTTTTTCTCAGGCTTTGCAACCAACAACTAGAAAAACAACTTAGGCTGACAGGCTAAACAGGTCACGTGACTACGGGATCAATGAACCTAGGCCTACTTAGTCACTCGTTTTATCTATGCCGAAGCCCATAAAAAAACATTTTCAAATCGTCTTAAGACGCCCTTTTGGAGCTGTTAGATTGCCATGCTAGGCTCAGGTACCGAAAAGAGGCTATACAAATTGCCAGATGCATGCGTACATACACACACACATACATACATGCATACATATACATACACACATACATAGATACATACATACATACGTGCATACACATACATACATACATACATACATACATACACGCATACATACATACATACATA
Source organism: Allolobophora icterica (assembly GCA_963556255.1). Classification (NCBI taxonomy): domain Eukaryota; kingdom Metazoa; phylum Annelida; class Clitellata; order Crassiclitellata; family Lumbricidae; genus Allolobophora; species Allolobophora icterica. The sequence goes on from OY744613.1 coordinate 8,328,596, forward strand.
CACATACATACATACACACATACATACATACATACATACTTACATACATACATACACACATGCATACTTACATACATACATACATACATACATACATACACACACATACATACATACATACATACTTACATGCATACACATACATACATACATACATACATACATACTTACTTACATACTTACATACATACATACATATATACATACATACATACATACCATACATACTTACATGCATACATATACATACATACCATACATACTTACATGCATACATATACATACATACATACATACATACATACATACATACATACATACATACATACATACATACATACATACATGCATGCATACAGGAGCGTAGCCAGACTTCAATTCAAGAGGAGGCAACTACTGCTTGTCAGAAAATTGATCACCTTTTTTGGGAATTTCTTCAACTGAAAATTTAATGACTTTTTTAGGAATTTCTTCAACAGAAAATTTGATGATCTTTTTTGGTAGATTTCTTGCGTTCAACAGGAGGCAACATCCACCTCTAATCGGGTGTACTTGAGGATGCAGGGCTATAACCCAAGGAAAATTTTCAAATCTAAAAAACCAAGAGGAGGCAAATACCTCCTCTTGCCTCTATGTAGCTACGCCTATGCATGCATACATACATGCATAGTCGTCTGCGTATACATTTTAAGGACCACACCTTCACACAAAGGACTTAGCCCGACTCGACCCAGCATTGCCACAAAAATGTTGGCCGGATCCATTCATTGACTATCTCTTTGTCTCTTTGTGCCGTCGGCTCTAGGAGCCCTAGCGATCGTCATGCCACACAGTCTCCGTTGCCGTCTTGCTACTTCTCCCAGTAGCCCTTGAGTCGCGCTTTGGCCTGGGAGTCCCACCTCAGCGCTCCGGCCTGGGAGTCCCTCCATCCGCGACCATCGGCGTGGTTTGGTGTGTGGCATGACGATTTTCTTGGCATGATTAACAGGGGTGGTTTGCCATTGCCTTCCCCTGGTTTTGCCTGCCGTGCCCGTTCGTTCCCCCTCCTAGGAAGAGTACTTCCTAGGAAGGGTACTAACGGTCCGCACCACGAGAAGGTGGGCACGGAGGACTTTGGTTCACCAGCCCAGGTCGGATCCGAGTCTACGCTCATCAGAGTCGTCGGTCAGGTCGCCTCCCTGCTTTACTCTGTACCAGAGTGACTGGTGAACCTTTGCGGTTTGACTATAATAGGTTATAATGTTAACAAAAATTTAAATGACGTTTATGCTAATTTAATTGTGGTAATTTATCACAGCCAACAATAATGATAGTGCGCGTTTGAAAGGTCCTGGAAAGGCAGTATACAAATTTTGAAGTTGTAACGTCATTGATTTGCGTAATCGGAATGTTATGTGTTGTAACATTTCACTTAAAGCTGTGACTATTGTATTCTATTTAACTTAACTTTTACCAACCTGTGGAGTGCTCGATAGCAGGGGCGGCGCTACACCAGGGCGAGCCAGGGCAAATGCCCTGGTAAAAAAAGCCTTTGCCCTGGTCGTTGCCCTGGCCGAATATTTGCCCTGCCCAGAATTTGTTCAGGGCATAAATCGCCCTCTGTACTGGTTACTTGTATGACTGCCCTGGCTTTGCCCTGGTTAAAAAAATTGTCTTGCGTCGCCACTGCTCGATAGGCTAGTGTAGTGGTTTGCGTGCCGGGCTGTCAATCGAGAGGTCGGGGTTCACATCCCCGCCAGGGCAGAAACTTTGTTCGAGATTTCTGCTTCACTTGCACCCTCTAGCAAGCTCAGCTATAATGAGTACAACGACCGTACACTGTCGGTGGGAAGATCAGACGGCGAGGAGAAGCAGTGACCACCCGCCATCATAAGCTGAGGCTAAGAAACTGAAGTCGCTAACACTTCATACCAATGGCTGCCTCAGAGGGACCGCTCTTCCTCTCTTCTTTACAAACGTGACCGCAGACTCGTAATAGCGCCTCTGAGTAGGTCTCTGGAAGAGGCGCTATATAAACTCTCGGAATGAATGATTGAACGAATCTACATTACGATTACTACAATTACGCATTTATTTAGCGTCACTATCTAATAACCAAGGACGAATCGATGGCGCTGAGCAATTGTGACCGTCTTAGAGGGGAATCGAACCTATGCTCTCCGCTGTACAAGGCAAGCACTCAACCAATCGGCACACTATAATAGGCCTGAACAGCATGCATTTAACAGTAAAACAAAATGTCACTTCCTTTTTCTCATCGAACGAGTACTCGAGTAGGAAGACTGTTCGAATCAATTTGGAGTCTGTCAACTAGAGTTACTCGAGTAGTCGGTGCAGTCCCACGGTTAAAGATGTCTTTCAGTTGTTTGCCATTTGAAATAAGATAAATAAATTGTTTATACAACGACGTCACACCAAAACTTGGGCCTAGGCCTATATAATAAGTGGTTTAGGCCTCGGCCTAAATCAAACGGGTGACGCACCCAACCAAGCGTATTTACCCCGATACCAGGTGACCTATTTAACATAGGGCCTATTATATGTGCTGTTTATGTTGTCTATTACATTATTCTAAGTATTACAGTTAAATATCACTGACATTTAGTTATATAACTTTTGGCCTACCCAGTGCGAGCCACGCCCATATGTAGGTCGATGAGTCACAGCCAGCTCCGTAGGCCTATGACGCTACAATAAATGATTACATATTCAGAGATTTCTTGTTATTGAACGTTAAGTTGTGACGACATTGATTTACGTAATCGAAATTACGACAAATCCATCCTGCGAACTCACCAAAAACCTGATCACTTGTTGTGTCTCCACAAGTCTTTCACTCAAATCTGAAAACACTGCTCTTTCACAAATCCTAGGCCTATGACTTTTCCTCCGTTTTCCCTTACCTCTCTCGCCGCTTCAATGCTAACCACCGTCCATTGGCGTAATTTGTGGGGGGTACGAGGGGTACCCGTACTCCCCACTTTTTGGACTGGGGGTACAGTACCCCCCACTTTTTAAACAATGCCAATCAATATTTTATTATTGTGCCTTCCCAGAGAACGCAATCTCTGCCAAAAGTATGAAAGTGCTTAGATACACAGGTAAATCGAGAGCCAAAATTAATGAGAATACTGATAGGGAATATGTTGAAAATGGTTATCATGCGAAAAACGAAAGTGGAGAAGAAGTTGGTACCCCCTCTTTTTAGACCAAGGTATTGGTACCCCCCCCCCACTTTTTAGGCTAAAGTTACGCCTCTGCGCACCATCCACCGTAGCCGCTTGACTGTCTGCCTGCCTGACGCCTTTCGATCTTCGCCTTGAGCCGGTGTTTACTCTGCCTGCCTGTCTCTTTGTTTTGACTGAGGACCTGTGAATAAGCTGGGTCCCATGAATTGCTTTTTGGGGCATTGTAGAAACTCCTATTATTACTTTCATCTGCTTCAGAAACCTGGAAGCTAGGTCTACAAGAACTTTTGCAACTTCCATGTTTGCAGTTAAATAAGCCTTTTAAGAGCCACTGTAAGACAATAAAAGTAATCAGTTGTTTGTAAAAAAAATTAAAAGGCTTATATAACAAATAAGATTGCAAGAATTAAGGTTTCGCTGCAGGTCGCGTGATTCTACAGTTCGAAGCTCCAATAATTGATCAATCAATCAACTGAGCATTTATATAGCGCCAATCATAGGAAACTATTCAGACGAGCTCACAGCCCAACCCGGCGAAAGAGAACAGTCTTTAGAGCAGATAAAAAAAGGGGGTGGACGAGTCTCGAGGAAGCTACCGCAGCTAAAGAGGAGTAACTATGGGTAATTATTTATACTGTGGTCCAACGACGAAGAAAGCGCGCTGCTGCATAGCAGCGGTGCGTGCGAAAAGAACAGAGATCACCACGGGTGGCAGAGCGAAGACAGCGGTGACCAGCTGGAACGTAGGCACGAGAACAGAGCTCGCGTACGTAGATAGGAAGGAGCACGGCCAACCTGACCTTGCCAGATAATGGAGGCAACCCTGTAGACAATAATATGTAACTTCGGAAACGCGGTTACAGAATCTGTTGAAATATACACTATTAGATAGTATATTTAAAATTAATCGTTTTTGCCAAAAAAAATAATTTAGCATTATTTTCTTCGTCAAACTCACGAACGAAACACAATAGCAGATTATTTACTAAAAGAAAATTCTTCTTTAATCAATCATTCGTTGTAACTTTTCTTAATTGGTTACATTCTTTGATTGTTTGACTGTATATGTAATATATAATATGAGGTAATATGCTGTAATATCTTTCTAGTACAGCGCTGTGCGTTGGCTAGCGCTTCATAATAAAGAATATACGTACTTACTTACTCATCACTTTCAGGCTTGTTTCACAACCCAATGTGCCATTGCGCATGCTCAATGGCCTTCACGATAGCAAGCATCGATTACTCTGCGAGTCTAGGTGCTGGCTACTTCCAGAATTTTCCAGAACGTTTGCCTGTTTTATATTATAGCAGTCCTTTCTCTCGAATGGAGGCAATATCTAGTTAGGTAAACGAATTTCGGCCTGTTTTGTTTGGAAGTTAATTATTCGCCATTTCGTTTACTTTCGTTCTGCTTGCCCTAGTTGACGCATACACCAAACGGTGATCGAAGAATTTCTGCAGAGTGAATGAATCGTCGGTTTAATCCACACTTCAATTTCACATCGTCACACGAAAGTTAATCATTTCGCAACGCATATTAAGTGTTACATTTAAATTTTGACTGACGATATACTGGAATTGCGTATCTAGAACTGTGCATAAATTATAAGCGGTGGCCGCGAAGGATGTTTTCATTAAAACCGTTCGCTCAGCGCAGAAGAAAGCTGTGTCTACCTAGGACTTCTTAATTCAGGTAAGTTTGGGCATGAACTTCTATATGGTTTGAGGTGATTGCATTGGGTGTTAATTGGCCCCCTTTAAGTGCTCCCTCCCCACCCAGGTTGAAGGCCAACCCAGTGTACACGTGAAATGTGTACTAGTGGACCAGTGTTGTGTGGAACAAGGATAAGATTTAATCTTCGACTGAAGGTGGATGAGCTTATCGGTTAAAAATTTGGTGATTTCACAGTAAACAATGGGCTGTAATACTATCAGCTGTTTTCCCACTGACTGATGACGGAGCTGGAATTGTTTACTTGTCGATTAGAACTACGTGAGGTAGGTCATATCTCGGAACCTTGTTCCTGGTGCTGACCTCATTTGCATTGTTTAGTCACTGGAATAACGCAGATCTATGTCGATCTATGTGGTCAGGTTTCAGTATTAGTTTAAATTGTTTGGCTTATCTTTTGTACCGTTTGGAAGTGGATTTGGCAGCAGTTATCATTTGATGAAGACATAATTAGGTGACTATTATTCTTACATTATTTATATTAATATTATATTATGTATCTGTTAAGGTCATTCATATAGTGCAACTCCAATAATTGATTAGTGGTGTGGTAGCCCAGATGATGTTCAATGTTGTTAAGCAAAACGGTGGACGGAAAACTAGAAGATCGCATAAACGTTTAACTTGGCAAACGGATTCGCACGCTAAATACTTTCAGTGCGTTATTGCATTTAAAATGTTTCATATGATATTCATTACTGCATTTATTTATAGTAATTTAATTATTATGTGGTGTAAGAGTTATTTTTCTTATTGGGCTGACTGTTTCCATTGCTGGACCTAGATTTTGAAATTCATCTCTGTGTATGTTCATTTAGCTCAGTCACTTGTGTTATTTCATTCTCTACAAGGTTAGGACTTGCTTGTCTGTCTGTCCCCTCTGCAATCTGCTCTTAACACAGCTGCCAGGCTAATCGCCGGTCTCCCATGCTTCTCCCACATTTCCACATTCATGTTTGAACATCTTCACTGGCTTCCTCTTACTGCCCACATCCACATAAAGGTACTTATCCTTATTTGACGATCTTACCTGGGACTTACTCCTAGATACCTCTGTGGCTTAGTATGTCTTCCCGTCTCAGTTGGCTCCCTTCGCAGCAACGTAACTAGGATTTTTCATTGGGGGGCGGGGGGCTTAAGCCTTGAGCATGGCAACATTTATACTGTGTTATACGAATTTTAGCCGTAAGCATACAACGGCTTGATTTGTTTGGGGGGTCTTCAGCTACGTTGGGGGGGGGGTTGCTTAAGCCCTCCCAAGCCCAACGCTAGTTACGTCCCTGTCCCTTCACCCTCTTCGCTCCTCTGATCGACTTGACTTGTTTGTTCCCCTAGTGACAACGGCCATGGCCCAGTCTCGTTCCTTTGTTAGATCTTTGTGCTGTAAACACCGACACTATGGAGGTTGTTAATTAATAATAACAATGAGGATGAATTTTGTTAACTTTGGTAATTTTCGAGACACACTATCTGTCAGATAATAGGATAGCTTAGCAACAGCTTAACAACATCTTACGGCAACAAAGGCCGTTGACGTGGGCAGAAATTAATTTGAAGAGTTCCCACTGGTGGTACAATTATGATGCAGCTTGTTACGTCTCAGGGATATTTAATTATTTTTGTTATATAATATGGACATTCATAGTCGAATGCCAGTCCTGGTCCAATGATTGGCTCTCTGGGGCTTCAACTGGTGGGCTGGCAAATTGAGCCTTAGGAATGGCTGCAGGATGTATGTATGCTCAGAGCTTGCCTTGTCATTCGACTCGTAGGCGACCGCTATATAGGTAGGAGGTTCCTGTCACGGCTGTTTAAGTAATTCCAGCCTGATTGGTGAATGTGCGCGCTGTTATAAAGCCAGCCTTGTTTGGTTGACCGAGTCTCTTTTACTGTGACTGCGAACCAGTACAACTAGTTTGAACAGACACTAGTGTTGTTCTATACAGAAGCAACAGTTTACTGGATACATTTTAAAACTGTCTGTTTTTTTCAACATAGATGTATTGGTTGCCAGCATTTCTTTCAGTGAATGGTAATTTTTGCTTCTATTTTTTTAAATACTTTGACTGGCATTCTGTTGTTTTCGTTGTTGTCTGTTGTCCATTTCGCTGTTGTCAGCGTTGTATCAGTTGCACAGTAACGGAATGTCTGCCTTCTGGACATTTTGGCTGCAGTTTGCAACCATGCAGTTGTTTCTTACGTAATTCAGGACCTGGGGCAACCTTCCTCATGAAACATTACCATCATTTGGGCCGCCACGCTGACTGAGTCTGAGGGTGTTTATATCTATGATAAATAACCATCTAGAAATAGTTAATAACGGAAGAGTTAGGGCAATTCACAAGCAGAGATTACTTACTTCAGAACTGTGTTCTTCCTTGTTACCAAGAGCCTGAGTGGTTAGTGCAATGTGGTGGCTTCATCATTCATATACTCAGGATGTATAGATTCATATACTGGGGATGTATAGAACGGTGGTCTCCCATTGCCTGCCTCTTTTTTCTCCATATACCATCTGGTAGAGTTGACGAGCTCCATCCTCCAGGGTCTTCTTCTCTAGGCGAGGACTCTGTCGTCCACCACAGCACTTTGCTGCCAACAGGGGTACCACATGAAGGGGGCGTGCTAGGCTGTTGGGCAGCAGAGGCTTTTGGAAACACTTGCTGCCCCATTCCTCCCCAAATGCTGTAGAAAGTTTATGATTTCCTTGATTGATTCATGAGAGATCAATCATATCGACCATGGGTGAAATATAGCATCAGTGATGAAGACAACAACACGTGTAGTAGTAATTTAATAGGAGTGATGATAATCTGTTCTGCCAAAGCGTGACAAGATGTATTGTAGTTGTTCAGATGATGTTTCCCATTTTTGTCGGAAGTTTTCTGTGTGAAATTCTGAGGAATTGTTTCTATCTCCAGGAAAATCAATCAGAACAACTTGCCAAATTTTTGCAATCCTCAGGGATACACACACATTGGGTTAAGAAAAACATAATAATGAGTTTTGGAGTAAACAAAACCTGGGTTGTTGTTGACTAAGCCTTGTGTGAATTTCAAAGTTCAGCAAATGCAAGCCTGCTGTATTGGCAACTGATTGTTAAATCTATTTACCATGTAATTTCGTGCTTTTCTTTCAGCAACTACTGTCAAGAAAAAACCTGCTAGAGTAACATGGAAGCTAAAGTTTTGACACTAAGTCCTGGTCGCGGCCGCTCCCCAGCGTCCTTCCCGGAGCTCGAAACGACGGAGCTCCGACAGAAGATTCTGGAAATGACTGCGCTCTGCAAACAGCTGCAAGATCATGTGGAATATCTTGAAAACAAGGTAATGTCACCAGTTTTTGCTTGCTTTGCCCTGGTAGCTTACCTTTACCTTGCTCAGACTTACCTAGTTTTACCTTGTCTTACTTACCTTGAGTTACATGGACTTAGCTTTACTTTACCTTTGCGTAAGCTTACCTTATGTCACCTAGCATCATTTAACACTTGACACATCACTTTGTATGTGATATTTAACACTGTATCATACCTTGCCTTACCTTATGGATAGACCCTGATGCCTAGATGCTGAATTGTATGAGGGTCTGTGCCTAGTAATTATAATAATAATAAAAATTAATAGTGATAATTATTATTAATAATAATAAGTGACCATTCCTGATGTTTCTGTCTCTGTTAAATAATATTTAAGTCCCCAAGGGATCATGTGTAGCTTGGGGCATATAATAATAATAATAATTAATAATAATAATAATAATAATAATAATAATAACATTAATAATAATAATAGTAATAATAATAATGATAATAATAATAATAATAATAATAATAATAATAAACGATTTATGTAGCGCCATAGAACAGGCGAGGTCGAAAAGAGTGCCTAACTGTACCTCTCCTTATCATGCCTGAGTAAGTGGTGTTGATTCCTAGAGCGCATCTATCGCACGGTCATCAAGGACAGTCATAGGGTGAAGAGGACTTAGGTCTGTTACAGCCTGTTTCAGATTACACTTGTAAGTCTTGTATGGCAAGCCTGTTCTATTGCTTCATAGTCTCTTCCGAGACTGTATCTTATCTCTATTCGGTCTATCTGGTCACCCCTGCTGAATGATCCAGAATGTACTAGATACTGACCCAGTAAAGAAAAAAACAGTCTGTCATGCTAGCCGCCGGAGAGGCAGCCATGGGTATGAAGTGTTATCGACTTCATTTTCTCAGCCTCGGCAAATGAGGTTGGCTGTACACTGGCCAGTCCTCTCCCTCGATGTCTCACCTTCCACCGACAGTGTACGGTCAGTGTACTCGTTGTAGCCGAGTTGGCTAGATGGTGCAGATGGAGCAGAAATCTCAAACCAAATTTCTGTCTTGGTGTGGATTTGAACTCTCGACCTGTCGGTTGACAGTCCAGCACGCTAACCACTACACTATCTCGCATGAATGTCCTAGATCGAGACTTAAAAAGTTTTATTTACATGTTATCTGATTATACATGGTGGATATCAGTGTGTGCTCTGCTTGATTTATTGTTTTTATTTTGTACTCGGCTTAACGTCAGATTTATCGGCAAATGACTGGGATTTTACACACTGATTAATTTACATCCGTTTTATCTTGCAAGGGAATTTTTTTAAATTTTTAATCGCATAAATTTTAATACAGGATTCGTAGCATCATTATTTACTCACGAGGTTCATGATGCGTTGTTTCACAGTCATGTATTTTCTTAACCATGAGCATTGGTCATGAAATGACTTAACTTTGGATTTCTAGGCATATTACCATATGAGAAAGTGATCCAGGCTTCCGCCTATGACTAAGCTGAACTGTTGGCTGGTGGCGAGTCAGGTTTAATGCACTTTGACATGGGGCAGAGTAAGAAGCTGGTTGGTTAGCTGGTGTATAACAACTCTGTGTCATAACAGAGATGATTAGCGTCACCCTCCTCCTTTAACCAGCCTTGAGACTGGCGCTACCAGAATACGGGCAGTGGCGGAGTTAAAATATTAGGTAGTTCTGTGTGACATGCTGTGTAATAACAAAGATGATTAGCGTTGCCCTTCTCCTTTATCCAGGCTTGGGACTGGCACTGCCAGAGTACGGACAGTGAGGGCGTTAGAGGCAAAGCATTCCCTTGGGCTAGCCCAAGAGTCAGCCATGGGCCATTGGGTATGATGCTTTGGCAAGTTCATTTTGCATAGCCTCCACAATGTCCACATATGAAGGCGGTCGGCCAGGCCTCTCCTCTTCGTCTGAGCTTCCCGATGACAGGGAATATTAATTGGCTAGGGAGTGCTAATGGAGCCGAAATCTCATTACAAATGTCTGCCATACCCACGACTGTATCTCGGGGCAAGCTTAAGGGGGAGGCTGTTCTTCTAACAATAGACCTTTTGTCTATAAATCACCTAGCTTTCGATGTTAGCCAGAAAGTATAATAATGATGTGGAATTCTGAAATAGCTGTAGAGAATAATAATTGTCTGGCAGTAAGTGACGCAGAATGTGCTTTGACGTCAGACAGTATCAGCACTAGAGGCACAATGAGCACTCTAGGCACAATGGTGTCTACTGTCGGTGGCAGATGTTACGTCTGTCAGGGTCTGAGTGTTTGTGTCAGTGTCTGTAGTGTCTGTGTTGTGAGTGTGCATCCGTGGGTGGGGGAGGGGTGCCTTATCTCCTTTGTCTAGACATTGCGTTGGTCATCCTGGGTCTTGTTTCTTTGTTGTGTCGTCACAAAGGTAGACCATTGTCTTCAGGGTTCAGTGTGGGTAGGAAAATCCAGGCCTTTATTCACTGACAAGGTACAAAGAAAACTTCTCATGTTGCGGGAATGCTGTATCTTCCCGTAGTCAATAGGCGTAATTTTCGCTTTGGGGACTTAACGAAGGTTACCGTACTCTCACCTTTTGGACTTTTCATACCTCGAATAAACAGTTAAATATAAACACCACTTTTCAAACAACGGTGTACTTCCAATTGTTCTTCTCCAAGTATTGCAGTTTCTGTCCACCTTTATGTATGCAGGTAGGGAGACAGGTATACAGACAGTAGAAGTTAGTGGTAGATTTGTCCTCTTCTTGTGAATTTCACCCTTGGAGTAATAAAAAAAACTAACCTTGAACAATAATAATAATGACTGTAATACATATCAGTGTATTCGTCATCATCAGTTCCTGATACCAGCCATTTGGCGATTATGGGCATGAATAAATGATCTCCATTGTCCTCAGTCAAGTCCGTTGCTCCCCTTAGTGTTAGTCCAAGTGATGTTATGTCCTCATGTTATATTATCTGTTCAGCACAGTCTTGGTCTGCCTTTGTGCCTTTTTCCTTCGAATCCCTTAAGCTAGCCCTGAGGCAGCCATCGGTATGAAGTGTTAGCGACTTCATTTTCTTAGCCTCGTCATGTGAGGGCTGGTGGCCAGACCACTCCTTCACCGCTCGTCTTCCCACCAACAGTGTACGGTTAGCATCCTAATTGTAACTGAGTAGGCTCCATGAATGTACAGTAAATTCATAATGAATTTCTGTGTTCAGCAGAGTGAAAACTGTGTCGGTTGACGCAGAGGAATGACGTCCAATCACGACCCCATGCCATGCCGCTCCTTACCAGTTGTATCTTACATGGTATTTGAACCCTTAGAGTCTTGGAGGAGGAAGTAAAATGAAACTAAATGAACAGAGTTGGCATAGCATGACAGCGTATAGGTTTTCAATGGGGTAAATGTTGTGTGACTGGGAGTTGCCGGAGTTTTCACAGGGTTATTTTAACCTGTGCGGATAACCGTCACGTGATAACATAAATTTGAATTTTAAAAATATAAATGAGAGAGCAAGCGAGGCAAGTTTCGAATTTGAAAAACGGGAAGAGAAGTCGCACACGAGTTAAGACTGTGATGGAAGCTTTTTGAGAACCCGACAACCAGCTAGTCACTTGATATGGGGTAATTTGCGACATGGGGCAACATGAGGTTCTATCATCTGCATAATTGCTTGCCCTTGTAATTTCATTACTGCTGTGTAGGCAGAGCTCTATCCCATCCTGATTCAACTTCTGTGTCACCACATGACCAGCATCACAAACGATTTCCACAGTAGCACCATGCTGTCTTCTCGGCGTGACCTCCCCGGATTCTGACCTGGCACATAAACGACACCAAACAACCGATTTGATTTGATACAGCACCAGTAAATAAGTTGGTCTCTCGTCAAGTGGCTTTTATTTGGCGCTCAGCAATTTAGTAGATTTACAAAACATTACATCTTTCTGGCCAGGTGTACTCGTTAGTTGCTTTTGGCAACTTGCTTGCTGTCATACAGATATTGATATTCATGTCATAAGTATGGCTTAGTTCACCAGAGAGCACCAGGTGAACTGCTGACAAGGAATCAAATTCCAACCTCTGGGTTAACAGATTGCCATACGTACCCTCTGAACTGTCGGCACCTGTAAATGGCAGTTCAGCATGCCAATCCGTTTAGTCCAAAGCTCGAGGGTACGCGTACCCTAAAATAGAATACTTTAAAATACGTACGTACCTGTCAAAAATACAATACGCGTATGGTACGTATCATACACATAGCCAACGTATAATCTGACGTCAACAGTATGCGTCATTGAAACCGGTACTTCCGGTAGCTTAGCAGTAAATTTAATTCGATAAATTCTTCGGTTATAATTAATTTAGGCTAATGCAAATTGTACTTTCATTCTTATAATGAGCAATAACGTGGTTAACGTATTTTTGCATTGTTTACGTAGGCCTACCCTAAAATAGGGTACGTTAAAAAACGTACGTACCTTTCAAAAAATAGAATACGTATGGTACGTACCCTCGAGCTTTGGTTTAGTCTACAACACACATATTTCTACAGTTACAAAATAATTATAAATTAATCGAAGATGCTCTTTGCACTAGCCTATAGTTATGTCATTAACAGCTGAAATTTAATCAGTAAGCAGAACAATGCACAGAGAACTAAAGTGTCACCAGTGGCCCAAGCACACACGTGTGTGAAAGTAACCAATGGGTTCCCATCCAAAGTTCACATCATGTTTAGGGTCTGTGGACCAAGCTGTGTCGACAGCGTGGAGCGACTACAAGCCGTAGCGCCGTTGAAACCTGCCTCAGATAATATGCTGGGGTATAATGAATGGTCTGTTGTGTAGTGTGCTGAGTCTAACTCTAATACAGCGATTGTGTGTTTGTGCCAGGGACTCCTATAGATGTAATTAACGTAGATAAACAGAAACATGACGGCATAACATTATATTGAAGACATTTTCTAATTTAGTTTAGTGTAAGCCTTTATCAGAATGCTTGAGGGGTTGATTGATAGCCAATTTACCATGGTTGACTATTCCTTTGTGCATGTTATGGTCCTGGCCACATGATATCAGAATTCGTATGTTAATGATGCAGTTTTTAACGAGGCACCAGCGTACTGATTCAAACCCGTCGGAACTGTTCGGTGTGTTTTACCAGCTAGACTTCCTTGTTACTGAGAATTTCGGTGATTCTTTTTCTTGCTTGATTTTCCTTGGTTACAAATAGAGGAAGGTTGAAGTGGCACATGCCTCTATTCATCGAGTCAGACTTTCTCATTATGAAGAAGCTTATTTCCGCTTTCCCTATTCATGTCATTTTTACTAAATTTCTGACACGCGGTGTTTTGTTTCGATTTTCTGTTGTCCGCAATGACACTATGGGCTGTTGGGCAGTTTAAACGTTGACTAACAGTGTCATTTGGTGTTTGTTGGACTGCATTCAGAGAGCTGTTTATAGCAGTTTCAAGTTTGGGGGGGCCCGATAGCTCATTGGATAACATCTGGCGTAGAGTGCGAGAGGTACAGAGATCGAGTCCCATAGGCGGACATGCTTTGTAGGCTGCAATTTGCGCCGTGTATTGCAGGCTGTCTGTTCTGTTAGTAGTTAAGATTTATCGCATAACATGTACATGTACAGCGCAGTGCGTTTGCAGGCGTTTAATTCAAGAATAAATATTATTATTATTATTATAAGTTGACCCGGTCACCCGATTACTGTGCTCTGCTGTCTGTGGGGATTTGCTGGGACCTTCTGTCTGCACTGCATTACGAGCTCAGTGGGCCTTCTCATGCATGGGATAGTAGTCATCTTGGAATAACCGTCCATGAATTTTATGTTTCATTTGATCTGGGCCAAACTTAGATTCTCTGTTTCAACCTCACAGTCTGCATGGTTAGATCAGTTAGAGAGCAGTGTAAGCAGGGCTTTGAGGGGTCCAGAAAGGCGCTACATAAATGGTACATACATACATAGACACACACATACATACATACATACATACATACATACATACATACATAAATACATACAGACATACATAAATACATACATACATACATACATACATACATACATACATACATACATACATAAATACATACATACATACATACATACCGGTCATATGTTCGTTTCCCTTTCATTTCTTAACTTTGTTCCTGGTTGCAGTATGACAACCAGTTTACTCAGTAAACGAATATACATACACACACATACACACTGAGTTATTTAAAGTGGCACTCTGAAAATATCCATTTATCTTTGCTATCTACAAATATCCATTTATCCATTGGCATTAATTTGATAGTAGCGTATGTGCGTTGGTGTGGTTGCTTAGTGTCTACGACAACCAGTTGCTTAGCAACGGTAGTCGATGACTACTGGTTCTTAGATAGCGATGCTGACGAAATATTTGCAGTTGCGATGGGAGTGTGATAGTGAGTAGGCTCACTTAGGCATGCATGAGCATCGTGTAGGATGAGCAAAGAATGTATCAGTTTATATCTTTGCTATCAGTCACCAGAGGGGCTGATTCATGGGTTTGCATTGACTAGTGTGGAGCATCCCTACCGAAAATTAAGCGGCCAGGGTGGGGCAGCTGAGAGGAATGATTAACGGAAGTCTGACTGAAGTAGTTGGCTCTTCCGAGTTGGTAGTGTGAAAGGGATTGCATAGATTTCCTAATTCAGTTAATAATAGCTACAGTTACAGATGAGTAATTGGGTGGGATCCAACCGTGTTGCATATCTATGATCAGCGTCTGTGTGAGGTAGAGAAAAGGTGCTAGATAAATAGTGAACCACAGCAGCCCCTCTGTCTCCTCTTGAGAAAAGGTGCTAGATAAATAGTGAACCACAGCAGCCCCTCTGTCTCCTCTTGAGAAAAGGTGCTAGATAAATAGTGAACCACAGCAGCCCCTCTGTCTCCTCTTGAGAAAAGGTGCTAGATAAATAGTGAACGACTGCAGCCCCTCTGTCTCCTCTTGAGAAAAGGTGCTAGATAAATAGTGAACCACAGCAGCCCCTCTGTCTCCTCTTGAGAAAAGGTGCTAGTTAAATAGTGAACCACAGCAGCCCCTCTGTCTCCTCTTGAGAAAAGGTGCTAGATAAATAGTGAACCACAGCAGCCCCTCTGTCTCCTCTTGAGAAAAGGTGCTAGATAAATAGTGAACCACAGCAGCCCCTCTGTCTCCTCTTCAGAAAAGGTGCTAGATAAATAGTGAACCACAGCAGCTCCTCTCTGTCCTCTATATCCTCTCTTTGTCAACCGGGCAAAGGTATCACTTGATACCTCTGGACAACCCCTCTGACATGACCAAGCGCTCGTGAATAGGCTCCGACGCTGGTTATAAAATTTGAGTTTACGATTATGGTTGTGAGACACGGGGAATGTAATGATGTTGACTCTCTGATTAGTTGTGATCTCATTTCTGAACCTGTTAGAATTTGAGTCATTTTCATTTTCACGTGTATCCTGTACAACACTCATTGTTAGTACCTGAAAACTGCCTGTTTCCGGACATGAGTTAGCGAGTACGAATGTTAAGTTGCTTCAGAAATAAGTACTGGTCGTATTCACTTTCTCAATACAATGCTAAAGCCAGACCAGTGGAGGGGGGATTTAGACCAGCTGGAAACAGGGAAAACCCAAGGCATGAGGTGGAATGACTGTAGAACTGGTTGTAACTAGGGGTCAGCCGGGTAGACATTTTCCATCGAGTACCGAATCCGAGTATTTGGATGTACTATTTGCCGGATCCGGGTACGAACCGAGTACCATTTGTTCCGTATGCGAAGCTTCACATTTTCATGTAATGAAAACTTATCGAAATAAATTTCTGTATTTGTATAACTGACTAACACATTTTGAATTTTAGAAATAAATAATCAGTGAAAATGGATTTTACATCTGTTGAGGACTTCCGGTGTTGATGTTTTTGTAGGGGCCTACTTTTCTTCAAATTGAATATGCTAGATGAAGCTCAAAGCTGATTTTATGAGCCTACAAATTTCGGCAAGTGAGGCAAACAAGCAACTATAATATTTGTGTGTACAGTATTTGCCGAGGCGAATACTTCCGAATAGTGCCAAAAAACGGGATATTCGGCCGAGGCAAATGTCCGAGGCGATTTCCGGCTGACCCCTAGTTGTAACCGAACCATATGTTTTATATGAGCTGGTTTTAATATAGCTGGTACATAGACTCGTATATATTATACAGAGGCTGGATTGTTGTATCAGACTGCCCCAGGGGTTAAATTGTATTCAGAGGCATAACTTAGCTAACCAAGGCAATACCAGTGTGGTTATATGAACCAACAGCATGGAGTGGAGCTCCACAAGGTTAATTGATTTGCTATCCTACTGAAATGAATTAAAAATTTTCTGTGGGCTTATGCTAGGATATCCTTGAACAAGGATTTAACTGGCTGGTTTGCTAAGGACATGCAAAGTGACCTCAATACAACTTTATGTGGGTTAAATGGACACAAATGCCAGTGGGGGAGGGGGTACAATTGTTGTGCCCTATTCACGCCAGATTGATGTTTTAGAGTGTTGTAAAGTGTCGTTAAGTGTTGCAAGGGTGGTTACTATACTGGTTGAATGTGCTGGGAATTTAAAAGTATGTGTTCATGAGGTTAAGGTCTACCTTTGTTGTGAAAATGCTTTTGTTTTCTCTTTGTGCAACGGTGACTAAAGCCTGATTGATAGTTGACAGAACAGGTGGTTATGAAAATAGCAGGAAATGCTGACTGCCTGGGGTATAATATTGACCTGATTCGCATCCTTTATCTATGATCGGCTGATGGTTAAGGGAAGCGATATGGAAGAAAGACCACACCTGAAAACCATGCTTTCCCTGGATTTCCAATCGCGACTTTGATAACGTTTCCTCCTCCTTGATGTTCTGCAAGAGGAACAGTAATGTGGTTTTACCTGCAGATCATTCTAAACCCTGGACTACATCACTCATTGGGTTAAAGGCAGAGAAATTACTCATCCTCTATTATAAGAATCTGCTCAAGGCAAACCAGGACATTTCATGTATATGATTTCAGCTTAAATTACTCATGTACTTTGGGTTCTGATGAAAGAATTCATGTCCAAGGTCTGCACTGTTTCGGAGGTACCCTGTAGGTACAGTTAGTCGGTAAAGGCAGCAAGGTTCTGAGGTTGGTTAGAACGAACAGCCTGTAAGGCGGAGAGTACGGGTCCGAACCTCCACTGAGGCAATTACTGTGTAAGGATCTTGAATTAGCCCTTCACAAACATTTGCTTAGCGCTATTAATATTCTGTCATATGTTCGTGTGTGCACTTCTGAACTTTGGAAGGAGGGCAATTTATCAAATACAGCTGTGTGGTATTGTATTATCAGCAAGGAGAGACAGAAATTTTTATTAGCAATAAAATATTCCCCCATGTCCTAGGACTTCAGGCTTGTGTTGGATAATTAGATAGATATGCAGAAATTTATTGATTTTTTAAATTTCTAATATTAATTTTCTGCCTTGCTTTTGCACTGTATCTGTGCTAGTTTAGTGTTGTTTTTCTATTTATTATATAATCTTTATTTTTTGAATTAACTTAAATAAATATATTGTCATTTGGCAAAAGTTAAATTTATGTGTTTGGTTTTGTAGATGTTGTGTGCAGGAACTGAAATGCCCGGGTCACAAACAGAGGCGCAAGGCAACGAAACATCACATTCCTCAGAGCTCACAATGCTTAAACAAAAGCTAAAAGAGGTAGGAGTTACACGTTTGTCACAAAAACGTAGATAATTGCTTGCAACATTGGATTTCTTAGACTGGCTTCTTACATCACGATAGTAAACTTCTATTACATTACGCTGTTATTGGCACTGTGGCAATATTTGCTTCATACAGGTGCAGTGGTTGCTCTAAGCTGCAGGTTTTCATCCCAATGCTATTTAGCAAAAGCTGTCGTACGATGTTAATTATGAAAAGGAACATTTCTACAATGCTGCAGAAGCTGGCACTTGCGCATAGGTTTTTCGAGTTATGGAACATTGTACAGGTGTCTGACGGCACTCTGCAAGTGCGTATAGATTAATTCGGGCACCTGCTGTCTTCGATTCAAGGGCATCATTAAATAGATTCATTCAATCATTCTGGAAATTTTTGTAGCGCCTCTTCAAGAGACCTACTCAGAGGCGCTCAAATTGTCATTTGGGTTGACATCAAAATCCAGTGATGCAGCAGAGCCAAATTTCTGGAAATTTCATGATTGAAAAGATGGCTTGATTCATTAATCTTAAAGGAAACAACGGGATTACTTCTTTGCTTGTCGAAATGCTTGAAATGTTGGGATAACTTGGGCTTCTTTTTCCCTGTTCAGCTCGTTGCTATGAACATAAACTGGCAGAAGCACAACACCCAACAGGAGAAGAAAATCCAGGAGCAAAGCGAAAGGATTGGACGGCTGGAGAAGGAACTCATGACGAGATCTTCCGGGCAGTTGCCTGAAAGTCAGCAAATCGAATTCGATCAGATTCTTCTTGCCAAGAAGCATTTGTGCAACTCCCTGGAGGAGGAAAAGACCAGGGTAAGGAAACTTCTTCTTTCCAGCACTTGTGCGTACTCTTGTTCCTCTGTATTGGCTGAACATAGGTCGAGGATTAATCTGGAAGCATGAATAAGTCGAAACTCCTTATAACAATTGATGTCTTTAGAAGCAAAGTTGCGAGTGCCTTATAACAGAGTCATAACAAGTTCCGTGTGAAAGCAGAACTAATTTTGGAATCCATGTCTCTCACTGTGTTATATCAGAGTTTGTGTGATAGTAAAGTGTGTTTTAGTGAGTCACCAGTGTAGTGTGACGTGACTGTTAATAAGTAGAGCATGCAAGTGGGAGGACCAAAGTAAACAGAGAAATTTATTCGTACCATACCATGACTGTGCATAATCGTTTTTCACTGGGAAAAGAATACAGTAAACTGTAGATAAATAACGATGTTTGCATTGCTTATTAGGCTTTGTGTTATACTTTTAAAATTAAATTCTTCAGTTGAAGCCTTTTTTACTGAAACACCAGATAGCAATCAATAATAGAGTTTAATAAGCAACTGACTGCCAGACATCTAAAGAAAGGTGAGACCAAAAAGACAACAAGCCCTGCTAACACATGTTGGTACGTTCAAGTCTGTTTGTTCCTGAAATTACAATGTACCAGTGACATTCTAATTAATATTCTGAGAATAATTGATTATCAGCAAGCTCTGATAATTAAACTATGGTCATCAAAATTGGGTAAATACTGCTGACCAAACATACACAGCATAAGCGCTAGCAAATTTTATCTAAATCCTGGTATGTTCAAGCGCTACTAAATTTTGCTCTGATGAAGTGCTGTAAATACTTTTGGTGTCAAGTGTAAGTCTAATGGAATTTCGTAATAAAGAATGCCATTGTAACGAGATTCCATTGTGATTACTGGATCGACTGCTTGGAATTCTTTGCTGTTGACACAACTGACCGTGCGCTAGTTGGAGTCGTGTAAAATGTGAACCTGTTGACAACTTGGGACTAATGTTCTTCTAGGAATTTCACATAACACAGCACTCAAACAGTTGATGAAACCGATTTAATATGTAATTGTTGAAAGCGCCATCTTGAAATCTGTGGAAAGAAATTCAGTGACCATGTTAGCAGGGCTTGTTGTCTTTTTGGTCTCACCTTTAGATGTCTGGTAGTTATCTGTGTATTAAAATCTGCTATTGCTATTTGGTGTTTTCGTCAAAAATGCTTCAATTGAAGAATCAAATTCAAAATATGGCTTAAAGCCTGATGCAATCGGGGACATTCATCCCAAGTCTAATACATCTTTAGAATGCAACATCATTCAAACACAGTCGCATTATATTACTGGATTACTTGATTTGTAATTGCAATTGAATGGTCCCTATATAAAAATGTCGTGTAGCAGAAAAAGATGACATTTGCCAAGGTTCGATTGTGTATGAGACATTTTTGTTCTGACAGATTGAGGAAGAAAATCACCAACTTAAGCAGAAAGTTGCAAGCCTTCAGACCCAGCAGGGTCTGGCAAAGACCTTGAGCGAAGTCCAGGAGCGATGTCAGTTGCTCGAGGCACAGCTTGTCATGTATCAGGAGGACTTCAAGACAGAGAGGTCTGACCGGGAAAGAGCACAGTCAAGGAACGCGGACCTGGAGATTCAAGTGGCCGACCTCCAGAGACAGCTGGTGGGTGTTCTAGTTTTGTGGAGTTCTGATTTAAACTTTAATCATTTAAGGCAAGAACAGAGCCTTCAATCATCACTTTAATTCTTTTGATCTAGGTATCAACGTGATCTCTTAATTCCTCCTCGTCCTCTTACCTTCCTTGTTATTTCAATTCTAAACACCTTCCGCCTCTGTCGTTTGACTATCTGCATGCCTGTCCCCTTTGGATCTTTACCCGGAACCAAGTTTTAACCCATCCGTCTATTGATTTTGTTTTGACGAAGTGCCTGTGAATAAGCTAGTTCCCGCAACTTCGTTTTTTTGGGGGCACTGTAGAAATCTTGAGATTACGATTAGTGTGGACTTGTTAACATGCTCCCATTTTACATGCCATTCTGTTTAGGGCAAAGTGGTGTTATGT
Source organism: Allolobophora icterica (assembly GCA_963556255.1). Lineage (NCBI taxonomy): Eukaryota > Metazoa > Annelida > Clitellata > Crassiclitellata > Lumbricidae > Allolobophora > Allolobophora icterica. Next base: position 8,349,475 of record OY744613.1, read on the forward strand.
CCCCCAAAGCTATTAACTGAATGCGCCATATTGGATAACGTGCTGTACAGAACTGCAATTCTAGATGTTGGCTTTTTCAGCATTATTCCTTTTTATGCACGGCCTGATTTACACCCTGTATCATAAGGCGTGTCCCTCAACTTTATGTTAATGAGTCCACACTACTTGGCTGGGTTTTCAACATTCAGAACATTCACAGTGCAGCACAGAAGCTTCGCTGTAGTCAGTCCAACTTTCTGTAATAGGTTGCATCTTACATGAGTTTCTTGGTGTGTTTAACCTGTATTCTGTAAGTCCTTGGAAACCATTTTGTTTGATCCTGGTGTCCGTCCTTAGGTCGAGAGCGCCTCTAATGAGTCTCTCTTGAAGAGGTGCTATATAATTCTATGGTTACAGTTATGCTCATATTGCCTAATGCCTATGGTTTCTTTTGAAATGTCTTTTGGAGTTGTTCCATTCCGATTGATAGCCATGTGTTAGCTGAGATTTCTATCATCGTATTAAATCTGTTTTCACAGATGGCATATCAGGAGTCGTCGAGAACATCTCGGTTCAACCCGCACGACAGTTTCAGCGCTCGACTGTCACACCAGGCTACGCATCAACCCCGTGACGAGCAGTTGCTCGGGCGTGGCTTCAATCTCTATCAGACGGATAGCCCTGGACACCCGCCTAACCAATATGACAGAAGGGCTGGTGTCTTTCAGACTGATGGCACGGATGAAACCGACAGTTATCAAGTAGTTGTCGCGGAGCCTTTGCCGAAGTATCACAATGCTGCGGATGCTGAGCTCAGCTGTCCGAAGTGTCATCGGGGGTTCATGCGAAATCGTCATCTGGAGCTGTTGGAGCACATGGAGGTGTGCAAGTAAAGGGAAGCTGTCGCTGTCGTTCCTTGCGTCGGCGGCTTTATTTTTTTAAAAATGGGTAGCTCACCACCAAACACAGCAAGTGAATGAGAGAACTGCGACGGTTGGATGGAACAGATTGGATGAGAAAATGAAAGCTGTCGCCGAGAGGGAAGTGGCTGAAGATGCGAGGAATTCAGGTTTCCATTATATGCGGAATTGTATGAGGTGCGTAACAGTTGCAGGAAAATATACGACGCCTTGCTCTTTCTTGTTTACTTTCTCCACGTTACCATCTTAACATTTCTGACGGCCTTTCTAAGCACTTGTGGAGATTCTGTGCACGGCAAGCAAAAGAGTGGTGTTAAGCATGTGCTGAATATTTCAGGATACTATTGGCTCACATTGAGTTGGTGTCGGGCTGTGTAGAGTGTAGGGCTTCGATATAGAAATTTCACTTGTGCATGCTTGAAAATTTTTCGGAGCTGTGAGCATGCACAAGTGAACTTTCTATATGGTAGCCATTGATGGCCTTTGTATTGCAAGCATTCAGGATTGATGCAGGTAGAAATGCGCATAATGTGCATGAAAATGTGTTTCATTCATTCAACACCATTGCAAGTAGGCAAACAGTTACTCCTTCACGCTGTTGTTAGGATGGTCGAACCATTTTACAAATCCGTTCCTACTACCTTATAATAACTGTGTATTTTAGTATGGTTTTTGCTAAGTATTATTTTAGAAATTAGGACTGCCAGAAGAATCCTCAACTGAGGCTTAACACATTAATGACGACCTGCATGGGTTCCGAGTCGCTTTTAGTACACTCGCGTCGTTAAAAGTGTTGAGGCTTCACAAAAGAGCACCATTATGTTTGCAGTCTGTGATGGATATAAAATGTTTTGTTTCCTGATATAAACATTTTTGTTTGCTGATCATAACCTACACGTTTTAGTTTAGAAGAGTTTGTAGCTCACTCTTATTTCACTTAAATTAGTATTCGTATCCAGTTAATATGATTATGATATTTGTACACTCTGAAATGAAAAAATCCTTTGTAGCTCACTCTTATTTCACTTAAATTAGTATTTTTTTCAGTTAATATGATTATGATGTTAATACACTCTGAAATGAAAAAGAAATCCTTTGTAGCTCACTCTTATTTTCCTTAAATAAGTAATTTAGTTTTCAGTTAATATGATTATGATGTTTATACACTGTGAAATGAAAAAAATCCTTTGTAGCGCACTTATATTTTACTTAAATCAGTATTCGTTTTCAGTTAATATGATTATGAAGTTTATACACTCTGAAATGAATAAATCCAAAAATAAATGTAATCCCAAAAATAAAATTACACATGTATTTGATCCATTATTTTGTGTGTTTGTTACTTGTTACAGTTTTCCTTGTGTTACATTAGGCAGCCAGATTAAACACTTAATTTGTGGAATTCTTGCCGAAACTAATAAGACGAATTATATAGCGCTTGAGCTGGGTCGAAGCGGAATAAAGGTGCGATGTACAGAAGTTCAAAAACTAACGACAGTCGTGTAGTACTTGAAAAAGATAGGTCTTGATTCGTGACTTGAACGCGTGTGGGGTGTGGCAAATGCTACCGAAATTTGTATATGGTCGGCATGAGTGTGCATACATCAATAAGCATTATGAGTTTAAGTTTTAACAGAGGATTAGCTTTGGAAACCGATGCAAGTATGAATAAGGAGATATAGAACTAAAAAAGAATCGGGATTAGATGCCATAGTTTCCGCTTTTGTCAGGCCAGTCACATAAGCAAACATATATCGAGTACTCTGTTCCCAGTTTTGAACTTGAGTCGGCAAGCTGATAGCATGGGTCAAATAGCTGCTGTAAATAGCATAGGCAGTTTAGCAGAGAGGATTCAGCTTCGTACGCCTGGATTGGTCGAGTTGCAGGATTTCCAGATGTTTCGGTTGGCTGTTAAGTTCTCAACTGCCAACTTTCATATTTCAAGGCCGTTTACGACATTCTAGAGTACGAAAGCGCAATTGAAAACCTTAGAAATACGCAGTTTTGATTGTGTAAGACACTTTAGAAGCTGACGATTCTAAAGTGTAAACATATTTGAAGATTTATCGACGTAATTAATACCCGCCTCGAGGATTCTCAAGAAAGTGGCGTAAGCCGGACTCAAGTTCGGGTCAAGTACACATAAACAGAGAAGATTGGTCAGAAACGTTTGGAGATAAATTTTAAACGTGTGCAAACGTTTTGCTGGTGCTGAGCAAATTTCCTCGTGTGTCTACACCCATTACGTAACTTTACAAATGGAAAATCCCAGCGAATACCACCGTAAGAGTGCGTACCGCCGACTTAACCAGCCGCGGCCCGCGGCTACAGAAGGCCGTGAGCTTGTATATCCGTTATCTAGTTCCATTAATAGGACGCTTGCGCGCTGTTCATAGATCTATGGTGTTGTACAACGGGAATTCCCAACCTACGAAACAAAAATTCTGTTAAAATTTTACACTCTTCCGAATTTTACGCACCGAAGGGGTAAGTCCCCCAGTCAGTGTAAAGAAAAATTTAAAGCCATCTGTGCACGTGTTACGTGTGTGCGGGCCTAGTTTATAGCGCGTGAACATCTGCATGATAGCAGATCAGTTTTTATGATGTTGTCCTGTATTATATCTGGGAGCAATATTAGTCCCAGATTATATCTGCATGTGTCCTTGATGTCCAGCTGTTCACTTAATTTGGGGTGCAGATTGCTCAGCGTTATTGTTTGATGCCTGGTCCTTATGTATAATAGCGCTTAATAAATCCGTAATAATGATGCTATCCCGCATAGGCGATTTTAATATAATTCAGCTGTATTTGATATTGCCCTCCTTCCATAGTTCAGAAGTGCACACGACCAGAAAACATCATGGCGCTAAGCAGTTGTGAGTAAAGGACTTGCTCAAGATCCTTACACCATGTGACAATGACAGCGGAGCCTCGAACCCGTGCTCTTCGTGTTAGGGCCTATAGGCCGAGCGCTGTAACCAATCGGCTACCATATGGTTAAGGATCTCACCCGGTGAATTCATTGAAGAATGAGCATGGTCGAGGCCATATTAGGCCTATATAAGGTCGCTAGAGAAAAGCGTTTGCATTTGCATTTACCGTGCCTCCGCATTTGTAATTGCATGCATATAAAGCAGATAAGTTGCGGAGTAGGCCAATGAGTTGCAGAGGTCGACCGTAAAGGACTTCCGCAAGAGTTGACCTAAATACTAATTAGGCTAGATCAGTGTATACAGTCTGTGTATAATTAAGACACATGCTGTGTTTATAACTAATTCCTCAAACTTGGATGCGGACGTCCGCATTGGATATAGCCTGTCCTGTTGTCCGCCTTTGGATGACCTCTTGACCCGTCCTCCCAATAGACGACCCAAAAGTGTGAGGGCCTACCTCCGCCACTCCCGTAATCTGGTGGTGCCAATCCCCAGCCTGGATGAAGGAGGAGGGTGACGTCAATGAACGCCTCTGGCAGCCACATAAGATGTCGCTAAACGCTGGAAGCAGTGAGGACCTGCACAATTGCAATCCCATACCCGGACAAACTTTCCTCGCCGGTTACAAGACTCGACAACTAATTGTCTGTATCTCCTGGACCAGGATTTTAACCCCGGACACGGATGCTACAGGCGAACGCACTATGGGGCCATCCATATAATTATTACGTACGCACAAATCCTGGAAAATTGGACCCCTCCCTGTTCGCAAGCGTACTTTTTTCCACACCCCACCTGCGTACGTTCGCTTGACGCACCCCCCCCCCCAGACCAGCTGCAGAATGTGTCGGTTCGGCAGGCTGTCTGCACTTTAGGCCAGATTGAAGAATGAGTAATCCATGGACTCACTGCTCAGCTGTGTGATAGTTTAATAATAGCGTTCGAATCAGAAGTAAGGACGTACGATCTTATTTATAAGTTACACCTTTCCCACAGTCCTATTTCCTCTGACAGTACCTGATATCTGAAAGACTGAACTCTGGCTCACTTGAAGGCCAATCAATTTGAGGGCCAATATAGACAAATGATAGGTTTCACCCCCCCCCCCACCCGCTTCCGTTCGCATGCGTAAGCAAACATGCATTTGTGTTACCCCTCCCCTCCATGCGTACGTAATATATGGATGGCCCCTATGGCAATTAACCAATGTGTCACGTACTCTAAAAATAGTGCAGAAAATTGGTCCACAAAAGTGTGCACTCCGTGGTGTGACTAGGGGGTGCGGCCCGCACCGGGTCACACATTCAGAGGGGTGACGCCAAAATGAAAAAATTACTGCCTAAAAATTGTTTGGCAGAGTTTCTGGAGAAATTTTATTATGTTTAAATTAACAACAACAGATAACAACAAAAACATTTTTCGTAAGCCCAGCGTACATGTACTGTATCAGTATCAATTTACAAAAAAACATTAGGGCCTACTAAGGATAGGCCTATACTGTATGGCCTGGTAAGGGACTAAGGGAGGAGGTTCTTGGGGGTGGTACCATGACTGGGTGACACCAACCCTATCGACGTCACTGTGTGCACGCACGCACTCACTCTAGGCACTTATAATAACGGTGATCAGAGGTCTGGTATACTCACTTCTCTGCAAGCATTTTTTCAGATGACTCGATGGCAAAAATTAAACAGCGGCGATATATTCAGGGGCGGACGTGATATAGGAACAAACAAGGCCGTGGTACATCTCTGACGAAGAGGGAACGCTTAAAAATTATTAAGTAAAAATTGAACATTGAATTTAAATAAAAACTTCCTGCGAGAAGACAGCAAATATATGCATGACTGTAAGAACATGACATTCATCATCATCATCATCATCATCATCATCATCATCATCATCATCATCATCATCATCATCATCATCATCATCATCATCAGTTCCTGACGCCAACCATTTGGCGGCGATGGTACGAATAGATTATCTCCGTTGTCCTCGGTCGTTTGTCAAGTGCTCCTCTCGATCAATGGTAGGACTATACCTAGTCCGAGTTTTTCTATGTCCGAGTTTATAATAATTATTGTCTATCCAAAGCAGTTGTGGGGCGTGGTGGCTCAGTGGTAAGTTCGGCGCCTTGTGACCGGAGGGTTGCAGGTTCGAATCCCACTCTAGCCGCTGCGTACGGACCTTGGGCAAGTCCTTCACTCGCAATTGCTCGTGGCGCTTCGGCGTGAAAATTCCGGCACAGTATACCAATGCTGTAGTCGGGAGCGCCTCTGAGTAGTAGTTGACTTCGAGAGGCGCTATAGAAATATCCGGAATAAATAAATAAATAAATTATATGGGACCCATGTGGGCTCCATACGGGTCCCATGTGGGAATATGGGTCCTACATTTGGTGGTTCCATGTGGACATGCTGGTTGGAATCTGGTCTTCCCTGAAACAAGAACGAAAAAAATTAAAACGCTGGAACATCAATATTGGAGCGACACAGGCTTAGCATTGGGTGGCAGATTATTATGAAGAAAGTGGTCTGCAATTTTTTAACAAAGCAAGTTGCAATAATCTAGCTTGGCCAGTAGGAATAAAATTACGCCAGAGTAGATGTACGTGATGTTTAAAACGTTAGTTCATGGTTTACGTGCCAGCGAGCCATCACAATGAAATGGGAACTATCCGAAGGGGATAACTGGAGTGTGAACAACATTCATCCTTACAAGCAGGCATATAATTTCTGAGAAGATTGCTCATCGATTATTCTACTAAATACAATTATTGCGTGGGAATGGTGTAGGCCTACCTGCCTGTCACGAGCGGTAGACCTGCTATAGGTTACTGAACAATAAACTCGTGCTCCGTGGTAAAGGGCAACCTTCAGCCAGGGTGACCGTAATCGTAAACTTTCTAAGGCGCTACTCTAAAGCTAAGCGCAGGGCACCAGCTTATTGACTAGCGCTGCGTCGTGTCATAGGGGTTGTCCAGAGGGGTGAAGTGAAGGTCTGAGTCAGTTGCCAGAGAGAGAGAGAGAGAGAGAGAGAGAGAGAGAGAGAGAGAGAGAGAGAGAGAGAGAGAGAGAGAGAGAGAGCGAGAGAATTGTTGGGTACGATTTTTCAAATAAGAGATCGATAATACATATAGAAGAAGCAGTCCCTTAGGCTAGCCCTGGCCCCTGGGTATGAAGTGTTAACGCCTTCATTTTTCTTAGCCTCGGCTTATGAGGGTGGTGACCAATCCTCTCCCTTGCCGTCTCATTTTCCCACTGATAGTGTACGGTCAGTGTATTCGTTATATATATATATATATATATATATATATATATATATATATATATATATATATATAGCGAGTGGCTAGGGGCGCAGATGGAGCAGAAATATGGAGCCAAATTTCTGATTTGAACCCCCGACCTCTCGGTTGACAGTCCAGCACGCTAACCACTACACTATCACGATAATACAGAGAATTTAGTAATTTATGAGATCAGTTAGGAGAATGACACTTAATTGTCACAGTATTGTTAGTGGAACCCGCTACCAGCAGCCAGCTTCCTTTACCGGATTCGGAAGTTCCACTTCTGACTCCATCCCATTCTAGCCAATCACAATTAGGCGGGAAAGTGACTCGATAGTAAATTCCCGTTATCATACATTAGGCCCTATTATCCGACAACGACAGCTGGCCACTTGTATATATATATATATATATATATATATATATATATATATATAGGCGTAATTTGTGGGGTCGCTATATAAAAACATTTACATTTACTATATCTGGTGACATTTTCAGATAGACCTATATCTGCTCATTGAGTAATTCCCAATGTTCCGAGGGCGTTATACGAAGGGTACCCGTACCTCCCACTTTTTTGACTGGGGGTACCGTACCCCACTCTTTGGACTGAGGGGTACCGTACCCCCACTTTTCAAACAATGACAATCAATATTTTATTATTGAGCCTTCCCAGAGATCGCAGTCTCTGCATGCCTTGTTTCGTGTATGTAAGAAATTGGTAACCCCCACTTTTTAGACCAAAGTTACGCCCTGTATTCAACTGCACTCTGTGCACACGCTGTTGCCAGCGCCAATACAGAGAGAAGTCGTAAATAACAGCGTCCTTATTCTAGGACATCAAGTATACATTCCACGCAGATAAAGGGCCTACTCTCCCATTTTAAGCTATATCCACCATGGCACCATACTAATTATAGGCCTACAACAGTCACTGAATGCGTAATAATTACGCACTAGTCCAGTTAATTAGGCCTAATTAACAGATATGATGCTATGGTAAAATCCCGGACTATATAATTTATGAGCATCAAAAATCCACTTCTATATATATAAATATATTAATTTATACAGCGCCAGCCACTTCCCGTATGGCTATATACCGACGCCACTAGCTGGACCATTAGCTCTGACGCTACTTCTTATAGCGCCTTTAGAACATTGGGATGTACTCAATGAGCAGATATATATAGGCCTATCTGAAAACGTCACCAGATGTAGTAGATGTAAATGTTTGTATATAGCGACCCTATTAATTTTCCGGCGAACTTATCGGGTGAGGTCGTTCACCATCGATGCGGGCCCCGTTTGAATGGGTATAGGCCCAGGGCTGTAGTGGTAAAATTTGAGGTGAGTATACGCTACCGGTGACCAGCGGCGTAACAAAAAATTTTAAGACCTTTTTTAGGAAAAATTTCAGACTTTTCACCAATTCTCAGAAAATTTTCAGACTTTTTACGATTTTGTCTCTGAAAAAGTTTATGAACTTTTTTTTTTTTTTTTTTTTTTAGTCATTCGCCCTAAAAACCTTTAAAAACCTCTATTTTTTGAAAAATTTTCGTTCCCAGAGGTAAGTATACGCTGTATACCCGCGTATACCCTCGTCTACAGCCATGAGTATACGCTCTCAAATTTCTCTAGAGGTAAGTATACGCTGTATACCCGCGTATACGCTCGACTACAGCCCTGTATAGGCCTACTAGGCCTACCACGCAATGTAAAGCCCTCTATACGGACCGTGCTAGCCCGATATTCAGTGCTAATGTGGTGAAGGATATCACTCTATACTCTTCTTCTTTCTTCTTCTTCTTTGTGGCTTTGGCGATGCCCCAGCACGCAATAGCCGCTCATTTATGGAGAGTCTCCACTTCTTCCTGTCTTGTGCTCTCTGTGTAGCCTCCTGCACGTATAGGCCCATCTCCTTGCAGTCCTCTCGTATCCCATCAATCCATCGCAACCTTGGTCTTCCCCTTCTCCGCTCTCCGTGTACGTATCCGTGTAGTGCTATGTTCGGGTATCTTTCATTTCGCATTCTTGATATATGGCCGAAATAGCGCAGTCTCCTGATCCTTATTCTGTCCACGATGTCCTGCTGTATATTCAATCTGTTGTGTATCTCCGTATTTCTTATCCTGTCTCTTCTGGTGACTCCCACTATCCTTCGTAAACATACCATTTCGAACACCCTCAGTCGTCTTTTCTGCACCTCCTTCAATGTCCATGTCTCCGAATTATACAATAATACGTTTAGCACAAGTGTCTCATACACCTGTACTTCGGTGGTCCTGCTGATTTCCCTTGCACTCCACACCTTGTGTAGTGCCTGTAGTATTCCTCTTGCCAACCCAATTCTTCGTTCCACATCCTTCTCAGATTCGCCCTTCGCGTTGATATATCCTCCCAAGTATACAAATCCCTCCTTTTGCTCCAGATTTTGTCCGTCCACCTCAAGTTGAAACTGGGTGTCCCCCCTTCCAAGGAACTGACTTTCTGTCTTTTGCACATTGATGTTCATACCCATTTCTCTGCTCACCAGTGCTATTCTCGTCAGGGATTCTTGTAACCCCTTTGCTTGCTCCGCCAGGAGTGCAATGTCATCTGCAAATCGTAGATCTCTTATCAATTCCCCCCCGATCGTCGCTCCTTCCTCTGTCCCATCCAGCGCCATGGCCATTATCAGTTCCAGGAATATGTTGAATAGCAGTGGAGATAATACACATCCCTGCAGTACTCCTACAATAGTCCTGAACCAGTCTGAAAGATCTCCGTCTACTCTCACCGCACTAAAGGTGTCTCTGTATGCACTTTCTAGTATTCTTACTATCTTCTCTGGGTATCCATAATGTCTCATTACTCTCCACAAACCCTTTCTCCATACACTGTCGAAGGCCTTTCTGAAGTCTATGTAGCAGACGTATAACTCCTTTCCGAATTCATCGTATTTCTCTGCCAGTTGTCTCAAGGTGAATATCTGATCGATTGTGCTTCTGTTGGTTCTGAACCCAGCTTGCGCTTCTGACAGTATCTCCTCTGTTCTCTTCTTTATTCTCTGCAGTATGATCGTTGAGAAAACCTTGCTGCTGTGGCAGAGGAGGCTTATCCCTCTGTAGTTTGAGCACTCCATCCTGTCCTTTTTCTTGTGTATAGGGACTATGATGGATCTCTTCCATTCCGCTGGTAGCTCCTCTCTCTCCCACACCGCCTGGCAAAGTCTATGTATGATCTTTATTCCCGTTCCCTCCATTCCCGCCTGGATTTCCTCCACTGTGATGTTGTCCAGTCCCGGAGCCTTCCTGTGCTTCAGTTTGTTGATAGCAGCCTCGACCTCGTCTATCTCCACGGTGGGTATACTTTCCATATTTTCCGCTACCACGACATTTTCCAGGTAGTTATCATCCGTCATATTTGGATCGTTGTATAGCCTGTCGAAGTAGTCCTTCCATCTTTCCTTGACCTCTTCAGGATCGGTCAGTACTTTGCCAACGTCGTCTTTTATTGATTTCACCCTGGGGGCATGCGTTTGCGTGATTCTCCTTATACCCTCGTATACTGCTCTTGTCTGGTTGTTGCCTCTGCTGTTCTCAACATCGCTGCATATTCCTCCTATGAACCTTTCTTTGTCATATCTGGCACTCTTTTTAACCATGCGGCACAGGTAGTTGTGTTGCTTTGCCATCGTCGGGCCTTCTTTCCTCTTGCTTTTGTATGTTCTTCTCTCGTCCATAAGCTTGATCGTTTCCTCCGATAGCCACTCTGCACAACTCCGACCTTCCCTGAATCCCAGTATCTCCTTTGATGTCTCTTGTATTATGTGTTTCACGTTTGTCCATTCTTCTTCCACCCCCTTGACTTCGTCCTTTATAACCTCTTCCCATCTTTGGTTAATCCTGGCTTGGTATTCTGCTCTTACCTTCCCATCGTTCAACTTGTCGGTGTTGATCCTTTTACTCCTTATTACCGTCTTGTTCATCTTCAGCTTAAATCGTATGTTTGCCATTACCAGTTGGTGGTCCGATCCTACATCCGCACTTGGAAATGCTCTGCTGCTCCTCACGCTACCCATCAGTCTGCTGTTGACAATGATGTAGTCGATGAGGTTGTGTGTATGCCCTCCGGGTGCCTCCCACGTCCACTTCTACCACGGAGGAGGAGGTTCAGTACGGGAGGAGGAGGTTCAGTACGTCCGCGTCGTCTCCTCCGGGCAACGGGACTCGGTCCCGGCTAAATCTGAACCACGGATGGGGGAGAGACCTGATCAGTCGCCCTACATACCAACCGATCATGAAACTTAAATATGGATATCAAAACTTACAACACCCGGGTTAAAGTCCCGGTCACTCTCAATGTCGGAGTACCACTTGGTTCTGGTAACAGAATACATGACGCGCTACTCCTAAAGCCAAACTCGGGTAACACCGAAGGAGGACGGGGCTGCGGTGATAAAACAAGGGAGAAAAGACATATTATTTTCGGTGCGAAGAGGATCACCACGATCGGAACATGGAACGTTCGAACACTGTGTGCGACTGGAGCCATGACAATGCTGCTGAAGGAACTGGAAAGACTAAGGTGGGACGTTATCGGATTGGCGGAAACACACTGGACGGGAGTACAGGAGAGCAACATACAGGGGTACAAGATCATTAGCTCGGGAGGGACGGAGGGACGCAGGTCGGGAGTGGGTTTGATCATGTCTGGAGTAGCACAGCGAGCGATGATGAGCTATAGACCGGTGAATGACAGGATATTGTCTGCCAGGTTCAGGACCGCGGCAGGGGCGGCGACGATATGCCAGATATATGCGCCAACGGCGGACGCTGATGAGACTAGCATCGACACATTCTACAACGACTTACAGGAGGAGGTTAGCAGAATCCCAAGGAGTGATCAGATCGTACTCATGGGGGACTTCAATGCAAAGGTTGGAACAGGAGATGAGGAAACAAAGGAAGTCATGGGGAAGTATGGCATTGGAGAACGAAACGAGAGGGGAGAGAGACTGCTGGATTTTTTGCTATGCAAACAACTTGAAGATAACAAATACAAGATTCAAGCAGACAAAGATGAATCACTCTATACATTCACTGAAAATTAGGCGAATCTCAAACATTTCTTCCACGTCCAAATCTTAGGCCTATCGCAGTCGTAATCGAGATTTCTACAGAGCCCAAAAAAGCGAAGTCGCAGGAATCGTATCTTATTGACAAGCTAAATCGTGGGAACTAGCTTTTCATGGGCGTCATAAACAAAATAATACGATGAGAGCGAAGTAGGCCTAATTGAATAAATATATGTAGGATACTGCAAACATGGACATGGTTTTAGTGTATAATAGGACAATTACGAAAACTTGCAGGTTCCGCCCGCAAACACAAACATTTATACTGGTAGTAAAGAAAATTTAATGATAGCAGATATATATAGGCCTATCTGAATTAACGCTTAATTATGGGCTAATTGCCCAAATTTAAACGACTACCAACTGTGATGATAGGCCTATCTGTGCACACACATGTATATAGGATTGGCCGTTATTATCATAAGCAATGTCACAGTGCATAAAATACTCAGAAATGTCAATTACACACTCTTCCTCAAACTCTCAAGCTGTATTTTAACTCATAAGGAAAATTTCAGGTAAGCATACTATATTGAAAGCAATCGTGTGTAGTTGACTTAAGTCTTGAGCCAATCTCAAGAAAATTCATACACACCGCACACTCCAGACAATGTCGACTGCACGCTCGACCTTGTGTCAAAAAACACGCAGCTTTAGACCCTGCAATGTCCAGCTTAGTGCACGCAAGAATCGATGCACGATGTCTCCACCGGCTTGATCCTCTTATAAGGGCTCTGACCTGACGTCATAACTGACCAAGTAATCTGGCTTTTGCAGACACCATGCATACTCAATTACTGCACTGTCTGCAACGTAGCACCATTCTCACTGTCTCTTCGACTTGACCTCCCCGGACTCTGACCTCGCACCGGAACGGACAAGACGGACATGGCTATTGCGGACTTGATTTGATATAGCGCCGGTGATTAAGCTGGTCTCCCTGATGTGGCTTTTGTGTGGCGCTGAGAAGTTTCGGAGATTTACATTTACATTACGTTTACTTCCATCGTAGCCGTCTGGTCATCCGTACCTTTCTGACTCTTGGAACTGGATCTGAAATCGAACCTGACCTTATATAGATGCCTCCCGATTTTGTTTTGACTGAGCGCCCGCCTGGATAAGCAACCTCTAATAATCTTTGCGACATTCTTTCGTTTGATTCAAAACTGAAAACATTCCTTTTCCAAATATCTCATCCTGATTCTTCCTCTTCCAGTTGCTCCAATTCGAAACACCAACCGTCGTATAGGCCTATACCTGTCCTCATATACCCACTTCCACTCTAAGGTCTGACCGGGACTCGGATCTTCACTTGACATCTCTGCAGGACAACCCTTCTGACACGACGCAGCGCTTGTGAATAAGCTGGTGCTCTGCGCTTAGCTTTCGAAAAGCGCTGTAGAAATTAGGAGTTAGCCATTAGCCCACTCCATGCAGATGTGTCAATGTAAATATACCCGTTATTCAACAGCGACCGTGTGACCTCGACCCTGCTCATTTCAGTGAATTTATCGGGTGATATCCTTGACCACCGCTGCCCATTTGAATGGGCGCCACCGCATTTAAGGTCCCCATGTAGCCTACGGACCGTGCTAGCCCGAGATTTATATCTCAGAATTAAGCCGTCATCGGTATGCAAACCGGCGACCTCACGCACGGATCATGTGCATGGGACGTGCGCTCGTATATAATAAGAAGCTTTGAGGCCATACGAACCAAGATCTAGCATAACAACGAAACAAAAATAAACAATTAGGCCTGGATCAGCATAACTGCCCAGGAGTTGTTGGTTTAGACATAAGGATGTCTAAGTTTGCGACATTGGTTAGAGCGCACGTCCCATGCACATGATCAGTGCGTGAGGTCGCCGGTTTGCATACCGATGACGGCTTAATTCTGAGATATAAATCTCGGGCTATAGCACGGTCCGTAAGCGGGGACTTTAAATGCGATGGCGCCCATTCAAATGGGCAGCGGTGGTCAAGGATATCACGCGAAAAATTCATCGAAATGAGCAGGGTCGAGGTCACACGGTCGCTGTTGAATAACGAGTATATTTACATTGACACATCTGCATGGAGTGGGCTAATGGCTAATTAAACAACCACTTTAAAACAGGGAGTTGTCTGTTCCACAAAGTAATAGGCCGCCCTTTGTCTGTAATCATCGTATAGGCCATACAGTGTGCGTCACAAATGAATGTTAAATTATGTTACCTCATGCAGTAGGTCGCCCTTGCCAATCGTTAAGCTACCATCCCTTTTATAAAGGCCTAGCCGGTAAGGTTGTCAGTATGTTGGGGTGGGGGCACGTAGGCCATGATCCCTCGAAAATCTGGGCAGCTTTTTGGATTTGTTTGTGATCGGGACTTTTTAAGACTTACTTTGTGGCGATACATTTTTAAGAAACCTTTTAAACTGCTCTTCGGGTTTAGGATGGTGTTTTGTTTACATTCAAAAATCTGGCTTCTGACGATTGGATGGAGGGAGATTTAACATTCCAAAGCTGCAAATCTTTTTGGTCAAAAATGAGGGTGGACCAAAAGCACTTTCGAAATTTCGAGTGGGGACCAAGGCCCTCTCATCTCCCTCTGGTAAACTTCGAATTTCTAATGAGCTACTTAAAGTTATGGCATTAGCTTGTTCACAAGCGCAGCGTCTAGTTAGAAGGGTTGTTCAGAGAAAGCAAATACAAAATAAAAAAGGTCGACAGAAGGCCAGAGAGAGAGACAGACAGACAGACAGACAGACAGACAGACAGACAGACAGAGAAAGACAAACAGACAGACAGACAGATAGAGACAGGGAGAAAGACCCAGTCACACAGAGACAGAGAGAGATGAACTATAAACTATTACAATTAGGCTAATGGGTTACGGGGGATGGGGGATAGAGTAATGGTAACACTCGTGCAGTGTTGTATCAATTACATTGCAAATGTAATTCAATTATAATTGCAATTACATGGTTGTAAATGTAATTGAATTACAATTACAATTACTTGATTGTAGAAGTAATTGAATTACAATTACATTTTGATTGTAATTCAATTACCAATTACTTTTCAATTATTCCTTTAAAAATTGCAAATGATTTCGAAATTTTTTTTGATAATTTTTAATATACTCTATTTTTAAACTAAAACATCCAGTGGCCAATGGCCTGTAATCTACATTCAGTCTGCACTCTACAGTGTAATCTACAATGTAATCTACATTCAACCTACAATGTAATCTACCTTCAACCGTACTGAAAGTTTGTCAAATTGTCAAGTATCCAATTATGATCCATTAAAACAAGTTTACAAATAAATTCCATAGTGCACTGCACTTCTTCAGGCTGGATCTGTGCAGACGCTTATAAGCAGGGTTAGAGATAGTGGCATATTATACAAATAATAATAATAATAATAATATTTATTCTTTAATTAAGTGCCTGCAAACGCACTGCGCTGTACATGTATGTTATGCGATAAATCTTAACTACTAACAGAACAGACAGCCTGCAATACACGGCGCAAATTGCAGCCTACAAAGCATGTCCGCCTATGGGACTCGATCTCTGTACCTCTCGCACTCTACGCCAGATGTTATCCAATGCGCTATCATGTGAATAGACCAATTGAATTCTAAGAAATAAATTACTTTAATCAGAGGCATGTTTACACTTACTCTTCTTGAAAACAAATGAAAATGCTTAACTGCAGCTTAAGTTTAACTGTTTTGAAGTTTTCATAATTTATTTTGTAATGCTCTGATCAAACTCTTCTTGATAATAAAAGTAATATAGTGTATTCTGTTGAAAGTGGCTGCAGCCTGGCAGACTGCAAGATAATGGTAATGATAGTCATATACCCTTAGTGGGTCGACAGTGACTTATCACTGTGAGATGCTACACTGATGCTAAGGAAAGCAGCCGGCCGGCCGGCCTGTCGCAAGCTATTAGGCTATTAAGCAAAAGCCTGGAAGCGGTCAAGCGGACCACATGCCAGGAGCAAATCAGTAACATGCAGCAGAGGCATCTTCTTCCAGCCAGTGCCATGCTCTGTTGTAAGAAGGTAGTACCGGTAGCTTATAATGAGTGTGCAACTGTGCACTGACTGCATGGATAGTCTTGATCGTCCTAGCCCCTAGGGTCTATCAGTGTGTTGTAAAAGGGGTGTAAGGATAGAACACTTGAAAATTATGCCATGCAGTCATGATGCAGAGCAGATTATTCAATTAAAGGGGTGCGCGACAGGCTGGCATCTTGGCCGACTTTATCAAAGTAATTCGTAATTAGCACTTGATTCAATTACAAATTACATCCAATATTGTAATTGAATTACAATTACAATTACTGGACTTAAAATGTAATTCAATTACAATTACAATTACAGAACTTGTAATTCAATTACGTAATTCAATTACATGTATTTCAATTACTGAACAACACTGCACTCGTGGCCAGGAGAGCATTCTATAGGTTCGCGGATCGATTCCCGTAACCCCCTCTAGGGCGGCGCTTTGCAT
Organism: Allolobophora icterica; assembly: GCA_963556255.1. NCBI lineage: Eukaryota > Metazoa > Annelida > Clitellata > Crassiclitellata > Lumbricidae > Allolobophora > Allolobophora icterica. The sequence continues at coordinate 8,366,234 of OY744613.1, forward strand.
GGCTGCCAAACCGCGTGTTTAGTTAAGATTTGATTGTACTGTCATGTTTCAATGTAATCTTACTGCGTCGAGGGGGACAAGACCCCCAGGGGCGTCTATGCCCCCTAAGTCATTGGAGCAACGTCCCTATTCCCCCTCTACTTCCCCCTCCCCGCTCCTTCTTTCCATAAATTGGTGGCACACACACGGACAGATCTCCCCCCATTTCTTGGATGGAGCATTTGCTCCAAGGTTTCTATGGTGTAGACGCCCCTGAAGACCCCCACCTTTAAGAGTGGGGGGACACGTCATGCATCGGAACGCCCACATTTTGAAGAAACGCCAGAAAAGGTCATAACATTTTTTCACGCGTGAGCGCGAACATTTTTTTAACCTTTTTTTGACCAGATCAGTTCAAAACTCTTTTTGATCAGATCAGTTTAAAAAAATGTCCCCTTCACCTGTCAAACAAGATCGCCGCCACTGATGGTGGGTGAGCGAACCATATTTTATTATAATTTTAATCATAGATTTAATTAGGCCTATATCCAGGGCCTAAATTGGGTATAGACTCTAGAAGGGGGCTTTCACAGGGCTTTACCAAATTTCGCATCGTTTCCCCTTCGCGAATGCAATAATTAGGCCGGGATTAACGTACGGCGCAGGCCTACCCCCTTCAAATGACATCCCTGAATGTGAGTACCTTTTTTAAACCCCTTTTTTCTTCCTCCTTGTCTTGTTCCATCCTTTTTCCTTTTTTAAAAAATCAGAGGACAAATGCCTCTGCCAACCCACCTCCAAATGACGTCCCTGGGCCCAAGGCTATTAAAGGAACTCACCCAGTCAATTAAAAAGAGCAGAGTCGAGGCCATGATACGGTCACTATATAAAAACTTGTAAGCTACATTAGGCCTACATTTATTAAAATGGGTCTTTGTGACGATGGTTTCTTCGAAACCGATAGGAACGGTTTAGAAAACATACGAAGGAAAACGTTTCTAGCGCATAATAATTGGCCGTGCAAAAATAGATTATCGCCATTTTGGACATAATGCGATGACGTTTACCGACAATAATAATAGTAAACACACCTAATAATTAACAATCCCCAATTGTTTCATGTGACCCTGATAGGCCTGCGAAGTTGTAAACAAATTAATCAGGAATGTATGGCCTCGTATGTTTATCGTCACTAATCTTATGATGCAGATCTATGACGTTAAGAAATTGAGCGATTAACAGCCGACACGTTGATTACTGTAAGCTACGCGTCATTGTTAAGTTGCTAAGTGCAATAAAATTGGCCCATGGAACTGGAATAACACGGGTTCAAAAGTTTTATGTCCTCAACGAATTTTCGTAGACGCCCCCCCCCCCCCCGCTGTAACGATCGAGACGACTTTCAATCTAGTGACGACAGTACTGTTCGTTGTGGACGTATGACTTTCATTGGACAGTTCAAAAACGTGGATTCGAAGGTGAACCAATCCAACGGGTACGGGGACTAGTGCAGCCGAACGTTACACGCGCTCGCATTTTGAATTCATAAACGGATCACGCAGAGGAGTCGGGTTGCTTTGAAAGTCTAAATTAAGCTGAGGCAGTCGGTGGCTTAGTGTGGCTAGGTCCTGATGACAGCTAGACAATTATTGCTGGCTCGCAATTAGACGTTAATATCACGCCAGGTATTAAACCCGTTGAAGCATTTTTGGTTCATGATAATTGACATGTACACAAATGATCTCGTCCAATCTTTAAATGCAAAAGCACTTACGAGTTTAGCCCAACGACGTACTTTGCTTATATAATCAGCACAACAGTACTCGTAACCTCTGTTGTGACATTGAATATCTAAGCAGCCAGTTCCGTCACAATACAAACACTGACATAATGGACCAAATTTCTGCATAACACATTGGCTGGGAGAATTCGACTCTCGTTGATTCTTGTTCAAACAGCTTTTATGTTCCTATTAACCGTCTCCTTCAAGAAGTCACTGGGTTATTTCCAGTCTTGTTGTCAAGACCTTAAACCTCAAGACCAAGACCAAGACCTTTAACCTCAAGACCAAGACCAAGACCAAGACCTTGAACCTCAAGACCAAGACCAAGACCAAGACCTTGAACCTCGAGACCAAGACCAAGACCAAGACCTTGAACCTCAAGACCAAGACCGAGACCCAAAAAAATTACAGTCGTATCCAGACTTCTATTCCTTACTAAAAATTGTCAAGTCGAAATACTCGTTATTTTAATGAAAACATGAGTTTTTTTTCTTTTATTCAAGCAAAACAACTCTAAATGGAGATTGCAGAGAATTCCGAATTCGTATTTACAAAAGTCCTTTATGCGAAATGTTATTCCAAATGCCTGTTGAATTTTATAAAAACCAATTTGCTCAGAATTTTTTGACCAAGACGTGACCTGTGGAGCCTCAAATTCTGCCATGTGAAAAAACACGATCTACAAGTGCTGAAATCGCTAGCACTCAGAGCAGCTTTTCAAGAACCGGATGTAAATGTACAAATTAATCGTGAATCTGTTTTGAAATCATTCCATGGTAAATAACCGGAAGTCAAAATAATTGTCCAAAACAACAGTGCGGCCTCATTCACACCGTGTAAATACTAAAGCAATAACTGTATGAGTAATTATTGGATAAATTTTTAAAGTTCTTGCCGTTTGTTAAAATTAATGACTGTTCATATTGACAAAAGTCTTGGTCTTGGTCTTGGAAAACCAAGACCAAGACTTTGAACCTCAAGACCAAGACCAAGACCTTGAACCTCAAGACCAAGACCAAGACCTTTGGTCTCAAGACCAAGACCAAGACAAAGACTTTTAAAAACGAACTCGAGTGCACTCGAGACCAAGACCTTGGTCTCGAGGACAACAAGACTGGTTATTTCCGCTGACGAGAGCTTTTTCAGCTTACCTGAACCTCCACATCTGTAGGTAATTGACAAAACCGTTGGGTGGGTAAAGTCAAGCAAAGCTATTATCCAAATTATTTCGCAAGGCTCAGCCTGTAGTTGCCTTAATATTATTAATATATTATTTAATATATCATTGATTATTGTATTATAATAAAATTATTATTAATATTATTTGCCCCAAAGAAATACCACAGCCTTGCCAGTGCAGCATACAAAGCTGTCATGCATTCAGGGACAAATTATCAGAGGTGAATTGATGAAATTTAGGAAAATATTGAATCAATTCAGCAAATACTTAAAGTTAAAACAAACTGCCAAAATAATTGTCCTGGGAGCATCTAAATCATGTCATGTACCCAATGCTCAAACTTAACAAAATAATGTAAAACTCAACACAGCAGGTTAATAAAATAATTATAATATTTCTTATCGTCATCATAATCAATCAATGGTCATGAAAATTAATGCTATGGAGACAAGGAAACGGTTAATCCATGCCCATCTTCTATAAAGTTCTATATAATTAATTAATACTATATAATCAAATAGCAGTCATTCTTACATGAAGTACTTGTCTAATGAGCAAGACTCCTTTTCCTAACAAGAATGATAAAAATGTATGTAAGTTCAGTCAACAGGAAATTTTGTTCTGTGGAGGGTCCTAAGATAATGCAAAGAGCCTAATATATCATACAAAGTAAACAATTTGCACAAGAAATTATCCATGAAAAAGCCCACAATTTTTAAAATGGTTATCAAATACAGTAACCAGGACACATACCTACACACACACTTGCCAAAATACATGTACAAGCCTCTCATCCAAACCATCACATATCACAAATCTGCGAAAGGTGCTATATAAATGTCCACACACACACACACACACACACACACACACACACACACCCCAGTTATAGCAATGATGCAGAGTTAGATCAGCAAGTAATGATTCAAACCACTGAAACAAGAAACTAGACTTCCTGGTAAGCCAAAATGCACATCGCTTTAGTAACACCAAATAAGCAATGCTGTACAGTGTATTTCTATGCAACACATACATTATACAAAGATTAAATAAACTTCCTGGTACCAATAATGCAAAACCCATGATCATTTAGCACTGAACTCTGATCAGCCTTACCACAGCCCTTCATGTGATCGTAAATTCTAAGCAGTTGAACTGTAAACTTCCTGATAGACTGCCTGCCTTTGATTGCTTTTGTGCTCTGTGGTATTCAGAACTTCACCAAGATTTTTTTCTACCAACAAAACTTGGGAAAGTTCAGTTCAGTGCAAAAAGTTGATTTTAAAACCTGTATCAAACCATAAAAAGGTCATATGGTTCTCAATCTGTTACATCCATTGATTTTTATTTTAATATTATGCATGATATAATTATATAACTTCGCAGCAATTTTACAATTTTAACTGCCATCCCTTACGACTGGAACAAAAGCAGCAGCTTCACAATCTGTCACTGGCAATTAAGATGATCAATACTTGTTAAATGCATCCCAGTTTAGTTTGGATTGCCTTCTGCAGAACTAATTAACTTGAGATTCACACCAGCTAAAACAATTGTTTATACAATCACTGAAGAATCCAACAACATAACTATACTCACACAAATTATCTAAGACTCCTAAGTCAGTAACTACAGACCAAATGCAACAGTTTCTCTTCTGGCAAAACAACCAAGCAACACATTGCAACATTTACAGTACAGTCATCCTTTTCCTTGGATGATTTTGGTCTTTATACAAATATGCTGCTCTCCGTAGCCAACGAAGAAGGCGCCGATGCCATTTGCAATCTGTCGCTTGTATCTGAGGGTAAGATGTTGTTGATGTTTAGTCGTGTGAGAATTCTTGTCATTGGCGAATCTGCACCTTAAGAGAAACAAAACGTAAACTGATCATTAAGCGTATTATGATAAGAACCAGATCATGAAGAATCTGAATAAGAATCTGAATAAGAATCTGAATAAGAACAAGATCATTAAGAATCCGAATAAGAATCTGAATAACAACAAGATCATTAAGAACAAGATCATTAAGAATGTGAATAAGAATCAATAAGAACAAGATCATTAAGGACAAGTTCATTAAAGATCTCAATAAGGACAAGATCATTAAGAATCTGAACAAGGACAAGATCATTAAGAATCTGAATAAGAACAGGATCATTAAGAACAAGATTATTAAGAATCTGAATAAGTATCTGATCACTAAGAGAGCATCTCCTACAAAGAACGACTCAAAGATGGACTAAACGTTGCTATAAAAATCTGTCAGACAAAGCTTGAAAGTATGCAACAATGCCCAAACAGTTTAAAAGCAGTTCTCGCTTTCTCCAGAAAGTATCGAGCAAAATAGGTCCAGTCACACTTTCACAATTCACATTAAGAACCACAGAATCTGTCGATATGTTTGACCAAATATCTGAGCATCTGAACACTTTCAAGGCTGTTGTTGATAAGTCAACAAGCTTTAAGGGCTGAGGGTGGTTGTCAACAAAAGTCAACGCCTATAGATAGAGGGCTGCAATCAATGCTAAGTGTCTCCAGAAGTCAACGAAACAATGCAGTTTTTGTTGAATACGCTAGATGACAGCACTGGACATGTAATTACATAGGTTTGACCTACTGAAAAGGTAAAGATTGCAAGCATCTCTCACCTGCACTTGCTAATGACTCGTTCTTTTTCACGGAGAAACTGCGACCGAGGGTCTTGAACTTGAAAGGAGTCGCTGGAACCTCAGTGACTGACTTGCAAGCGTCTTTCCATTCTCCTACAAAAGAAATGTCTTTCCTGACCATCACAAACACCACTTCAGAACATTCTAAGGTCTCCCAAGACGCAGACAAAAGAGGGCAGCAGCAGAAATGTACTAAAGCTTGAATATGAGATAAGGAATACCGCAAAGATTACAAAAAGACTTGAATCTGTTTTATTTCTCTAAATACAATGCGGTTCAAATATATTACACCTGACAATGACTTTTGAGAGCACCTTTCATCAAAGGAATCAGAAAAGTCCAAACAAAACCCTTGAATAATTAACAACATCAAATACTAAACCCAACATGTCTATCTGCACGAATTCTCTGCCTTGTGTCTTCGTTTTCCATCTATCTTACCTGTACATTCGAATGTTAACAGAATCAGTCTCCAATTAATTGTAATTAGTAACTTCTATTGAGCCAGCGTCTAATGCACAAGGCATCAATCATGGCACACCAAAATCAAGCCATAATCAGGTCAATATCCAGAATATCAGTGTGTAAGACAGAGAAGCAACCTATTCTATTCTATTCGAAAGAGGTGTTTTAAGTTGAGAACGAAATGACACAAGCCGTAATCAGGTCAATATCCAGAAGATCTGTAAGGTAACACTGTGGTGTTTAAGCAGTCTAAAATAGGTCACAAGCGACTGAGCAGAACGCACAGACGCAGGAAGATAGTTCAAAAAATAGGTCCAGCACTGAAAAAGCTCATTCACCAGTTAGTGAAAACCATTCAGGTCTATCCATTTAGAACAGACTTCAAGAGAATAATATTATATATAATTGTCCTAACTCAGCTCAGTTGATACCTCTTTTATTTTAAATCAAGACAAACCATTTAGAAATTCCCCCTTCGACATCCATGTTCACAACACTCCATGTGTCCTTAATAGGTGCTGTACAGTACACAAGCTCAGATACATATTATTATTTACTAAGTGCCACTATCTAATCAATCAATCAATCAATCAATGACCAAGCATCAATTGATGGCACTTAACAATTGTCAGTGAAGGACTTAACTGAAGGCCCCTACACAGTAACCATCCCAGGAGGGCTCAAACCAAGCATGCACTCTAACCAGTCGGCTACACGATACATATACAATACTTGAAGGACCACAGTCAAAATGATAATTAAAAATCAAATAAACCAAAACTTACGTAAATCACAGATATGCTGAAGTAGGGCTTTGTTCCAACCATTAAGATCCTCCACCATATCATCAGAAGTTATTTCGTATTGCAGAGTTTTGTCAGCTGCCAACTTTGTGGTTATCATGAACTGGTTACTGTTCTTGCTGTCGTCTGGGAGCGAAATCCTCTGGATCTCGGTTTCCTAAACCAAAAAACATGATGTAATGTACCACAGAAGAACACAAAGGCATATTTTGAACCAACTAAGATAAACGAATCAACATAAAACATCTACATCACTGTTAAGTTCAAGGGTCTCCATCACTGGTAGGTTCCTTTACTGGTCACAAATACCAAAGTAATTTCCATAACTAAGCACATCAAAGCCAGTTACAAAAGACGTTAACCACTAATTCAGTTTAAGAGAAATCTACACAAGTAGCAGACTATATCACCAATAACCATAGGCTGAGCTGGTAGAGCAGACATCTGGGAACACATCTTCACGAGGAGCTATATAAATGGACTGAATGATTCTGTTTTTCTGATGAGATTTCGACTTCGCTTTTCCAATGGACCTCATTTTTTACTGTGATTTCCCTCGAAGCGACCACCGACTATTTTCATAAAGATAACGGCACTATCAATCAATCAATCAACCTAAACTTGATATAGCCCCCCTTCAAGACAACTACTTGGAGGCACTCATTAGAAGTCATTAAATTAGATTAGGTTCTGTCACACCACATTTCACTGCTTGCAAAAAGAGAGGCATAGAAAGGAGCAGGTGCTATTGTGAAACAAGGAAGCCACTTGCATCAAACCTGATCTAGTGAAACTCGAAACGTAGGCACGCTGGTGTTAACTGCACTCATCTCCAACCAGCCCAACAATTCACTGCACTCCAGGCGACACCAGAACTCCTTCCACTCCGACTCACTTTGACTCTGAACAGAAATGAAACACAATGAGTCAACTAAACTACAAAATCGAATGTCTGCGAATCTGGTGCACATGGGCAAATTCCATATTCAAAATCATTTATTTAATTATTACGCATTAATTAGGCGGCCTTGGCCACTATCTAATGACCAAGCATGTCGATGGCACTGAGCAACTGTGAGCAAAAGACTTGCTCAAGGTTCCAACACAGTAACCATCTCAGGGAAGCAGGCATGAACCCATACTCTCAGCATTAAATTTACAAAGCAAGCACTCTAGATAGATACCATGTCCCATTGCGTCAAATTTCATACATACCGTACTTCCTGTCATTAGTTTACTCAAATCAATACTCTGAGGGGATCTTTAAAAGTGCTATATGAATGCCCAGATGAATGAATGCCCAAAGTAAACCAGTATGTAGAATGTGTGTAGGTATGTTTGAGCCTGTATGTATGACCTGGTAAGTATGCATGTACATACAATGTTTATATGTATGTTTGAGTCCGTATGTATGAGTCTGTATGCACAAGTCTGTATGTACGTTTGAGTCTACATGTATGTGTTGGTATGTATCAGCTATCTGTGTATGCAGGAGTCTGTATGCATGTACTGTGCATCAGAGCATTTACATTGCTTTTAAGAACCTCTAAATCATCATTTCTGTGAGCCGTGTAGGAATTCTTACCCGAACCGAAAGCCATCCTGACTTGAGTTTGTCCGTTAGAGAAGATGGCTGAACGGTAAGACGACAGCAGAAATTACCAAACAACATCAGGCCAAACGCTGCACTGCTGCCCTCTACAACACAACGCTAACATTAATACACTTCCATCCATCATACAATGTTAACATTACAACATTGGCTGTTGTTTCTTACAGCAAAAATGTTAACCTGAACATGTAATTAATATATTAACTTTGATTATTAAAAGTAAACAAACAGAGCATTTGACGGTGGAACCACAAACATACAGGTAAATAAAAGAAATAATTAGGCCAAAATATGAATTATTAATCAACAACCAAATTATGAATTATATCAAACAACCAAATTATGAATTAATAATCAATCAATCGAATTATGAATTATGAATCAATCAAGCGAATTATGAATCATAAATCAATCTAATTATAAATTATTAATCAATCAACCGATTATGAATTATTAATCAATGACAGGGCTAGCAAAGACATCCCACCATGAACCAGTGGATTGAGAAGTAGGTCATAGCAGTCTATAGATCCCTCTGCATCTTTCATTGACAGTGTTGCTCTTGCGATACAGTCAAACCTTGGACCGCTGTCAAAGAAGACAAATCGATGTTGTCAGCCGAAAAACATACGACTTGCGATAAGATGTTTTAGATTAGCAGCGACTTTGTCAAACTGCACAATATGAATTTCTTTAACACACAAGTAAACAAATGCCGTCAATTACCATACCCTGGTATTGCCAGTCTCAAGCCTGCAAAGAGGAGGAGGGCAACATCAATTGCCCTGGCAGCCACAAGAAGTAGTTGCTCAAAGCAGTGACTTGTTCCAAATGCACAACACAAATTTCACTAAGACACAAGAAGATAAACTTCGCCACTGCCGGTACCCTGCAGTGCCAGTCCAAAGCACAGAAAGAGGAGGGCAACGTCAATGGCCCTAGCAGCCATAAGATGCCGTCAAACACTGGAAACTAGTACTACACAAAAAGTAAGATGCATGAAGTGTTTCCCATGACTTTCTCCTGAAGTGGCGCTATATAAATTTGCAATAATGAATTACTAAGCAAGGAACAACGAAGAGTAAATTTACGATACTTACATCAGCATCTCCTTTTGGTCAGCAGATTCCTCAGCCTAAAGAACAACAGGTTCATTAAGAACGGCAACTAGGAACGGTCAAGAACCATCGTGTCAACAGAACCAAAACAGAACCAAAACAGACTTGCAAAAAAATACCCTGTGCCTAGCTAGGTTTGACTTATCGTGATAATAACTATTTTATTTATAATTATACACATGTTATTCTTACATTAAATTTACATTATTTAAGTTTGTACATTTATTCTACTTATTACGAGTGCAAGGTCAGTTAGCGTGAATCCAGTGAGTTGAGCGTGTCAACAACTTGTCCAAAATCATTAGAGTCCACTCAGCACAAGTGAACCCACAATCGTTGGATCACAGCCCCAGCATACTACTGAACAGACACCAAATACCAACTGATATTACAGTCCCTCAATGACTGAATATTCATAAACATGTAAAGTGGAGAGTACGTGTTCGAGCCTCCTCCCCTCAGACGGTTACTGTGTAGGGACATCGAGCAAGTCCTTTACTCACAATTGCTCAGCACCATCGACTGCTGCTTGGTCATCATATACTGGCACTTAATAAATGTGTAATAATAATAATAACAATAATAATAACAATAAATAGTAATAATAATAGCCAAATGGATGTCATAACACGATGTAATAGCCATAGGCTTTTATATAGCCCATTTTTAAAGACCACACAGTGTCTTACAATGCCCGACAGACGTTTTCCGACGGAGATGGAGATGTCACTCAGTCTCTTTCGGTTCTTCAGAGGCGTGAAGGCGAGCCTCAAATCCTGACAGATCCTGTGTAGGTAGATTTCCAGCTGGACTTCAAACTTATTGTCAGTCGCTTCACTGTAAAATAAACAGCTTTGCACATTCAGGAAAAATAATAAGGAAAGATAGAGCCTGAATGACAGAGCAATCTCATTTTAACATTTGCGTCTCAAATGAAGGTTTTAGACTTCTCAGATCAAACGGTAAAGCGCTTTTATTGGAAAATTTCAATATCCTGTGCAGATTTTGATTAATTCTTTAACAACAAGATGTATTAAAAGTGACTGGGAAACCAATGCGGCTCGTTGTTCAAGTGTTAAATGACAGTAAATTATCTCGAAAACCTTAAATGACTTACAAGGTGATGACATCATCAAATGAAAGTTCGGTGGTTTTTCGGTCGATGTCAAACAGAAGACTAGTGTCGCAAACGGTTGAGCCAAGATGGAGGAGACAGAAAGCGGCATAGTGGCGATCTAAATGAAATCACAAATCATAATTGGATTCAAATTCTAGCAAATTAAGTTCAAATAACATGAACACAACATGCTAAACTTAAAAAATTAATTAAATCTAAAAATTTAAGTACAACAGTAAACCACTCTGACAATTTGACACCATAACATTATCAAATGAGATTTTTCTTAAATTTTAAATGCCTAAAAATTGAGTCACAAATTTAAAATATTTCTAATTTTTTGTAGCATATTCAAATACGATTTAGAGAACATAACACTTACCACTCTTATTCAGAAAGTGATCCGCATCCTTCCAAACAAGTGGAATTCTCAGATCTACAAAACAAAACATCAAGCATCAACTAACAAACTCTGCAGAACAATTAACAACATAAAGATGGTATAATCTTGATAATGTAGGTGGCCCTTCGGCGCGTCAACACCGATTCAGCTCGGCTATGAACTGTCCTTTTCAGTCGGGGCTGTGTCAGGAGCGCTCCTGAGTAGATACCTCTAAACGGCGCTATATAAATCCTCGCAATGACTCTCGGCAAATCTGCACCAATTTCTACACAAACATTAAAACTGGTATTCACCACCTGTTTGGCCTTCACTGCCTGGTATGGGGCCGTCCATATATTACGTACGCAAAAATTCGGGAAAATTGGACCCCCTCCCCCCCTGTCCGCAAGCGTACTTTCTTCCCCACCCCCCCCCTGCGTACGTACACTTGACGCATACCCCCCCCGAGAAGACCAGCCGCAGAAAGTGTCTCTCTGCACTTTAGGCCAGATTGAAGGATGAGTGAGGGCCAATATAGACAAATTATAGGTGTCTCGTTCACAGCACAGAATAACTGCACATGGCTTTTATATAATGTAATAAAATGCCATAGGACAATACAGAGTTATAAATAGGCTAATGTTGACGTCATAATTAGAAATTTATTTTGCGTACGTACACATTTTGACCCCCCTCCCCCCCCCGTCCGTACCCGTCCGCAAAATCGCCAAAATCAGACCCCCCTCCCCCTCTTTGCGTACGTAATATATGGACGGCCCCTATCTGTAAGCACTTGAAAACCACTCTGTTCGATCGTGGTTTTGTGTTGTCAACTCAGAAGCACCTATTATTAGCCTCTCACAAATGGTGCTATATAAATTTGCAATAACAATCAGCTTCTATTTATATAGCACCATCATCTAATTACTGGCATCATCCAATGACACTATAGAAAACTGCATTAATGATTTGCTCAGTGTAACTAAACAATGTAAAACACCCGCCACATGTCATCACCAGCACTCAACGAGGCGACTATCGGACATTCAAAAAGTATTATTTGTTCGCTGCCATTTATTTAGCTCCTTTTCCTGCTGGTAACTAGCACCAAGTTATTTATAAGAGCTACAGAAAACAGATTAAAATATCCCTTAAATGAACACTTACTAGAAGAAACCACTAATCAATATAGAAAAGGTAAGTTGCTAACACCTCATCCCTGTGCTGCCACTTACCAGAAATCGTGACTGTAGCTCGACAAGGCTTCAATTCCTCGTCGCTATAATATAACATATTCGTGTTTATTCACAAGCTCGCTGACAAACCGCAGTAAGTTACATTGAAACATGATGGTACAATAATTATTATCAAGATCTTATTGAACACATACGTCTTGGCAGCCTGTTAGGCGCCCGCTCATTTTACTGCTGCCCCTAGGGAGTGGAAGGCTGAGTCGACCTAGAGAAGGTTTGCGGGTATCGAACCGTGTCTTTTCAAGATCTTATGTTCTTCATAAATACCACTTGTGAAGAAAGTCCTCGAGGTCTAATCTAATCTAATCCTCGAGTAAATCATAATCAAAAATCATAATCCATCGTAAAATCCAGGTCAAGATCCGATAGATCAGAAAAACCCGAAGCCAGGCTATGGTTGGTAAACACAAGTCAAAAGTGACGAGTCTTAAACCTTAATGATAAAAAATAATTGACAAAACACACTGAATTGGTTCACGAACTCCAAAGCTTATGATCAGTGATCGAAAAAGCCTGAAAGCCTAACACTGTTCGTGTTGAATGAATACAGGTGGTCTACTTCACTGCATCCAGTGATGTCAAGCCACACCTTGCAAGGTATTGACCTATAATTTCTGTAACCCGAGGGTAAAAGTTTATAGCCTGGGAAAAAATTAACTTTTTAAACATACTAATACTTATTGATATCTGCGTGGCTGCTTCACACACAAAAACACAAAAGAAAATACCGGTACATAAATTTAAAAATAAAATAATTAACCTGTGTGAAGTTCCTTCTGTGGCACAGAGAGCCTTGTGCGCCTGCAGTTCGTTCATGTAGGCATTTAGACGTGCTGTAGAAGTGAGTAAACTCTTGCCTGCCTCCAAAGCAATTCCCGGATTTCGGTTGGCAGCAAGAAGTTTGGCCGCACCTTCCTTCATCCTCAATTCATGTTCGATCTTCTGCCAAAGTGGATCGTCCTTCAATTATACAATACAATACAACTATATTTAGCATTGCCCTTCTTCCAAAGTTCAGCATTCAACACACGACCATACAATAGAACATAGATGGTGCTGAGCAGTTAGTGAGTTAAGGCTTGCTCAAAGTTCGTACACAGTAACCGCCTCAGTCGAGGATTGAACTCATACTCTTCACATTACAGGTGGAGCACTCCAACCAATCCATAATTCATTGCATTTTTTCACAATCACAACAAATCTGAATTATTAAGTTAGAATCTATAATCATTATTCTCACAACCGTTGCACGATAATGTTGTGGTTAGCATTCTGTATAACCCACAAATCCGGGGTTTTAATCCAAGCCGTTGCAGAAAAAAGTTCATATTTTTCCTCCACTTGCTCCCTCTAGTGCGCTCGGTGATAAAACAAGTGCATTAACTATACACGGTCGAGATTGGACAGATAGGGACTTGAAAGGCCATCTGATCCCAATTGAAGAGGCCAGATAATTCTGAAGTCCTGTGTAATTGCAGTTCATGGGTGTCAAGTCTCATTGGCCATATGTATTTAGATTTAAAAATCTAACAATGAGCTGGGCATGCCTTTAAGCAATATCAGAACATGTATCACAGATTTATAAGCTTTACACATTCTGTTGTTACATCAGAGTGCAAAACACTTAAGATGAAAATGGATATGATGAAACATCGCTTAGTACGAAATGTAAGTAGAGGTTAGTTGCTGTTTAACAATGCTGTGCCATAACAAAGATTCTTAGCATTGCCCTCCTCTCTCTCCAGGCTTGAGACTGGCACTGCCACAGTACAGACACTGGCGGACCTTGGTCCATTCTGACGTTAATGCAATTCAATGTTTCTTACATAACATGTACATAACAATGAATTATATTTCACAACCTGTCTTCCATTTCCTTCTTGTCCTGACGTCTGACGTAAACCGGAGAGCAGCTGCAAATACTGCATCCTCCGTGGAGTCGAGTGCAGGGTCGCCGAGTAATCGAGCATGCCAGTCCTCGAGCTCATCCTCAGCGACTTTTTCAACTTGAGTTTCCAACTGCCATGGAGATTGCTCAGCGTTCGCCTCGGACCAGCCTGAGAACTGCTCAGTCTCCGCATCGTTGGGCTCGCTTTACCGAAAGATGGCCGTCGCAGGGACAATCGTCTGTTGGCAAATCCTCTTCGCCACCTGGACAGTGTACTCGCTATGGATAATTCATCTAACGACTTTCTCTGTTGCAAATGAAAAACATGTAAAATCAACAAAGGCCTCATAAAGAATCAACAAAGGCCTCATAAACGGTTTATCTCTACTGTTGTTCTCAGGAATTTGGCCCATTTTGGGGATTCGGGTAGACCCCAACCCGGCACGCCATTTCCCAACTTTGGTGATCTACAAGGTTTTATTTCACTAACTTGAATTACAAATTTGGTTTTATCTCAAAGCTCACGCCAAGAAAGCTACTAAGCCGTAGCGTAAATTTGGGCCTGCAATTGTTGGGCCGGGCTCAATGGTCCGCTCTGAGTCCAATAACGAAATGCCCACTGTTGTACGGAAATACCTGTGGGGATAAAATAAAACTTGAAGTTACGTTACATTTACGGCACCTTTGAATTTAGAATGTAAATGTAATGTAAATGCAAATCTCCGAAATTTCTCAGCGCCACACAAAAGCCACGTCAGGGAGACCAGCTTAACTCCGGCGCTATATCAAATTAAGTCCGCAATAGCATATTGCACCTTCAGGCCAGAATTTCGGTCAGTTTTCCGTTTCTTTGCCGCCCTCGTGGAACCGAAACGCCTAAGATGACCCAAGTCATTTTCTTGGTCTTCTTCTTTATCCCAATTGTTTTGAAACTCTCGCTTTTCGCACGAGTTGTTGTCAGCCGCCATTTTTTCAAATCACCGGAAGCACAATGTTTGCATTGATCTCATATAGTTAATAACTAATGTTGAGTGTTATCGTCATTACTTCGCCATTACTGTTCCCTCGAGCTGCATTTTTCTCCGCGCGTCACAAACGCTGCGATAAGGATAATATAGGCCTACACTGAAGGCTAACTTCAATAAAAAAAAATAATGCTAAGGACTTTAAGGTTAAGTAACATGTCCAAGTGCTGATAAAATTATCTTTTCATATTGCTCATCCAGCAAAGTTTGTCCCTCTCTTTTGCCAACTTCTATGCGGGCTGGGTTTTGGCGCGCCGTCGTTTGAAGCCTTGTAAATTATAGTCTGGCGCTCTAGGAGTTGCTGGTTAATAGTTAATAATTAATAATAAATGAATTCTAGTAAAGCGATTGTGTGCACGGATACGCAGTGTGGGATTTGTAGAAAAAAGACTGGGGGATTGAACATTTTATCCGTATTTTGCAAACTGATGTCAACGAAATTTGAAAGCAGCTGATTTCAACACTAGCAGTTCTGCAAGTCAGATTCCAATCAAAATCAATTCCTTTGTTGAGAAAATTCAAAAATGCATACATGATACACCATGGAAATGTTTTCTCTTTGTCAGAGACTCAGAGTCAAATGATACTAAACCACACTAGCACAACTGAGGGGGTTGGAAACGACCCCCTGGGGTGTGCAATGAAGACTTAACTGTGGGGGTCCTAAGAAAGACTAAGGGTTGAACCCCCAAACTCCCAACAATTTCCACCCTGTGGGTACGTAGGCCTAATCTTTGAAATTAGGCCTCGTAAGGTTAAATTTTAAAAGTAAATCTTTGAAATTAGGCCTCGGTCTATAGTGGAGTGTCATGGTAATTAGCTGCTTCTGGAGGCCTAAATTCATAGTCCTAACCCTTGCAGCAGGCCCACCTGGAGCTCATATAGGGCCTCTATTCCCATATATGGGGATCGTCTACAGAGCCAATATGAGTCCAAATAATGCCCATCATGGAAATTCCAACAGGGAACAACATGCGCGTGCTTCTGTGTATCCAGGATCGGAATCGATAGTCTGTTAGATTTTGCGACCCATTTGTAAATTGTAGTCCTAGAGCGTAGAGGTCTCCAAGGACATTTCTGTGTTGCGTGTGCTCCCATTGTTGTTGACGGTATCATCCTAAAAACGATGGCGAACAACCAGGACGACCTTTCCAGAGCAGAAACATCGAGCTTGTTTTCCGCTTTGCCACTAACACAACTTCGCAGTTGTAGGAAACCCGATGACCGTAAAAGCGCGTCTGTCGATTCGTGCTAATGTCTTCTATTGTCTTTCAGCGTCATTCAAGAACTCGCATCAAACTGTCAAGACGTACGTCATAATTTGTTTTACTCAAATGAACGAGTAGACGTGATTATCTGACAAATGGAATCGATCAATCTAAACGCCGTCCCCTCTGACGTCATAGTGTGACGCCAGAAGCTGCTGCCTTCCACTGAGCTTTTATTATAGGCCTACGCATGCCCGGATGTAAAAAAATAACGCGCGTTGTAATTTAATGTAAATCGTTAATATGACAGATTCCGCATTGAAAATCGCCATAGTAATGTAAATGGCTGAAGTGATGCAAATCGTTAAAGTAATTCAAATCTTTGTAGTAATAAGTTATTATAATGCAAATCGTTATAGTAATGTAATTCGTTATAGAGAACTCTGCATACACATGGGCGGCGATCTAGGGAGGACGGGGGGACATGTCCCCCCACCTTTAAGAGTGGGGGGGACACTCCATACATTTGTCCCCCCACATTTTGAAGAAACACCAAAAAAGGCGGAGAAATGTAATTGCGTGTGAGGGTTTTCGCAGCGTTTGTGACCAGACGAGGTAAAAATAGAATTTTTGAGCAGAAGTGTCCCCCAAAATTATGAGAAAGAAGAAGGAATTCGTAAAGAAGTAAAATTATGAGAAAGAAGAAGGATTTCGTAAAAAAAAGTCAAATTATGAATTAAAAGTTTTAAGACGAAATCCTAAGAAGAAAAGGGTTATGAGGTTATTGAGAGGGGGAAGAAAAAGTCGTAAAAGAGGTGAAGAACTAAAAAAAGGTCATCAACTTTTTTCGGAGATGAAAGGGAAATTATTTTTCGGAGATGAAGTGGGAAGAAAAATTTTTTTGGGGACAAGATTTTCCAAAAAGGTCGTCGACGAGATCGTGGCCGACTTTGTCCCCCCACCTCTCAGACAAGATCGCCGCCACTGTGCATACATACATGTTTGGAGTGAAATTTAACCTGTAGGCCTATAATTTTTGGCCAAACAATGATGATTGAGGAAATAATAGAAAAGACCCTGCCGGGTAAATTAGGCTTTGTAAATTGTAATACGGGTAAATAACAGGCTGCAGCACCCGGGCCCGCAGTTTTGAGGGGCCCGCATTTTCGGAAGTACATTAAAAATTTATTGTAGGCCTACCTGTAATTGGGCCCCGCGCTGATGGCTATATAGGTAATCACAGCACCCGGGACCGCACTAGCCTTAATGCGGCCCTGGGTAAATAGACTAGGCCCTATAACCACGAGGAATACAGCAATGATTAGCACGCGCTTGTCGTTACAGTAACTCGAGTTTTTTTATTCATATATTAGGCCTAGGCCTACATATAGGCCTATCTGTGTAATCTGATCGTCATTTATTTGGGGGGGAAGGGAATGGTCTAAGCATAACTTTGCCTAAAAATGCTTATAATGGCGTCATTCTGTTGTAGACTATTACAATGTAAAATCTGTTTTACAAACTGCAGCGCTACTTGAAATATTCTAAAGTCGTTGCGGAATTAGTCTTGCGTTGTTAATGCTGAATATGTCACATAAAAATCTTAAAAACTGTGATCCGATCAAGCGTGACTACTCCCAGAACATTTACCCAAACGTGACGGTAAAGCAAACGATTTTCACTCGAGCGCATATTGCGTGCACGTGGCGATTTCATCGACCATGGCAACTCGGTGAAATCCGTTCCATGGCGACGACGCGGGAGTCAGTCGAGCGGATTAACCAAGACCGAGACAATATTCGACTACATGTATGGTAATTTACAAGATTCACTCTCGCGCTACTCCTGCTCAACGATAATACTAACTCAACCGTAACATTTACAACTAATCCAATCAACCGTGACGAATTAAGTTGCTCCACTATGACAACTCGGAAAACTTAATGATACAAGTGGATTATTTCAACCAAGACCACTGAGAAGTTTTATTCAACCCTGACAATTCGCTCGCTTGATTATCACTCAACGATATTCATTCGACCGTGAATTTTCACTGAAATCCGTTGAACCGTGAAAAACCGCTCCGAAAGTTGTTCGACCGTCACAATTCAACCATCACCACCAGTGGCAGCGATCTTGTTTGACAGGTGGGGGGGGGACATTTTGGAACTAATCTGGTGAAAAGAGTTTTGAACTGATCTGGTGAAAAAAGAGGTTAAAAAATTTCATGACCTTTTTTGGGGTTTCCTCAAAATGGGGGGGGGTCCGATGCATGGCGTGTCCCCCCCCACTCTTAAAGGTGAGGGGGTCTTGTCCCCCTCGACCCCCCGGGATCGCCGCCCATGATCACCACTGCGACAAGTTTTATTCAACCGCGACAATTATTTGACTCATTCGCTACCAGTATACCACTATTACTTAACAATATTCACTCGACCGTAGCCATTCACGAAGATCCAATGAACCGTGACGACTCAATGAGGCAACCCATTAACGAGATGGAAAAAGACGCCCTCGGTGATAACTGCGCTCCATCCTTAGGATCCATCGATGAACCAGAAGCATCTTCATCTTCGCCGGCTACTGCCGCAGGTGACGAATGGTGGATGTCGGAACAAGTGACGATATCCATCGTGTCCGTCAACCTCCTTCTGACTGTCGCCAGCGCCGCAGCTAATTCCATCGTCCTGGTACTGTTCTGTGTCTCGAGGACCATCCGAAAACCTCAGAACATCTTCATCTTCAACCTGGCTCTATCGGACCTTCTGGCTTCGGTGTTCAGCGGGCTCATGACGGTGTCCATCTTCAGAACCGCCCAACCGGAAACCGATCCAATCATGTGCGTCACAGTCGCCGTCGTTCTGACGTCATCCTGCACATGCGCAATCTGCTCCATCGCGAACATCGCACTCGTGCGCTATATAAGCATTGTCAGGACCAGCCTCCAGACACGCCTCTGTCGCTGGACCATAGTGATACCGTTCTGCATCGGCTGCTGGGTCTTGAACTTCATCATCCTGGGCATCCTGGTCGCCAGTGACCGGATGCGGGCCGTTAGAAAGCCAGTGACCAAGCTCTGTGCCTTCGACTTTTCCCGCAACCGGACCTACAACGAGGTAACATTTGACACTCCAACTTTCTCTGCGGGCATTTCATTTTAAAAGTAAGTCCTATCCTGATTTCTCCTCGCTGCTCCTGATCTTTCTCTCCGCTCCATTCCCAAACACTACCCGCCTGTGCTTCTTTGAGGTACCTAAAAGGCGGAGGCTCTTGTGAGATACAGGTAGAGGTAAAGGCAAAGACAAAAATCAGACATGTCATAAAGGTAAAGGATCCAGAGTTTAACGACATCTTATTGCAAAAAAGGCCGTTGATGCCGGGCTTTGCAAATAATAATAATAATAATAATAATAATAATAATAATAATAATAATAATAATAATAATAATAATAATAATAAAACAACAATAACAACAATAATAGTAATAATAATAACAGTATAATAATAAATTTAATTTAAATTTGAAACCATTGTGTTCGATCGTGATTTTATGTCGTCAGATCAGTAGGCCTAGCGACTCTGAGAATAATCTCTTGGAGAGGCGCTATATAAATTGACTATTACGCTAACAATTACAGGGTGCTACGGTCCTCATGGGCGTCCAGATACTGATCGTTGCCAGCGCCTACGTCTCCATTTATCGCTTCGTCCAGCAGAGCAAGGCCCGGGTCAAAGGTTACAACGGCAGCAGCAGCAGCAGCAGCAGCAGCAGCAGCAGCAGCAGCAGCAGCAGCAGCAGCAAGGAGGCAGAGCAGACGCGGAACCTACGACAGGAGATGCGTCTTGTGGTGCCAATGCTCGCCATCTTCCTCTGCTACTGCGGCAGCTGGATATCCTACATCATCGTCGACATTTTCGTCGATCCGACCGAGCTCGAACACCCGTGGTCCCACGTCCTGACGCAGTTCATCCTACTCTTGAACATGATCGCAGATCCAGTCATCTGCATCGCCTTCAACCAGGTCTACCGCGAGGAGCTCAAGCGCCTCATCTGCACCAAGCGATGCAGGCGCCGTCGGCAGCCGGTCGCAACGCGGGAAGGACCGGGCAAGGACATCCGCGTCCTGGAGACCATCCCCAGTGGATACACACCCTCTCCGGTGTCCATTGGGGCGGTCGAAGTGGTCAGCTGAACGCCGAGCCTACGAATCCCGCTGCAACCGTCCACTGCTCTTATTCCGGTAGTGCCAGTCCCAAGCATGGATAAAGAAGGAGGTCGACGCTGATAATCTTTGCTATGACAGCTTCGTTAAACAGCAAATGACCAACCAATGCCTGTACGCTGGTAGTGCCAGTCCTAAACTGGATAATGTAGGAGGGCCACGTCAATGGCCCTTGCAGATGACCGGACACCTTCGCCTGGCATCATTGTCAGTGTATCATCATCGTCGTTGTTGCCATCATCATTGTCGTTGTCATCATCATTGTCGTCGTTGTCATCATCACTGTCATTCTCATCATTGTAATTGTCATCGATATCGTCGCAATAATCATCATTGTCGTTGTCATCATCATCATCATCATTGTCGTTGTCATCATCATCATAGTTGTCATCATCATTGTGGTCGTTATCGTCATCCCTGTCGTCATCATCATTGTCATCATCATCATCGTCGTTGTCATCATCATTGTCGCTGTCATCATCATCATCATCACTGTCGTCATCATCATTATTGTCGTAGTCATCATCATCATCATTGTTATCAATATAAACGTTGTCCACGCCTCATCAGCATCCCCATCTTCATTCCAGAATACTGCTTTAAAATTAAAGATCACAGTATTAAAATAGAACTGAACAAAATGCCAGTTTTAAGCATCTGATTCTGAGTCTTTATTTACAAAAACCTTTGGCAAACACAAAACATTTACAAGCAAAATTACAAGAAAATACAGATCCGCAAAGATCTCATATTTGTTGGAAATTGAAAATAAATTTGAGCCGCACAAACAATTACTAATAAATAGATTTTTGTCTTTTAAATTTCTTTCAACAAACTTCATAATTAATTTAGCAACAACTATAAACATTTAATAGGACAACATACCATATACATAAATTCCATTGTCAATTAATTTATTAATACATATTATGACAGCTTTCATTCCTATCTTCAGTAAACAATAACTACTCGACTCCTTTGAGGAGCCATTGAGACAAGATGGATGGATTCTCGGCAATTATTTTCAAGAGAAATGCTTGATCTTTAAGGGCACTTGACTCACTCTTCTTGTCACTCATCTGCGTTACTCCAAGCAGGGGCGTCTATCCCCCCCCCAAGTCATTGGAGCAATTTCCCATTGCTCCTCTCTTCTTCCCCCTTCCTCTTCCTTCCCCCTAAAATGGTGGCACACACACTGACAGATGTTCCCCCTATTTCTTGGATGGAGCATTTGCTCCAAGGTCTCTATGGTGTAGACGCCTCTGACTCCAAGTCAGTCTCAAGAGTCCTCTCTCAATCGTAATCGAACACTATGAAAACGCCACTCAACGATTCCCTAGCTGCTCCCGACCCACGTCAGTGCTATGACTAACAACTAAAATGAACACCAGGCGTTTCCGGAACAGAGGAAGAGAAAGGCTGAGGAGCTCAAGCCGCAGTTCCTGTGGTAGACGGTTCCAACTAGAGGGGCCAACTTCCAGACTGAACAGTAGTCCTGCACATGCGAGGAATAAATAGATGGCCTCTTGCGGCCGAGCAGAGTGTGGGGCGACCAGGGAGTGAAGATACCCCAGGTACAGAAGGTCTGAAGGTGCTACCACGACCAAACAGTTGGGCAGAAGTTAAAATGTTGAACTGTATGCGATGGGCATAGGCAGCCAGTGGAGTGTCCCGAATGAAGGCAGATATGTGGGCAAACTTCGGGAGACCACCAATAAGTATTTAAGTCATCGTGTTGTGGTACTTTAGTGAATCGCTCTGTACAGTCACTTTTAAGTCACTCTTTTAAGTCATTCGATTAAGTCAATTCTTGAAGTGAAGTCATTAATCAATCAATCAATCAATCAATCAATCAATCAATCAATCAATCAATCAATCAATCAATCAATCAATCAATCAATCAATCAATCATATCAATCAATCATATCAATCAATCAATCAATCAATCAATCCGTTTATTATGAAAATTAATACAATTATCATTTCTGTATTCATTAAGCACACTATCAATTGGACAATTGTGGCTTCATGTCTTGCTCAAGATCCCTACACAGTAACCATCCCACTAAGTCTCGAACCCACAACTCTACACTGCAAGGAAGTGCACCCAAACCAATCAGTGTCAAAATCATTTTAGGTCATAACTTTGGACAAAGTTCATTTAAGGCATTATCATTATAATTATTAATTAGAAACTTCCATAGCGACCATGTCTAATGCATGAGGCACCGAACACTGGCACACCAAAACCAAACAGTAATCAAGACAAAATAATCACTTTATTACAAAAAACCACTAATCAACAATTAGCTTAACATGCAATGGATCGAAATTAAAGCATTTAACAATAAAAGTGGTTTGCAGTGTTAAGAAAACAGTGCATCAGAAAGATTCAATTGGGCAACATAACAACTTTTGTTACAGCTACAGCCGTAACCAGTTACCATACCACCAGTTACCACAACAGCAACTGAACAGCGGGTCACATTTACGGAGCTTTAGAGAGCGGGACATCTTACGGAGCTAAATATTTGTTCTGGGACATTCACTGCTTGATATATTCGCTCGTTACACTACTCCACATCGATATGTCCTTAACAACTGGTAACTATGGAAGCAGAGTTAGGCAAAGTTAGGCATCAACAACACGACTAATGATTGCAATTAACAAATGACTAAACATGATTCTTTACAAACAACGGCAGAAAATGTCACATAGAACCTCGAATTACGTACCCTCTTGAAAAACACATGATTTTAAAATCGTGTATGCTTACCAATTCTCTGTATCATGATCACAGAAGAAAATTCCTCCCTCGGGTTCACCCTAATCCCCAAAACCCCACCAAATCTAAAGACTTCTACAGCACCATAACTATACACAAGGCAGTGATAAATGGCCACTTTCAAAGTGTAGCCAAAAACTGTAATCCATCTCAGACACCTGACTGAAACCGATTGGGACAGAGAAACCAAAGTCAGGCTATGGCGAGTGGCTACCACAGTCCAGCTAAGCCTCGACCCCTGACCCCATCAACACAACTTTGAAATAGGGTCAAATGGGTTCAGTCCATCACATCCCATTTTGACAGGTTCCTAAATTGAGCTACATAAAATCCCAGCTACAAACATACATCTTAGAAAATATATTAGTTATCTGAAACGGAAGATACAGTGAAGTTGAATACGAAACATTCACCAAAAAAGAAGAAACCATGGTAACCGAAAACCAAGGTAACCTTTAATAGCCTATTAGAACCGAGTGCATTCCTGTTACCTCGTGCTGTCGTGACACTGGGCTCAAGTCGCATCATCTAACTAGACACATTAATTCTGCAAATGGAAGCAGTTTAGATTCAGCCCTGGAGCACCACCAACCAATCTGGTAAAAGTAATTCAAGACCTAGTGCCGACCAGTTACATCCATGAACAATAAAAATTTCTTTGTAACGGTCACTCGTGGCTTACGCAACACAGAAAGATGTACGCTAATTTTTTACGACACAGCTTGGTACGTTGCTGCGATGACCAATAGTCAAAAACGCCGAAGAATCCCATCGTTATAAAACGAATTAGAAAAAGAAAACCAGATCTTTGTTTACAGATCAGAAATATCAGAGATATTCAGGAACATTCAGGAGTATATAGGAACATTCTGAAATATTCAGGAACATTCAAAAAGATTAAAGAACATTCTGAAATATTCAGGAACATTCAGGAATATTCAGGAACGTCCTGAAATATTCAGGAACATTCAGGAGTATTCAGGAACATTCAGACATATATTCAGAAACATTCAGGAACATTAAAGAACATTCTGAAATATTCAGGAACATTTGAGAACATTCTGGAATATTCAGAAACATTCTGGAACATTCAGGAAAATTTTGGGACAATCGAGAACATTCAGGAACATGCAGGAACATTTAGGAACTATTACGAACACCAAGAACAATCAGGAACCGAAATTCACCGTAGATACCAATCCAGGCAGAATGGTATGCGGCAGAAAATTTGGTTGAACAAGGATCAGAGTCGAGACAATCCGGTGACTTCAAGTTACGACACGTAGATGTCGCGTGGTTTTTGATGACTTCGGCTGAAAAAAGAAAATTTAAATCTAAAAAGTGCAAAGAAAAGCATTCAAGCACATTTCTACTATTTACCTGTTCAGGTAGGTACAATAAGTAAATATGATAATACGGCCATCATTAATTTATGTTTTCTGACGATCTGGGAAGATTGAGGCTTTGACGATGAGATTGGAAAGGCTTTATTGTGGAATCTGAAATGCACACTGCATCTTAAAATTAAAATTATTATTATATTATTATTATTATTATTAAAATTATTATTATTATTATCATATTATTATTATTATTATTATTATTATTATTATTATTATTATATTAAATCTGGAAAAAAAATTTTCTTTTGCTCAGTCAGAATAGTTATAATTCAGCTGTAGTTCTCATAGAGACCATCCGTACACAGAACACTTCTGGCAGGCTCACTACATAAATTCCTAATTACACAGAGCACATTCAGACGCCAAATGGTTATTCCGCTGAATCTAGACGCCAGCTACACTTAGACTTAGCTTAATTGCATCACCCATTAATTAATTAATTAATTAATCTTTGGCCCATTATGGTAGCCAATTGGTTAGAGCGTCCAACCGGCAACGTGGAGAGAGTACGAGATCGAGACTCCACTCGGTCGGTTGCTGCGTAGGGACCTTGAGCAAGTCCTTAACGCACGCATCCTTACTGCGTGCACTTCTGAACTTTGGATGGAGGGCAATATCAAATGCAGTTGTATTGCATTGTATCAATTACAGTGGCATTGTATTAAATACAGTTGTATTGTATCAGATACAGTTGTATTGTATCAGATAGAGTTGCATTGTATCGTATCATATACAGTTGTACTGTATTAAATACAGTTGCAATGCATTGTATCAAATACAAGTGTATTGTATTGTATCAATTACAGTTGTATTGTATTGTAATCGTATCGTAATTGTATTGTAATCGTATCGTAATTGTATTGTAATCGTATCGTAATTGTATCGTATCATATACAGTCTTACTGTATTAAATACAGTGCAATGTATTGTATCAAATACAAGTGTATTGTACTGTATCAATTACAGTGGTATTGTATTGTAATCTATGACATAGATAACCAAGTCACTGTACTTACATTTGACTGTTAGTCATCGCAGCAACAGCAGACGATGTCCTTTATACACGAACAACACGCACAGCAGATGCAACACGGACAACAGCAACAGACCACGACAACGCCGACAACGACAACGACAGCGGCTCCCAAGACAACGAGAAGGATGACCCACCACTCTGTGCTAAAAGAAAAAGAAAAACTTTTGTGTAAGTCCTCTTTAACAGATTCAGTTCTATTGAACAAGTCCTTCTCTCTACGAATAGATTAATGCATAGGTGAATAGGTGAATAGGTGAATTGGTGAACAGGTGATGATAACACTCTGGCCTGAAGGGCATTAGATCTTGAAAAGTCGTGGTTCGATACCTGTACACAAAGCCCTTCTAGGTCGACTCAGCCTTCCACTCTCTATGGGGCAGCAGTAAAACGAGCGGACGCCTTACAGGCTGCCAAGGCGCATGTGAATTAAGATCTTAATAATTGTATCACAACTGCTTCAATGTAAAAGACTGCGGTTTTTCAGTGAGCTTGTCATTAAACACGACAAAAATTTTAAATCACGAAGAAGGTTAGTCTCTTACACCAAAGTGAGAGGCAGCCATGGGTATGAAGTGTTATCAACTTCATTTTCTTAGCCTCGGCATATGATAGCGGGTAGCCAGTCCTCTCCCTCACCGTCTCATCTTCGCACCGACAGTGTACGGTCAGTGTACTCATTATAGCCGAGTTAACTAGGGAGCACAGGTAAGGCAGAAATCTCGAACCAAATTTCTGCACTGGTGGGAATTTGAACCTCAGACCTCTCGATTGACAGTCCAGCACATTAACCACTATACCATCGAGCAAAAGGCAAAATAAACTTGTTTTCTTAGCCTATGATTAAGTTACTTAACTTACTCTGAATATGGCCACTTCCTCTACCTTGCAGCCTGATCTCTCCACCGACAACGTAGAGTAAGTAAGTAATTGTAACTGAACATCTATATAGCACCGTGCAAGGAGTAAAACAAAGTACAGGAGCTCTCTGCACTGGCCTATACGATGTCAAATGTAATTAAGAACTAGACATTACATCCGTTAGGAAAGCAATGCACAGCAAACTGGAAGAGTCTCCAGTGGTGGGCCCACACACACCCATAGAACCAACCAACAGATTCCCATCAACAGTTGACCTGAATTGTAATTGTAATTGTAACCGAAAACTTATATAGCGCCACTCAAATCAGCGGCGCTTTCAACCCGCATCAATGCCGGCACCGGCAAAAAGGAAAGTTTTCAGGCGTCTACGGAACTGGAGAGGAGAGAGGGCAAGCAGTGTATCTGCACCAACTTGCGTCAACAAGTGTACTCACTGAGTTGGCTAGGGGCACAGGTTGAGCAGAAATATCAAAACAATTTTCTGTCCTGACGGGACTTTGAACCCCAACCTCTCAGTTAACAGTGCAGTACCTCAACTCCTACACGATAACACAAGCCTCTAAGCTGTAGATAAAAAGTCAATTCCACTAACCACATGTCTCCAACGGCCACCTGTCCTTCATTGCAACAAAGACCTACAAGATCAAAATATTTGGTCAGTTTAGACAAAAACTTGTAGGCATATCTAAGTCTGACACACAATCCTATAACATCGTATACAGTCTGCTGTGTCTTTATGAGTTCTGCACACTAAACACCAC
>OY744613.1:8396306-8411543 GCA_963556255.1 Allolobophora icterica
GTACGGGTACCCCTCGCATTCCCCATGATTTCCCTTATGGTCGATTTTTGTATGCTTTGTAACTTTGTCCCCACTTTAAGGTCCAAAAAAACCAAGTAGCCTACATACATAGATCACGTTTCACAACAGTACTGTCAATATGTTGACGACATTGAGACCACGGTAGACCTAAAGGCTGCTGTCACGTTGCTTCAACTTGCTTCACACAAACTAACGCCACTTTTAGAAGTGGTTATAACCGGACAAGACTGTCACAAAAGAAAGTTACGCATATGGATAAAAGCCGACCAACCAAGGTGCATTAAATGACGCAAAACACGACCTTTGCCAAAGCAAACTCTTATTCATCACATCCAAATATATTTTCTTGCTACTTACAGCAATATAATGTAATCAAACATTAATATCAATATGTACTCATTCATTCTAACATTACGCAGTGACGTCACTAGGGTTGGTGTCACCCAGTGCGGTAAGTCATGATGTCACCCCATGGACCTCCTCCCTTAGTCCCCTAGCAGACCATACAGTATCCTTAGTAATGCTTTTGTACTAACAAATTTTGTTGCTATCTGTTATTGTTAATTTAAATATAACAAATCTCTGCTTAAACTCTACAAAAAAATTTGTTAGTCTTTTGGTGTCACCCCCTCTGAAGGCGTCACCCGGTGCGGCCCGCACCCCCTACTGATGCCACTAATACTACGTGGTTATTCCTTTATAAATAGAAGTGTATGTATATCTGAAAATGCATGTAAAGTTTAACAATAGCAACTCTGCTTATTTTTTCAATTAATGAGATCATTGGCCCCGCTGCCCGTTTGAATGAGTACCACATCATCTATGGTCTTCGTGTACAGACCGTGCTATGATCCCCAAGGAATAAAACTGTCAATTTCTACTACTACCACCACTACCACTCCTGCCTCTGCTACTGCTATTAATATCAGTGTAATTTACATGTACAATGTGCACGGTGTCGCTAATCCGTGTTGGATAATTAATCTGACGAAAATTGCTCTTGCCAGAGACAGGAAGATATCCTGAGTTTATCCACTTCAATCTATTGACAATCTGTGTTTACCAGTTTACTAATTACCCTTGGTCACGCTCGTTTATCACAATGATCCTTGTAAGCTATTATTACTAAGTAAATACGGAATTAAATTAGCGATTCTGTCTAACTTACCTTACCTAATCAAACACAATATACCTTACCCAGTTTTTCCTTCCTTTCTTTTGTTTACCTCCCATGATATACCATTTCCTACACCTTAAGTACAGTAGTATGAGATTAATGACAAGCCTATCATAAATGTTGACAGACAGACAGACAGACAGACACACACACACACACAGACAGACAGACAGACAGACAAACAGTCAGACACACATACAAACAAACAGACACACAGACAAACACAGACAGACACAGATAGACACTCACAGACAGACAGACAGTCACACAGACAGACACATAGACAGACAGACACACAGACAGACACACATACACGCAGGCAGAGTGCAGACACACATAGACTAACATATATACATACAGACACACACACAGACAGTGACATAGACAGACAGACATATACACCACAGACACACACACACACACAGAGACAGACACACAGAGACAAACACACATACAGACAGACAGAACTTGCAGATCTATTAGTAACATATAATATTGCACTAACCAGTATTTATTATGAGAGCCGAAAGCAGGAGTGTTCCATAGAACAGCTTTCGAAGTAAGGCAGGACTGTTCATGATTGTCGTTGGATGGCGTTGAGGCAGTGGACGAGTTCAACCTACAGATACACAGGTGAAAACAATTACACAACCATTAGTCCAGGTGATATCAAGATTCTCAAACCTATGCACAATTGACATTTATAAAAAACAGAGAAAAACTTACAACAGCATTCATTCATTCATCCATCCATCCATCCATCCATCCATCCATCCATCCATCCTTCCATCCATCCATCCATCCATCCATCCATCCATCCATCCATCCATCCATCCATCCATCCATCCATCCTTCCATTCAAATATTTAGAGCATTTATATAGCGGCAATATGACGGATGAAAGAAGAAGAGCAGTCCCTTAAGCAAGGACCGAGCGGCAGCCTTTAGTATGAAGTGTTAGCACCTTCATTTTCTCAACCTCGGCATACTGAGAGAGGTTGGCCAGCCATCTACCTAGCCTTCTGATCCTTGCACTGACTGTTGAAAAGAAATCTGGAAACATAACTCTCTAATTGCAATTGTAACCAAACATTTATAAAAGCACCATTCAACATTTCAATGGTGCTCCCGACCCAACTCAGTGCTACCACTAACAAATAACATGGCCTTCATGCGTTTCCGGAACAGAGGAAGAGAAAGACTGAGGAGCTGAAGCCGCAATTCCTGCGCAAGACGGTTCCAACTAGAGGGGCCAACATAAACAAAACTTCTAGACTGAGCAGTAGCTCTGCACATGCGGGGAATAAATAGATGGCCTCTTGCGGCCCAGCGGTGAGTGAAGCGACCTGGGAGTGAAGAGACCAAGGTACAGAAGGGCTTGACGTGTGAAGGAGCCACCCTGACCAAACACTTGCGCAGGAGTTAAAAGTTTTGAAGTGGATGCACTGGGGCACAGGAAGCCGGTGAGTGGAGAGTGTCATGAAGGAAGGCCAGAATAAATTTATTATAAAGCACTGTTGACAGATTATTGCATGGGACACGGTATGTATGTATGTATATATGTATGTATGTCTGTATGTATGTATGTCTGTATGTATGTATGTATACATGCATGTATGTATGTGTGTGTGTATGTATGTATGTATGTATGTATGTATGTATGTATGTATGTATGTATGTATGTATGAATGTATGTATGTATGTGTGTATGTATGTATGTATGTATGTATGTGTCTGTATGTATGTATGAATGTATGTATGAATGTATGTATGTATCTATATAAAGATATATTTTGATTACTTATATCAACTACCTTTATACAACTCATCTAATCCTTTTATAACTCGTGCTGCAACCATTTAGTGTGTTGAAGTTGAGTTCTGACAGTTGGTATTAGTAATACATGAAAATTGATTGATTGATTGATTGATTGATTGATTGATTGATTGATAGATGTATGACGCAACGTCTACTCTTCCGCCAAAAGACCATGTAACCGTTGGCCTGTACTCTGTACGAGTCTCAAGTGAGGCCTACTTAACAAACAGTTGATCTTCAGATTACATCCTTGTTGCATAATGACTTTGTCAAGCGTTAACTTTGCATCACGATGCTCTCCTACTTAATGCATTACACAGTCTGATTCATAGAAGCATTAGCGATCACCTGCGCTTCATTAAAATCGAAAATTCAATTACATCAACTCAATTACAAATTCTCACAATTTTATTCAGGGATGTCTTTTCAGTTTTTTTCAATGGGGGGGGGGGGGGGCGAGGGACGTCATTTGAGTATTTTCCAGGGGGGGCTTGGCCAGACTGATAAGTTTGTATTTAGTCTACATGTGCAAAACTGTAAAGCAATGCTGCATGATGTGTGCTGCAGTGCGCATATTGTCACTTAATATAATTAGGTTTTGATGAATTTATTTAGTTTTCTTTTTTACCCGATTCTTCTTCCTCCTTTTCTTGTTCAATCCTTTTTCTTTTTTTTCAAAAATCAGGGGGCAAATGCCCACCGTCCCCCCAAATGACGTCCCTGATTTTATTAGGTTGACTTCAAAAAAGGAGGGTATTTAACTGAACTTCTGGTTAAATATCCTGGTTGGCCCTTATCTGTGAGCTGGCAAACAGTTCACAATTTAAATCAAAACCAAACAAACCAGTGATTGGCTAGTCTTCTCGTTTTGTAATGTAGAGACAGGGCTGGGACAAAATAGGAAGCATTACTTACATACCATAAATAGATATGAAGACGGAAATTTCAGTTTAGAGAGAAATATAGTCTCGGCATGAGCGTCGCAAACATGAGGACAGGGCCGGCCCTACCCCAAATGTCACCCCAGACAAAGCATACATTTGGCGCCCTCTGACTCACGGCAGGAGGTACAGAGTACAAGTGGGGCAACCAGCAACTCTGAACAAATACAGGCCAAAGACCAGATGTATATCAGTAACAACATGATTTCAAGAAATGCTTATCAACGAGAGGATGGCCGTTAACTGAGCTACAGGATGCATCAGAGGCAGGCCTTCCACTTAGAAACCTGGGCCCAGCCTCCGCAAATCCTGTACACTCGTCACATATGGGTAGCAATTAAACAGTTCATTCCAACATAAAACACGTGACAGCATGAATAATGAACTAATACAGTCCAGATTAAACTAATTAAGTCTAAACTACACTAATTATCTAAATCAAACTAATCATTAATTAATAGTCCAAATTTAAATACATGTAATATTAGGAAGAAATAAATTACTTGGTAAACACAGCTCAGATTGTTGACGTTATGGTGACCTGTTTTAACATTTGAACGACACACTAAAAGCGACTGGGAAACCAATGCAACTCATCATTAAAGTGTTAATTTATCAGAAATTTTCCCATTTTTATGGCCCACATCAATCTATAATTTTTTACAAACCTTTACGACCTTCATTTTTAACCATCAGAGCTTTTGATGTTGTTTTGTGTCCACGATATTTGACAACACTTTTTTTACTTATTCACATATATTCCTTTATCAGAATTTTTGGTTCGAATTTTGTTAGTTTCCAAAGAGTTTCAGAACTACTTTTTTGTTTTACTGGAGACAGCTTTGTTCAAATATGGGGTGCTCGATAGTGTAGTGGCTAGCGTG
Source organism: Allolobophora icterica (assembly GCA_963556255.1). Classification (NCBI taxonomy): domain Eukaryota; kingdom Metazoa; phylum Annelida; class Clitellata; order Crassiclitellata; family Lumbricidae; genus Allolobophora; species Allolobophora icterica. The sequence continues at coordinate 8,401,149 of OY744613.1, forward strand.
CTGGACTGTCAAACGACAGGTTGGGTTCAAATCCCACCAGGGTAGAAATTTAGTTCAGGATTTCTCCATCGCGTGCGCCCACTCGCCGACTCAGCTATAACGAGTACATTGACCATACACTGCTGGTGGGAAGATGAGATGCCAGCTTTAACTATCGCATCATCTCGCAATTAACTTCATGTTAAAATTTCTAAGCAGCTTATGTGTTTCTGAACTGACACGCCTCTCCCTGTCTACTGATGGCTCCTAATGTTAGCCACGCTTCAATAGTAGTAGTTGCTGTTTAACAACGCTGTATTATAACAAAGATGATTATAGTATGACCCTCCCCCTTATCCAGACTGTTCATTCATTCATTTTGATAATTTATATAGCGCCTCTTCAAGAAGCCTACTCAGAGGTGCTTGGGACTGGCACAACCAAAGTATTGGCAGTGGTTTCCTCGTAAATCAAATCAATTCAAATTGATTTATTGAATCGAATGCAGACAGATAATATTTCAATCAGCTAGCTATTTAGATAACATCAAGAATCATAAGACTGAAGAAAATAATGATATACAAATTATACTGGCTTCAATGTTCACTTCTGAACTTTGTAAGTAGGGCATTATCAAATTACAGGTGTGCATTGTATTGTATTGTATTGTATTGTATTGTACAGTATTGTGAAAGAGTTGAGCTATCCACTTCTTCTGTTTCCAGCTAATAATATAGAACACACCTTGGGCATTTCATAACCTATTCCGATTTTTAAAATCTTCCTTTCAACTTAGTTCCCTTTGATTTACAATTTACAGCAAGGTCAGTTTCGGAGATTTTGAGTTTTTTTTACAGCACCAGCAGAACTACGTGATAGATAATCCCTTACCGTGATAATCCTTTAACTCGAAGATAGTCGCACGTTGAACGCTTACGGAAATGTTTCCACGATACCTTAAACTGATTATTTTTCTAATTTTATTTAACTGTCTGGAGAATTAAAACGCCAAGTTAGTCGACGATTTTCACAATAAACCCTTGGCACGACTCGCACCTGATTAAAAATTGAGTGGGGATGGATATAGGTCGATGGGAAGGAATGACGATTTCCAGCGAAATGTATCATACCGATGTACGGTAGCCAAAAAGTAACCCTTTCTCCTACAGGCTGCTGGGTTTGACATTGAACGCCCTATAGTATATAATTATTATTATATGCTCTTAGATCATCATCAGCATCAGCAGATCATTCAGGACTTTCTACGGCGCCACTAAACCTGTGCCCAGTGGTGCCTCACAAAGAGCGTTAGCAGAAGGCTAAGCTAAACAAGGCGTGTTTTAAGTCGATTACAGAAGATTTGGTGAGAGAATAGTCGTACAGCCTAGAACAAATTTAAATAAAATATATTCAGCAAAAGTAAATTTATACAAACAAAGTTTACACTATTCTGTGCTTTTGTGCCTCTGCATTTGGCAATTTTTGCAAAAATTTGCAAGTTGCACATTTTGTAGGGCTTTGCAGCTAAAGACGCGGTCCTTTGCCGGTACTTACCTGCAAGATCAGGATTCTGACTTAAACTTTGTTTATCAACCATTAAACCCTGCCACACGCTTCTCGTGCACATTATGGCTCATCCGCTTATATACCAATGTAGCCCGGTTAGCTACATCGGTAAAAGTTCCTTTATTGTTGCAGGGTTTATTATTTTAGCTGTCTTTTGACTTCGTGGCTGCCGGTAATTGACTTCAAATCTTGCATGCTGTAGTATCGCAACTGCTTTTTGTTATCCGGGCAGTATGGGCATTCATTCTTTTCACATGTTCAAGTCCTCATTGAACGAATTCATTCAGCAAAGTTGTTGTTACAGTACATCTCATGTCTGTCATATTTCTTCATTTAAGACATGTTTTTTCATCGCGTAAAAACCATAATTACGAAAATGTCAAAATAATTTCCTATCCAGCGATCCTTATAGGCTCTCGTATGTTTTTTTTATATGAAACGAAGAGATTTCATGGTAGAGATACATCGCATACAAGAGTGCACAGCACTGTCATCACTGTTATAATTTAATCGAAAACAATCGTATTTGTGTGGATAAAACCCGTATTTGTGGGGATAAAAAATCATCGATCAAGGACAGTGAAACTATTATCATTTTCTCCACTGGTCTGCTACAGAAAAATTACTTGTAAACAATCTTACCAGATAGACTCTAAACTGTCATTTTAGAACTTTTAAATTTTCCGATGACAGCTATGTAAAAAACTTTTTAAGTAGTTACTAATTTATTTAATAATTGATTTGCTAATGCTCTGAGATGTGCTATTTAAGTAGGCCTGTCCTATTTTTATATATTTATTTACTTCACATTTCTGTAAATATTGATATACATTATTTTCTATGTAATTTTTCACACTGAATTTCATCGTTGGTTCGTCCTGATAAAATCTTCAACAGAATCTATTATTAGGTTTCCAAATTTCCTACTCAGCTGGCATGGATTCTAAATATAGAACTTCCCGCGCAAGAGACCTTTGTTCAAGTATCGGTTGGGGGTTGTTTTAGGATTATTGGGTGGAAAATGGAGACGCCAAACAATTCGTCAACATTACAGCTTTCGAATGGCCATCACAACCCTTCTTCGTCTCACGAAGACGACTACGATATCCGTGATAAAACAGAGTAAGCGGTAAACTGGTTTTTCATTTGACGGTGTAGTTTCGTTACTGCGGGCCTGACCGATAGTCCACCTCAAAGGGCTTACCCATAGGCCCCAATCCCGACCAGTACTGGCAGTACCCCTTAAATAAAAGGGAGCATAAGGAAATTCAGAATCGAGAGTTGTCAGTGGTTTTGGGTTTTGGTTGTTTAAAGTTGCCATGAGAACTGAATAAGTCTAAAACAGTTTAATCTTTCTGCTCCTCCGAAATGGTTGAAAAGCCCCCCACCCTATGTCAACAACTTTTCAGCCTCAAGGTCAACTCCCGTGCTTATATTAGTTTAGTAAAGGAAAAGAAGAATTAATCATAGCACCTCTGCTAGTTTGCTGTTAAACTGGTGCTATATAAATGTTCAGTTACAATTACAATAATTACTGAAGTTGAGAAAAACTCTAATATCGTTGGTTCTCCTAGTTTTTGCCATTGATTTTGTTTAGTTAAAACTACTCATTACTGTTATTTTACACTGTAAATATTACAGTTCTATTACATAATTGTGTTACATAATTGCATTACATAATTGTGTTAAATTATTGCTTACATAATTGTGTTACATAATTGTGTTACATAATTATATTACTTAACTGCATTACATAATTGTGTTACATAATTGCATTACATAATTATGTTACAAATTGCATTACATAATTGTGTTACATAATTGCATTACATAATTGTGTTACATAATTGCATTATGTAATAGCATTATGTAATAGCATTACATACTAATTGTATTAGGTAATTGCGTTACGTAAAATTGCATTACATTTCATGTCGCAGTTCTGTAGTGGTCGCAAGTAAGAAGCGTGCTGATTACCTGGAGTGGCCAGAGTACTTCATGGCCGTCGCTTTTCTTTCGGCTCAGAGGAGCAAAGATCCAGCCACACAGGTCAGTTTCGTTCACAGAAATTCTATTACAAGGCTAGCTTTATAATTCAAATCAATTAAAGTTATTCGATTGGGTTATTAGATTCGAGTGAAACCATGTTCTGTGGTTGCTTGCTGTTTGGGTGGTCAAGTATTTGAACCTCAAAGTACTGTTGCAGGTACTCGTGCCGTTCAACTGATCACCAAGGTACTGACCTGGTCTGTTTAGAAAATGGGTGTCAAAGATTTTTTAATGGTGGGCCAGTAACAATATTTTCCAGCAGGTGGTGGGTCAGGGTGCCAAAGATGCCTGAGCAAAAGAGGGCTTGGTGAGCCTGTCCCCAGAGAATTTTTGCAAAACTAAATTTTTTAATGGTGCATTTTTAGTATACAAACTGCCAGATTAGTCTTATAAAATCGTAATTTTGATCTTCATTATCAGTCACAAACATCACATAAACCAGACACTGAGATGTGCATGTGAGCAGAAGTAATAAATTGACGTCATTAATCAAAAGCCACTATAGAGGAGTGAGGATTTGGTGATGAATTTGACTCCAATCGGAAGCATTTGACTCTAATCAAACGCAGTTGACTCTAATCTGACTCGTTTGACTCTACTCTGACTCATTTGACTGTAATGTGATACAGTTGACTCTAATCTCATGCATTTGACTCTAATCTCATGCATTTGACTCTAATCTCATGCATTTGACTCTAATCTCATGCATTTGACTCTAATCTCATGCATTTGACTCTAATCTGAGGCAGTTGACTCTAATCTGACGCATCTAATCTGATGTATTTGGCTCTAATCTGATTCAATTTGACTCTAATATGATGAAGTGGACTCTAATCTGATGCATTTGACTGTAATCTGACGAATTTAACTCCAATCTGCTGCCTTTGACTCTAATCTGACACATTTGACTCTAATCTGATGCCTTTGTTTCCATTTGTGTTGGTGGTTATAGGTTGGGGCGTGTATCGTGAACGAGGAGAAGAAGATCGTTGGTGTTGGCTACAATGGAATGCCAAATGGATGCAGTGATGATCTCGTTCCTTGGGACAAGCGGGGTGAATGGCTTGATACAAAATATCCTTATGGTAAGCATGGAAAAACGTAGCCTAATTGAAGAAGCACTGTCCCTTGAACTAGCCCTTACATACAACCATGACTTAACGACTTCATATTTCTTGGTCTCAGCATACGAGGGCAGATGGCCGCCCCTCTTCCTCTCTGCGTGATCTTCCCACTTACAGTATATGGACGCCGTCCATTGGACGGTGTATTCATTTTTTTAGCCAAGTTCACTAGGGTCGTACGTGGAGTGAAAAGTCTCCAAGCAAATTTCTGTCCTTGTGTGGGTCTGAACCCCGAACATAATGACCGAGTCTCCACACGCTAAACGCAAAACTATTGCACAGCTATTAGACAATGATACTTATTCTTTGATATTTGGACACTTTAAATCCCCAGTGATTGTAGAAATCTTGGGAGAATTTTAATAATTGATATAATAGATTTAACGAACCAGAGACACAAGGAGTCGCAAAAAGGAGGAAATTAATTAATTGACAAAGGGAAGATTAAATTAATTAACTGATGCATTAAGGTTCTGAGATGAGACCTTTTACCTAAAGGGATAATTTTCAGACCCAAGACGGGGTTGAACAAGACAGGTTTACCTTTTGACAAGCACGTAAAGTAAAGTAACAAAGCAATGGCTTGTTTTTACATGGTTCCTACAACTGCAACGTGGCTGTGGGTCAGAAACCATCCAGAAATGTATTCTTACAAATAGCCTTTAAAGTAAAACTTATGTACAATACAAGGCATATTCACAAGGCCAGAAAGCCTTCTTGTTTAAAGAAACAGAAATGTACATGCTGTGTAACTTGTATTACTTGTCTGACAATTGACAGTGTAAAGCATCCAAATAGTACCTTGCTACTGAGATGCTATATTTTGTCATAATTATAATTAAAATAAGAAATTTTGCTGTGTGTAGAAGGGTTGTTGAGGTTTTCCATTGTCTTGCAGTGTGCCACGCCGAGTTGAACGCAATCCTGAACAAAAACTCTAGTGACGTTAAAAACTGCACGCTGTACGTCGCGCTGTTTCCGTGTAACGAGTGTGCAAAGCTTATCGTTCAATCGGGAATCAAGGAGGTTGTTTACATGTCGGACAAGCACAAGGAAAAACCGGCATTCCAGGCCTCCAGACGCCTGCTGGAATGGGCAAAAGTCAAGTGCAGGTAGAACTGAAGGATTTCTTCTGAACATTCTTATTGTATAATTATCTAAGACAGTGTTTTAAATTTATTTTGCTTGTGGGTGTGAAGTGTTACCGACTTCATTTTTTGTGATCTTGGCATATGAGGGTAGGTGGCCGGTGCTCTCACTCACCACCTGGTCTTCCCATCGATGGTGTAGAATCGATGTACCCGTTTTGTAGCCAAGTTCTCAAGTATGCGCAGTTGGAGCGGAAATCTTGAAATATCTTGTGTTGGTGGGTATTTGAACCCCAAACCCATTGGTTGACAGTCCATTACACTGACCAATAGGTTTTCGTGTACTCAATTTAATCTCTGTGTTGACTTTGTAGTCATATTCTGATATCGTGGTGTTCTGTAAGTGGATTAAATTTGAAATTCACTATCTTGACTGTGCTCTATCAGAATTATGTCCAATTTGTTTGTGGTCTAGCAGTGTCGGGTGGTGCTAGTCCCAAGTCTGGATTATGGAGGAGGGCAATGCTAATTATATTTGTTATGACACAGTGTCGTTAAAAATTACAGGGTACTTTTGTATGCCTGAAGACAGAAAGAGAAACAAAATTTGACAGCAGTGTTGCAAGCACAATGTTAAACACACAAACTTTAAACAGGTTTATCGATGTTGTCAATGAAATTCTAGTTTTACAATACTGTAGAGAGAATCGAGTTCAGAATCACGTGCAGCATATTTGCTGTCTGAGTGACAACGTTTAACTGGTTTTGTTTTTTATTTTTGTTTCAGTCCTTTTGTGCCAAAGCGATCGAAGATTGTGATAGACTTTGAATGCCTCGACAGCACGGGACAGTAGCTAATTTTAAGACATTGTAGTTTTAAAGTTATCTTCCACATTTCAGAATGATTTTCATGTGTTTATACTGCAGTCGAGTAAAAACAATTCTGATTAGGTATTTTTTAAATTTATTTTAACACTTTAACGACGAGCTGCATTGGTTTCCCAGTTGCTTTTAGTATACTCACGTCGTTTAAAGTGTTAAACCATCTTGGATTGGTTTTTAGAACTGGTTTTCACACAGTTCTGTTGTATTTCTGTGGAGTATGTTCTTGCTAAATTTCTGTTTAGTTGCTACGAACAGCACACTCAGCTCCCAGCTATTATATCAGTGATAAAAGTAGTTTCGGTTAAATATCCGTTGGGATATCTTAGTGTGTTGTATAAAGTCCACACAATTTAGTAATTTGTAGTTTGAAATGCAATATCAAGTCTACATTATGACATTTTGCCTTTTTTAAACTAATGTTAGGTAGAAATATGTTACTAGAACTACTGAGAAAAATGGTCCGTAGCTCTATCAACCATTCTCCTAACGTTTTCATGTCTGGACTTGAATTTGTTTCGTTCTGAATAAAAATGTTTAAACTTATAAGTCATTAATGTTTAATTACTGCAGACACAGCATAATAAAGTAGTTTGTGTTTTCCAGTTGCTGTGGCATAAGTTGATGAGCTGGAGTATAGATGTAGTATAGGCTTCAGTGGTGAAGTTGTTCCTTTAGAAGACCAACTCTGCTTGCTTATCTGAAACAAAATACATTGTACAGTGTACATGTAGTTCATAAAGAATGTTTAATTTGGATCTTATATTGGCTCCATGTGGGCGTGCTGACAGGTTTTGTCTTGAGGTGATGCATCTTTAGCTGAGGTGCAGACACTACTTCAGTAACCTAATTATGGGATTCTTTGCTCATGGTGTCTAGGTGATAATCATTTTGTAGCATTATAAGGGGGTGCTCGATAGTGTAGTGGTTAGTGTGCTGGACTGTCGATCGAGAGGTCAGGGGTTCAAATCCCGGCTCAAGACATTTGGCGGCCCTTGGCAAGACGTCAAACCGGCGGCCCTAGGCAAACCGTCCGAAATTTTTAGATCTTCGTCATGGTAATTTCGATTTCGTCCATCTTTTTTGGAATTTCATCTTCAAAAAAAAGTTGATGACTTTTTTTTAGTCATTCGCCTCACAAATGAATGTCGTTACCTTTTTTAGCAATTCACGGTAATAATTTTTGAAAAATCCAAAATTGGCGGCCCCTAAAAATCGGCGGCCCTAGGCGGCTGCCTATAGTTTGCCTATAGGACGAACCGGGCCTGCTTCTGTGTAGCTTTTGAAAACGGGTTCATTGTTCGATGAGTACCAGAATACAATCCCGTTCTCTCGGTATCTCAGAAAAGGAAAGCAATGAAACTGTAGTCGAACTGTGCTTTAAAAGAAAACTAAACGGAATGAATAAACCAATTTGATGAACCCGGTTGTATTATAAAGATAATAATATGCTATAATTACACTAACTAAGTATTCAATTGTTATACATAATTATGGTGATTATTTTCAACAACCCAGGATGAGCGATTAACGAGTCGGCCATCAATTCAATCTACTCTCATATATGGGATCGTCCATAAAGGATTGGTCATCACCAGGAGCGTAACTTTTTGGTCTAAAAAGTGGGGGGTACCAATACTTTGGTCTAAGAAGTGGGGGGGTACCAATTTCTTCTCCACTTTCGCTTTTCGCATGGTGGCCATTTTGAACATATTCCCTGTCAATATTCTCATTAATTTTGGCTCTCGATTTACCTGTGTATCTAAGAACTTTCGCACTTTGGCGGAGACTGCATTCTCTGGGAACAAAAATATTGATTGACATTGTTTAAAAAGTGGGGGGTACAGTACCTTCCAGTCCAAAAAGTGGGGGTACGGGTACCCCTCGTACCCCCCACAAATTGCGCCTATGGTCACCACAACGCGGGAAAAGGGAGGTTAAGCCTATTGGCCTTAGTACCGCGTGGAAGTGAGGCCGCCCGCAAATTGGGAGTAGTGAGGGTAATAACAAATGCGTACAATGGAGGCAGAGGTCCAAAGTAGGTTGTTTGTGTGGAAATCGTTTTTGGGACGACCCCTATGGCAAATTTGCGCCCGCGATGAACCGAGCCATAGGGGTACAATACATGTAGGCGGAAATTTACAATGTATAAATTGAAAATTTAGTTAAGAGTAGTTAGGATTACCTAGATGGTTTTTTCTTTTTGTTTCTTAGTTATTCTCTTCTCGAGCTTCTTTCTTTCTTACTTTCTTCTCTTTCCTCTGCTCCTTTTCCTGTTTTTTTTTAAATCTTAATCTGTCATGGTATTTTACATGTATAGGCAGCCCGTTAGCGGTCCCCTGGTCCATTTGGGTCTACCTTTTGCCTTCCTAGACTCCTTTTGAAATGTTTGCAGAGTCCATAAATTGATGTAGCCTATGTCACACTGTCAGGATTCTCAGGATCGCAATAAACGACACTGAATTGAAAGTGTGTTTTTATTCAACGGAAGACAATATATATCTGTACAAATGCAACGGTACTCGGGGGCGTCTACACCATAGAAACCTTGGAGCAAATGCTCCATCCAAGAAATAGGGGGGGAGATCTGTCAGTGTGTGTGCCACCATTTTAGGCGGGGGGAAGGAACGGGAAAGGGGGAAGAAGAGGGGAAATGGGACGTTGCTCCAATGACTTAGAGGGGGGATAGACGCCCCTGACTGTACTTGCTAATACCCTCCTTCCAAACTTTCCGAAGAGCATAAACGACCATAAGACCGAGAACATCGATGACTTTGGGTTATTATTAGGCATTTATTAAGCGCCACGATATAATGACCAAGCATCAATCGATGGCGCTGAACAATTGTGAGTGAAGGACTTGCTCAAGGTTCCTACACAGTTACTGTCTCAGGAGAGGAGGATCGAACCCGTACTCTCCGTTTTGCAAGCTGAGCGCTCTAACCAATCGGTTACCGTAGGCTACCCTATGAACATGGAAAGCGGTAACAGATTGGGTTTTCCGAGAACTCGAGGCTCAGATCCTATTTCCGGTTAAAGAATAACAGAAACAGTATAAACTGATATGAGATTGGCCTTTCTATCGAGATTGGAGTATGGACTGAAACTCAGATTGGAGTATGGACTGAAACTCAGATTGGAGTATGGACTGAAACAGTGAACTCAGATTGGAGTATGGACTGAAACTCAGATTGGAGTATGGACTGAAACTCAGATTGAAGTATGGACTGAAACTCAGATTGGAGTATGGACAAACTCAGATTGGAGTATGGACTGAAACTCAGATCGGAGTATGGACTGAAACTCACCCGATATTCAGTTTGACGTGCATGCAAGCCACGCGTTTTTTCCCCTTCTGGAATAGAGCTGTAACTTCGTACCATCCAGCGGGTGCTTTGCTGGTCAGGGCGAACGGCGTGGGAGGCAGATTGAAGTCGCCCTGAAAATATTATTATTAATATGTAATTGCAATTGCAAATTTATACAGCGCAATTTTAACAAAACTTATCAGAGACGCTCCCAACCTAACACAACGAGGACCATCGAACAGAAGAGGAGGAGAAGGAGGACACGGAAGAGGAGGAGGAGGAGGAGGCGGAGGAAGAGGAGGTGACGGAGATGGAGGATCGAGAGGCGGAAGAGGAGGACAAGGAAGAGGAGGTGACGGAGATGGAGGATAAAGAGGAGGAGGCGGCGGAAGAGGAGAA
>OY744613.1:8411743-8541743 GCA_963556255.1 Allolobophora icterica
AGGAGGAAACGGAAGAGGAGGAGGAGGCGGAAGAAGAGGAGAAGGCTCAAGAGGAGTCGACGGCGGAAATTTCAACCGATGGCAAACCAATCTCTGCATGTAATTTAAACTGAATTCAAATGCTTTAGCGAACGAATAAGCAAAATCAAGCAATGCCTACTTACCTTTTTCATCTGGCAGAATGGATTCTGTGTCTCATCCTCATAGTCGTCTCCCTCTTCGGCTGCAGCAGCTGCTGTCTGGGTGCTGCAGATGTCTGGACGTTTGCATCCTCCTGGTACATGCGGGCAAACGTTGACCCATATCAGCCCAATCTTTCTTCTTATACGCATTTCCAGCTATAGACGCAGTTAACGGTTAACCGACCCAAACTGAAACTCGTTATAGATCGATAATTGATTCACTCATTCAGTAATCGGCCAATCACTAAAACTAATCGATCCTCCAGTCACTGATCAAGCTAATCGATCATTTAGTCGATTGATCAAACTAATCGATCATTAAATCGATTTGTCAAACTAATAAAATTAATATGAAAAATATGTGTTAATTCGAATTAATACGAGTTAATATGAATACATATGAGTTAATATGATTTAATTCGAATTAATATAGTTAATATGAATTAATATGATTTAACTCGAATTAATATGAGTTAATATGAATTAATATGATTTATTTCGAATTAATATGAATTAATATGAGTTAATATGATTTAACTCGAATTAATATGAGTTAATACGAATTAATATGATTTAATTCGAATTAATATGAGTTAATATGAAATAATGATTTATATCGAATTAATTTGAATTAATATTAATTAATGTGAATTAATATGAATTAATATGAATGGCAACCACTGACGCCGATTGGCGGTTCGATGTCTGAACCGACAGTGGCGTTGAGAGCGACGATGACGTTTCCTGAAGCTGGAGAGGCAGAGGAGAGATGCTGAAGGCCTTGACACGCACCAGTGATCCAGCGCCTCCGCAGTCGCGCCAGCTGAACGACTCCTCTTGGCTGTTCTGGCGCTGAAAGAAATCACTCATGCGTGACCATCTAGAAACACACGGTGATGACGCGTTGTGGTAGCTTACTGTGATGATATGTTGAGGTGACGTTGTTGATGACGTGTTGTGATGACGCAGTGTGATGACGTATTGCAGACTGCAGTGACAAATGTTGATGACGTGTTGTGATGACGCAGTGTGATGACGTATTGCGATGACAAACTGTGGCGAGACACGGTAGCTGATTGGCTAGGGTGTTCGCCACGTAACGCGGGGTTGTACGCGTTCGAGCATTCTTCTCTGAAACGGTTACTGTGTAGGGACCTCGAGCAAGTCATTAACTCACAACTGCTCAGCGCCATCGATTGATGATGTTTGTTCATTAGTGACGCTTAGGGCCTAATCAATGCATGAAATTGATGATGATGATGATGATGATGATGATGATGATGATGATGATGATGATGATGATGATGATGATGATGATGATGATGATGATGATGATGATGATGATGATGATGATGATGATGATGATGATGATGATGATGATGATGATGATGATGATGATGATGATGATGATGATGATGATGATGATGATGATGATGATGATGATGATGATGATGATGATGATGATGATGATGATGATGATGATGATGATGATGATGATGATGATGATGATGATGATGATAACAACAACAACAACAATAACAATAACAACAACAACAATAATAATAATAATAATAATAATAATAATAATAATAATAATAATAATAATAATAATAATAATAATAATAATAATAATAATAATCAGTGCTTTTTTTTCTAGAAAAAAAGGTTCCGGAACGGAACAATTACGGACGCTCTAACATCCCGAGAAAAACGGGATTGGGGGATGGGAGGGGTCTCAATAAACACTGAAAACAGTTCAAAACACTGAAATTAAATTAAAATAACTAAATTATTGTTTTTATTATTAAAATAAATAAATTATTTTTTAGGAGCTGAAAAAAGGTGCCGGAACGCCGTTCTGGCGCGTCCCGGCTGAAAAAAAACACTGATAATAATAATAATAATAATAATAATAATAATAATAATAATAATAATAATAATAATAATAATAATAATAATAATAATTAGGGGATAATCCTGTATACCTCGGGGCAAAAAAAAAAAAAAAATAATAATAATAATAATAATAATAATAATAATAATAATAACAATAAGAACAATAATACGTAAACTCGTTTAATCGCATCAGCATAAAGAAAGCAAATATCTTAGAAAAATTTAATGTCTGCCCTAAATCTTCATCTTCCTATTTCCAAAGTCCATACCTCATACACCAACGATTCTTGGTGGCTATCGTAGTTGCCGAACAACTCGAGCAGCCTCTGTTCAGCATCGCTGATCTGTTCCTCTGAGGCAAATGCCGAAGAAGCCGCTAAAAGGCAGCAGAAGATCGGCAAGGAAAACATCTTGCACATAGGCCTACACGGAACCAGCTCTTACGAATTTTAACGTACAAACCAGACCCTTTGGAGGTCTAAAACGTGCAGAACTGGCTTAAGGAAGCAGAGTCCATGATTTTTATACCAAACTGATTAGGCCGTCTAAGCCTAAATTAAGAGTTGGTTGTTACAGTGTCGGCCTATAATTATTAGTCTCTTGTTGGTTTTCCTTTAGCCTAATGATTGGGAATACGGACGTGTTTCTGTTCTGTTCTGTTTTCTACTCCGTCATGTATACACCGACGATGAGGCTTCGACCAGACGTCTCCAAGTCTCTCTGTCTCTGATCTTATCCATAGCGTCTCTCATATCCATTCCTTGTGCCTTCAGATCCTCCATGACATTGTCCATCCATGTCTTTGTCTGTCTTCCTCTGCTTCGCACTCCCTCTACATGTCCGTAGAGCGCCATAGCTGGTAGTCTGGTGTTGTCCATTCTTGTCACATGACCAAACCATGTGAGTCTTCTTTTCCTGATCTTGTCTATCACTGTTTCTTTTTGATCCAACTCTTTTCTGATCACTTCGTTGCGGATTTTATCCCTTCTAGTTCTGCCCCTTATTCTTCGCAGCCAGCTACGGACGTGTTTACATAATGCTAAAACAATGACTAACACGATCGTTTAGCCACAGTTTAACTATACGCGAAATAATTCACGGCGCGCACAACACATTACAGCTGCATTTGTGCTAATTGAAATGCTGACATTTTCTCCTTTTCTTTTCAGACATGTGCTTTTCTTTTCTCGATTGCTGCATGCTAACGGCTAATAACAGGGAATATGACAATAACAGTGTTATGGAGGTCTATTCATTACTGCGACGGACTCTTCAAAGACCTCATGTAACCTGGGCAGTAAATAATTGTATTTGTCGAAAATTCGTGCTGGACATTGCCAGCACTAACGAGCAACAACCTGTGATCTCTGTCTTAGAACAAAATGGCCGTCAAACAACAAAATGGCGACCGTGCGATGCAAAGCGCTTTGTAATTTGATACTTGGACCTAAACTGTCTTACGAAGGATTACTTCGTGAAGAAACTCTGTCCCGTCCGGCCCGTTCCCTTGTTATTATTACTACTCATCTAGATAAGGTTCTCCAAGCGATCCACATTGTTCTGGACCGCGACTCTGGAGCTCTCTCACCCTGAAATCCGCTTATTCTCCAGTTCCACACTAATAGCGCCGATCGCAAACGGTCACCTACCTCAGGCTCCTCTACTATCAGAGGCGGCTCCAGGGGGGGGGGGCAATCCGGCCATGGCCCCCATTTGAAATTGTTCTTTATTTACACAGGCGTTTTATGGGCGTTTTATGATGTTTACACAGGCGTGCCCCCCCCCCCCCGTAGGCGGGATGTGTCAAATGTACACAGGACGTGTGGGCAATGATGATGTAGACTGAAGACAGTAAAAAGGTTAATGACTGAAAAAAAGGTCATCAACTTTTTTTGGGAGATGGTAGGTATGTAACATTTTTTGCCCCCCCCCCTGACAGACCTTCTGGATCCGCCCCTGTCAACTATCACACCTACAAGCTATCCACTCCAAATAAAAGTCCCACCTCTTCAAGAACAATTTCTACTCTAATCTAGGTCTATCTAGTCCTCAACCGTAAGATCTTTCTCGTCCTCAACGAAATCTTCTTTAGCAGATCCTCTGCCTCCTTACTCTGGTCTCTCACTTAGTAGGTCTATCTGTGGACAACTACTCTTATACGACGCAGCGCTCGTGAATAAGCTGTTGCCCACCGCCCAGCTTTAGAGTAGCGCTATAGAACTTCGGAGTTTTTATGATTACGATTACGAAGGGGTATTCTGTAGACGATACATCTTAGACTCAGCTTTGTTTAGATCTTCTGGTACTCAGTTATCCAGTAACAACCGATGCGACACCTATCAATTGTCACGAGGTCCATTGCGATCGTTATTAGACGACTTTGCGATTACATATAGCATTGGCGTAGAGCGTTTTAAAGGTCTTTTAAACGAATCAGTATAAAGTAGTTTTACAAGAAATGAATGTATGTATGTATGTATGTATGTATGTATGTATGTATGTATGTATGTATGTATGTATGTATGTATGTATGTATGTATGTATGTATGTATGTATGTATGTATGTAAGTATGTATGTATGTATGTAGCCTATGTATGTATGTATGTATTTATGTATGTATTTATGTATGTATTTATGTATGTATGTATGTATCTATGTATGTATACTATGTATGTATGTATGTATGTATGTATGTATGTATGTATGTATGTATGTATGTATGTATGTATGTATGTATGTATGTATGTCTGTATGTATGTATGTATGTATGTTCGTTTATTTCAAATGCAACAGGCAGGACGCTGTAGTTAACATAGAACTCATTAAGTGTGACGACTAATTAGTGGCTTTAGTTTAGAACATGTTATTGAACAAAAGTCGAACTCTTGTAATTATTGGCTCAATTGACGACGTGATTCATGCTATTGAACTGTTAAACAACTGCATTTGGTGAAGCCATAAGAAGGTCGAAGTGCACATTGAAGCCGGGGAAACATTAAGAGCCATCAGTAGACTGAAAGATGTGAGATTTCAGTTTAGGGCAAAAGACTGCCTCGCTGGGAAAGACGCGAACATGAGGAGGTAGAGGGTAGCAGATTAAGGGTCCGGCAACTGTGAATGAACGCCAGGCAAAGACAAGACGTGTACCAGAAACAACATACTTTCCAGCAGATGCCGATCGAAGAGAGGATCGGCATTTTAACAGAGCTACCGGGTCTAACCATTGAAGACAACAAGGATGGGAAATGATTTGCACGTGCTTTGGACAAGAGGAGTGCCAGCTTGAAACGGGTAGGCTATGCTTACAGACAAGAAGCCGGTGTAGAGAACGAAGAGCAAGTCCAAGACACAGCAGCGTGTATTCAGGGAGACCATGGAGCGTAGAGTTACAGAAGTCAAATCGATTATCGAAATCATTATTATGTTATACGAAGGGCGGCATAGTTATAGTTTTGTCTCTATGCAATCAAGTGTACATACGAAGGCGTGTTGTGTGAAATGTCTTTTAGTATAGACCTACGCTTGAATAACAGCATATAAAATGCGTTTTAAAGGTGTCTAACGCGGAGCATTTTAAACAAACAAACTCGACTCACTCTTTTTGACAACTGGACTGGCTCATTTAGAACGCCTTATATAATTTTCCATTCCATTACATTATGTTAGCCTATGGGTGTCATTTGTTAGTTGCACCACTCACAATCATTTGTCTACGAATACGTCTCTTTGTGGAGTTAACTTTCGTAAGCGATTGAATGGAAACAATTTGATTGTACTTGATGTATCTATAGTCCTTCAGTTACGACTGACGTTAAGCCTTGCATTAAATGAAAATGCATTAAGAAAATCAATTCACTGACTATTTGACCAACGAGCGTGTGGTTATTTTATAGCATTGAAGCAAAGCGCTTTTAAGGTGTTTAACACCGGGCCTTGTCAATCGGTACCAAAATTAAGACGAACTCTTTAAATGATTAACTGAATTGACTGATAACATTATTGAGCTTGCAAGGCTTAGTTTCGACGTATAGGTAAGTAATTCTCTTTTACCACTATATACACTGTTTGGGATAATATATCGTTTATTTGTTTCTGTTTTTCATATAACTTGCGTCATCAGTTTCCTTTTGCTTATATATATATATATATATATATATATATATATATATATATATATATATATATATATATATATATATATATATATATATATATATATATATTATATATATATATATTATATATATATATATATATATATATATATATATATATATCAATCAATCAATCAATCAATATGTTTATTGCGACCAACAACCAATTTACAGCAAGGATAAGATTCGTGTACAATTAGTTCGTTACATGTTTCCATGCAGCGTAATTATACACAGCGAAATTATACACAGTATTATACACAGCAAAATTATACACAGCGAAATTATACACAGTATTGATACCAAAATAGTCATTGGTGGCAAGGGTGGTCCCAAAGGGATACTACTCCCGCTAGTAGATATATATATATATATATATATATATATATATATATATATATATATATATATATATATATATATATCCTATATAGCCTAGAATATAGGCCTAATATTTATAGGCTATGCACAAATATATGAATAATCATTCATATGGCTATTTCCTTTTGCTCTTTGGCCTAACGGCATAGTATAAATTGTACAGATAGGTTCAATATTCAAAATCAACATAACAAGCAAAATATTCAGTTAGGCCTGTCATTTAGAGGCGTCAGTAAAATATCAATTTCAATGTTATTCAATGTCAGTTATATCGATTACAAAATCAGCTCAAATAGTGAATTCTATACGTTAAACAAATTGCACGCATCCAATTTATAAATAATTATTAAGGACCATTATATTGTTAATATTATTACGCATCAGTTGTGGTATAGGCTAGGCCTATGCTACATCTCCATAAGCAACAGCTGACCTAATTAGCCTATTGCTCTATAAATGGATAGAAGGGCTCGTTTGGATACCTCTGATACAGATACAGTTCTCATTATATTCATTCCTTTTTTACATTTGGTAACAATGTAATTAACGGAGAATTTCCATTTTAATTTAGAATAAAAAATAATTTCCAAGAATTTGACAGTATTTATGGACTGTTAACTGTATTATAGGCCTATTATTAACTGTAGGCCTATTATATTGTTGTATGCAGGCGATGAGAGTGAGATCGGGTGATCGCATTTAATGGTAATTACGTTAAATCGCTTTTAAATCGCGAAAAAAAATTGAGTTTCTAAGAGATTTTATGCAGAGTTATAATTACTGATGCAAGGTTTTTAATTGTTAAAGGAACTTG
Organism: Allolobophora icterica; assembly: GCA_963556255.1. Taxonomy (NCBI): domain Eukaryota; kingdom Metazoa; phylum Annelida; class Clitellata; order Crassiclitellata; family Lumbricidae; genus Allolobophora; species Allolobophora icterica. The sequence continues at coordinate 8,419,172 of OY744613.1, forward strand.
TGTGTTCTTTAAAATCGACTTTTAACTGCGTGAAATTGTTTGTGTTGGAATCGCGGCATTTCTGCGGAAAGATTTTTGCTATGGAGTTTACTGGATTACTTTTTCCTTCGTGACAATCCTTCTGGTCTGGGGTTTAGACGAGTTTCCGATTCTATGGCCGCCGAGCCACAAAACCTACTTTTAAACGAAATTTCCAATATATGTAGAGTCTGTGCTTCACATTTTAAAGGTGTTCAACACGGCGCTTGATAGATTAGTTCCAATATTAATACAAACTTTTGGTAGCAAATGTTTGGCTTATTGACTAAGAATTATAGTTATATTATTAATAATATTATATTATATTATTTCATTATATATTATTATATATTAATATATCATATTGTGATGTAATATAAAATGTAATATAAAATGTTATATTATATTATATTTATGTCATATTACATTAGGCCTATATCATGCAACACATTTTGAATGTCATTCAGTGGTTGCAGCTCTGACAATCAACTAACAACTAATGAATCTCTCTGGCTGTAATTGCCATTCATATACGATAGAATCCAGTTTGCATTAACTCTGCTTAAGAACTATCATTCCTTCAGTTGCAACCGACTTTTGATGTGTACAGTGTCATGTAGATTTACTAGTTATCAAAGATTAAACGAAATTGCCATTATATATAGGTCCTGAATAAAACGTTTTAAAGGTGTTCAAAGTAGCGCATTGCAAGTAAGTTTCAGTATTAAGACGGACACTTGGTATCGACTGTTTGACTCGCTTGACAGGGCATTACAATTGATTAATATATCTTGTACTGTACCCTATTGTATCGTATCATATCATGATATGTACTGTAATATAATATAATCTAGAAACTTCTATTACGCCAATGTACTAATGCTCAGGGTATCAGTCGATTGTCGCTACTATGCAAAATCGTTGCGTCAGTCAAATTCCAGGGCGAGTAAGCTAGAAAGAAAACAAGAAATGACACGGAAACAGACGAGAAGACACGGAAACAGCCGAGAAGACACGAAAACAGCCGAGAAGACACGGAAACAGCCGAGAAGACACGAAAACAGCCGAGAAGACACGAAAACAGCCGAGAAGACACGGAAACAGCCGAGAAGACACGAAAACAGCCGAGAAGACACGGAAACAGCCGAGAAGACACGGAAACAGCCGAGAAGACACGGAAACAGCCGAGAAGACACGGAAACAGCCGAGAAGACACGGAAACAGCCGAGAAGACACGGAGACAGCCTATAGGAAGAAATGGGTCCAAGAAAAGAAGAATATTTAGTTGAGGTCTGAACTCCATAACATACTTTGCAGAGCGAACTTTGGTTCCAGAGTCTGAGGCCAGAAGCAGAAGATGTGCGCCTATAGCGAGAGCCGTCTTTGTCCAAGGCAGAGTCAGACTGAGGAGGTCAGAAGATATGATTGAGTATATTTAGGGAGGTCTTTGGAGTCAGCAAAGACCGAAGATTATGATTGACGGAAATGTAGAGTCTTGTATACAATTAACGTAATCTTTAAAGTTATTCGCTTTCCTATAGGCAGCCAATGCAGTGATTTATTAATGTCTTTTAAAACAACGGCGCCACCCAGCGGAAGATATGGTAAAAGTAAGGACCAGTTGAGCATTATGATAACGACATTATAGAGGTCATTGGGTCACACTGGGTGGAGTTTCTGTTGCTCTGATATATGACAATTAACGTCAGCTAAGACAAGACGAAAATCAATGATTAATTATATTTACGACAAGATGCTGGCTGCTCTGATGAAAAGAGCCAACGAAATGTGACCGTGCATGGGAAAACCCTCCCAAACTCAAAATTTTTGAAAAGTTACTTTATATTTTTTTTAAATACTACCGTCACTGTTGATTAATGTGGTAAAAACTGTATATTTGTATCTTTAGAAATGAAAAAGTTATGAATTTTTAAAGAATTGAAGTATTAGCGTTTTGAGAACTCGTTATTAAGAGAAATCGCAAGTTAAAAATTGGCTTCATTGTGTGAACTATGCAAATGTGAATCGATTTTTCAGCATAATTTAGTAGTATGTTCTAGATGTAGAATTTTCTGCCCTTTCCAATGGTGTCAACGGTGTTTCTTGGAAAATTAAACTGACACAATGGCACAGATTTAAAGGTGATGCCATGTTGCAATTAAATATAATAATCTTTAATTTTTCTCGGGTGTGGATTTTGGATGGCGAGACATCACTATTCTCAGCATCAGATTCGTCGCTAAAGTCACTCGAATCGTCATTTTCCACATCAGTATTGCAGAAGTAGTCATTAATAATGTTTTGCAAATGGTCCTCTCGACCAATACTACTCAAATTAAATGCTGAAAGTTCATTTAAACATCGCGCGATTTCGGATTGTTTACTTCTGTCCGTCATCGTTATAATAATACTCTCGTATTCGTCAGATGGCGCTACCGTAGTTGTGATCAGTCCGCGATAGTGCCTCCCAAAATTTATTTATTGTGAATTATTACTGCATTTAAACAGTTTATTTTTTGTACAGATGGGTTTAGAAAAAAATGTAGTATGCTTTAAAATTTAATTAATGTCTTAGGGCTTAGGCTATTTAAAACGAACGTAAGATCTCGTGATTATTCTAGTATCACAGATTTCAGTTGTTCCGAATATATATAGCGTCGTAGCAGCATGTTTTCGAGGTGTTTAAAATGGGTTGTTCTAAATTAGTTTCACAATAAAGACGAACTCTTGTTGCGCGAGTTTTGGCTGTTTTATTTGATTGAGTGTTTCTTGTCTTATTATATAGGCCCCCTAATAGACCTATAATTATACTATTTTATAATAATAATAATAATAATAATAATAATAATAATAATAATAATAATAATAATAATAATAATAATAAGGTTCTTTTACCAAATCGCTACCAGCGATCAGCGAAATATAACAATTTCAGATCAATAATAATAATAATAATAATGATAATAATAATAATAATAATAATAATAATAATAATAATAATAATTAAAGTAGCCTGGCTTCAATCTGGTTTTCTTAACCTATCGAATTTTGACAAAGCTTTTTCTGACTATAATAATAATAATAATAATAATAATATTATTATTATTATTATTATTAATTATTATATTTTTATTATTAGTGATGAGGTGTCATTCGGTAGTTGTTCCACTACCAATCAAGTATTAACGGTTTAACCACCCATTATGGAGCTGCCTTTCGATTGGTTTTACCTTATTACGTCTTCAGTGCTTCATCTATGGCCGAAGTTAACAGTTGCATCATCTTTAGTAGTACATAGGGACCAGTGGGTTGCATTATAGACGTTCAGTAGCTGTAGTTTCCATTGTAAGCGACGTCTTATGGCTGCCAGGGCCGTTGAAGTCGACCTCACCTACTTAGAATATCGCGTGTTTTCGGCGTTTATTATTATTATGCTCAAAGTTTAGCGATATCTTATGGCTACAGTGGCCGTTGACGTCTTTAAAGATAGTGATTGTATTTAAATTCATCTTATAAGACTTTCTTCCATCGATTATCGTTTCTTATCGAATCGTATGTTTCACGTCTGGCAGATTGTTGAGGCTGCGATATGTGAATAAGCTTGTGAATAAGCTGATGCCCTGCCTTTGGCTTTCGAGTGGCGCTTTAGAAGTTTGGAGTTTACGATTATGGCCTACAATTCCCTTTCCTTCCAATTCAATTTCCTTCAATTCAGCGTCCTACAATAATAGCGCCATTCGCAAACGGTCACCTGCCTCAGGCTCCCCTACTATCACTCCCACAAGCTATTTGCTCCAAATAAAAGTCCCACCTCTTCGTTAATTTCTACTCTAATCTATCTAGTCCTCAACCTTAAGATTTTTCTCGTCCTCAACGAAATCTTCTTTAGCAGTTACTCTGCCTCCTCTCTTTGGTCTCTCTCTTGGTAGGTCTAGCTGTGGACAATTCCTCTGACACAACGCAACGCTCGTGAATAAGCTGGTGCCCTGCGCCCAGCTTTAGAGTAGCGCTTTAGAGTAGCGCTTTCCAACTTCGGAGTTTTAACGAGTACGAATACGAAGGAGTATTCTGTAGACGATCCATATCAGACTTCGTTAAAATCTTCTAGTTAATTATTCGGTAACAACCTATTCAACAACTATAATTAACGACGTTGCGATTACATTATATAGCTTTGGCGCAGACCGTCTTAAAGGTGTGTAAAGAGAATCAGCATAAAGTAGTTTTACGGTAAAGGATAACTTGATGGCTTAATTGACGACATGATTCATCATTCATATATTATTATGTTATACTTGTAACTACACTTTGGTCAGGCCATCCGTATACGAAGTTCAGAAGTGCACATTGAAGCCGGGGAAACCTGTAAGGGCCATCAGTAGACTGGAAGATGTGAGATTTCACTTTATAGAGCAAAAGACTGTCTGGCTGGGATCAGATCGACCTGACGAGCTACGACATGTTGTCTTTTTATAACATCGAATTAAAGCGATTTTAAGGTATTCAACACCGGACCTTGTTAATCGGTACCAAAATTAACACGAACTCTTTAAATGGACTGATTTGGCTGATAACATGAGAGAGTTCCAGATGGAGGGACCGGCATCTATGAATGGACGAGGGCCAAAGACAATACGTGTACCAGGAACAACATACGTTCCAGCAGATTCGGATCGAAGAGAGGATCGGCATTTTAACCGCGAGCTACGGAATCTAACCATTGGGAGACAACTAGGATGGGAAATAATTAGCACCTGCTTTGGACAGGAGCTTGCCAGCTTGAAACGGATACGCTCACAGACTGAGAACGAAGATCAAGTCTCGGAACGAGAGTCCAAGACACAGCAGGGAGACAATATAGTGTAGAGTTACAAAAGTCAAATCATCACAGTCATTATTATGTTATACTAAGGGTGCCATTAGGTGTAGTTTTGTCTCTATGCAATCACTTAATGTCTACGAAGGCGTCTTTTGTGAAGTTATCTTAATAAATAAATCCAATAAAAAACGTTTAAAAGGTGTCTAACGCGGAGCATTATAAGCGAAGAAACTCGACTCGACTCACTTGTTAACAACTGGACTAGCTCATTTAGAACGCCTTATATAATTTTCCATTACATTACATAATATTTCTGGTGTCATTTGGTAGTTGCACTGCTCACAATACTTTTGTCTACACATGCGTCTCTTTGTGGAGTTAACTTTCGTAAGCGATTGAATGCAATCAATTTGATTGTACTTGATATCTCCAGTCCTTTAGTTACAACTGACGTTAACCCTTGCATTAGATGTAAATTTATTAGCCTAAGCGAGATCGACCTGACTATCTGGATGGATCCAGGGTTTAACGACATCTTATAGCAACAAAGGCTGTTGACGTCGACAGAAATTATTTTTGGCATATTACAGCTCTAAGTATTTTTTTTACCTCATCTGGCCAGAAGGCACCGAAAACCCTCGCGCGCAATTATATTTCTTGGCCTTTTTGGTGTTTCTTCAAAATTTGGGGGGGGGGACAAATGTATGGCGTGTCCCCCCTCACTCTTAAGGTGGGGTTATGTTCCCCTCGACCCCCTAGATCGCCGCCAATGGTATATTATATTGTGATGTAATATAAAATGTAATATAAAATTTTATATTATGTTATATCACAGCATATATGCTATCATGCATCACATTTTGAATGTCATTCAGTAATTGCAGCTCTAACAATAGAATGTCAACTAGTAAATCTCTCTTGCTATAATTGTCATTCACAGACGATTGAATCCAGTTAATATTAGCTTTACTTAAGAACAGTTGCGACTGGCTTTTGATCTGTATATTCCTGAGCACTTATCAAAGATTAAACGAATTTGCCAGTATATAAAACACCTGAATACAACGTTTTAAAGGTGTTCAACGTAGCGCATTGCTAATAAGTTTTAGCATGAAGACGGACACTTAGTAACGACTGTTTGACTCACTTGATAACGCATAATATTTGATTAATATATCTTGTATTGTATCGTATCACATCTTAACATATCATATATCGTAGCATCTACTGTTATATAATATAAATAGGAAAACTTCTATAGCGCCAATCGATTGTCGCTACTCTGCAAAATCGTCGTGCAAGTCAAATTCTAGTGTGAGTAAGATCGAACAAAAAAGAAGAAATGAGTTTTTAAAGACACGGAAACAGTCGAGAAGACAAGAAGACAGCCAGCCGGAGAAAATGAGTCCAGGAAAAGAAGAGTTTTTAGTTGAGGTCTGAAGGATGGAACAAACTTTATGGTAACGGCAATATAGGAGTCATTAGGTCACACTTGGTGGCGTTTTTCTTGCTCTGATATCATTAATGTCACCTATAAAAGACGAAGATCAATCATGATTAATGATATTTACAATAATACGTGGCTGCTATGATGATACAAGCCAACGAAAATGTCTTGGTGTACTTAATACGAGCATCGTGTTGCGGAAGTCACATCTGAGATTTAGGCAGTTGCGATTAGATATATAGCGTGGTAGTAGCGCGTTTTCGAGGTGTTTAAAATGGATCATTCTATATTAGTTTCACAGTAAAGACAAACTTTTGTTGCGGGAGTATTGGCTTAATTATTTGACGGCGTGTTTCTTACGTTATTATACAATGGGCTAATGATAATACTATTTTAAAATAATAATAATAATAATAATAATAATAATAATATTATTATTATTATTTATTATTATTATTATTATTTTTTTTTTTTTTTTTTTTTTTTTACCCGAGGTATCAAGGATCCCTCAGGATTTGGAAAAAATTATTGTTTTTAGGAGCAGAGATAGTGTCTGGAGGGTCAGGCCTCGTCTTCGGGGGAAAGCGTGGGAAAAGTGCCTTTAAATGCAATCAAATTATAGCGTTGGATGCTGATGTTATTATTATTATTATTATTATTATTATTATTATTATTATTATTATTATTATTATTATTATTATTATTATTATTATTATTATTATTATTATTATTATTGATGATGATGATGATGATAATAATAATAATAATAATAATAATAATAATAATAATAATAATAATAATAATAATATCATTTTAATAATATCATTATTATATTATTATTATTAGTGATAAGGTGTCATTCGGTAGTTGTTCCTCTACCAATCAAGTATTTATGGTTTTACCACCCATTATGGAGCTGCCTTTCGATTGGTTTTACCTTATTACGTCTTCAGTCCTTCATCTATGGCCGAAGTTAACCGTTGCATCATCTTTAGTAGTACATAGCGACCAATGGGTTGTACATGGACGTTTAGAATCTGGAGTACCTTTTCCATTGTTTAACGACATCTTACGGCAGCCCGAGCCGTTGACGTCGACATCACCTACTTAGAATATCGTGTGTTTTCGACGTTTAATATTATTATTCCAAAGTTTTTGCGACATCTTATGGCTACAATGGCCGTTGACGTCTCTAAAGATAATAATTGTATTTAAATTCATTTTATAAGACTTTCTTCCATCGATTATCGTTTCTTATCGAATCGTATGTTTCAAGACTGGCGTATTGTTGAGGCCGCGATATGTGAATAAGCTTGCGAATAAACTGGTGCCCTGCCCTAGGCTATCGAGTGGCGCTTTAGAAGTCTGGAGTTTACGATTAGGGCCTACGATTCCCTTTCCTTCCAATTCAAATTCTTTCAATTTCCTTAAATTCAGTGTCCTACACTAATAGCGCCATTCGCACCTGCCTCAGGCTCCCCTACTATCACTCCGACAGGCTATCTGCTCCAAATAAAAGTCCCACCTCTTCGTGATTTTCTAATCAACCTAGTCTTCAACCTAAAGATCTTTCTCGTCCACAACGAAATCTTCTTTGGCAGTAACTCTGCCTCCTCTCTCTGGCCTCTCACTTGATAGGTCTGTCTGTGGACAACCTCTCTGACAAGACGCAGCGCTCTTGAATAAGCTGGTGCCCAGCGCCCAGCTTCAGAGTAGCGATTTCTAACTTCGGAGTTTTTACGAGTACGATTACGAAGGAGCATTCTGTAGTGTAGACTGTAGACGATCCATCTCAGATTTCGCTTAAATCTTCCTCTAGTTTATTATTCAGTAGCGACTGATCCTACACCTATTGACAGATTTGCGGTTAAACGACATTGCGATTACATATAGCGTTGGTGCAGAGCGTCTTAAAGGTGTTTAAAAAGCATCAGTGTAAAGTAGCTTTACGGTAAAGGAGAACTTGTTGGCTTAATTGACGACGTGATTCGTCATTCATATATTTATATTATGTTATACTTGTAACTGCAGTTTGGTAAGGCACTCCGTATACGAAGTTCAGAAGTGCATATTGAAGCCTGGGAAACCATTAAGTGCCATCAGTTGACTGGAAGATGTGAGATTTCAGTTTAGAGCAAAACACTGTCTGGCTGGGAAAGATGCGAACATGTGATAGAGAGTTCCAGATGGAGGGACCGGCAACTAGGATGGGAAATAATTAGCCCGTGCTTTGGACAGGAGCAGTACCAGTTTGAAACGGGCACGCTCACAGACAAGAAGCCCTTGTAGGTGAACGAAGAGCAAGTCTCGGAACGAGAGTCCAAGACACAGCCGTGTGTATTCAAGGAGACCATGGAGCGTAGAGTTACAGAAGTCAAATCGATTACCACAATCATTATTATGTTATAGGAACGGTGCCATAGGTATAGCTATGTCTCTAATCTATATGCAATCAACAGTCTACGAAGGCGTCTTGTATGAAGTTGCCTTTAGTATTATTGGCCCACGATTGAATAAAATCCAGGAGAAGGCGTTTTAAAGGTGTCTAACGCGGAGCACTGTAGACAAACAAACTCGACTCGCTCTTGTTAACAACCATGGGCGTCCGGAGGGGGGAAAAGGGGCATTTCCCCCGGAATTTTGCAAATATTTTACAAAAATAAAATCTTTTGATTATTTTGATTATTACAACAGTTCCAACACGATTTTCAATGCGATAAAACAATTATTTAGTTAAAGTCCTTGGCCATTATTTATTTAAAAGTTGTAACGTGGTCTGTGTTCACGAAGAGCTATTCTATGGAAAAACGTCATTTTGCCCCGCCCACCAAAATATTGCCCCCCAGAAAAAAAATTATTGCCCTCATACCAAAATTCCTGCGGATGCCCATGTTAGCATCTGGACTGGCTCATTTGGAACGCCTTATATAAGTTTCCATTACATTACATTGTGTAATGGGTGTCATTTGGTAGTTGCACCGCTCACAATCATTTGTCTACAAACACGTCTCCGTGGAGTTAACTTTCGTAAGCCATTGAAAGCAATAAATTTCATTGTACTTGATGTATCTAGTCCTTCAGATACGACTGACGTTAACCCTTCCATCACATGTACATTTAATAAAGCGTCATCATCCACCCACCTGACTATCCAACGAGCATGCGGTTCTTTTATAGCGTCGAAGTAACGCGTTTTTAAGGTGTTTAACACCGGGTCTTGTCAATCGCTACCAAAATTAAGACAAACTCTTTAAATGATTAACTAATTTGACTGATAACATTTTTGAGCTGGTGAGGCTTATTTTCGAAGAAGGTAAGTTGTTCTCTCTTACCACTATGCGAGTACACTGTTCGGGATAATATGCGTGAAATTGTTTGTGTTGGAATTGATTTTCGCGGCATTTCTGCGGAAAGATTGTTTGCTATGGAGCTTACTGGATTAATTTTTCCTTCGTGACAATCCTTCTGGTCTTGGAGTTTAGACGAGTTCCCGATTCTATAGCCGCCGAGCCACAAACCTACTTTTAAACGAAATTTCCAATATATGTAGAGTCCGTGCTTCACGTTTTAAAGGTGTTTAACACGGCGCTTGGTCGATTAGTTTCAATATTAATACAAACTCTTGGTAGCGAATGTTTGGCTTATTGACTAAGAATCATAGTTATATTATTAATAATATTATATTATATTATTTGATTATATTTTATTATATATTAGTATATCATATTGTGATGTAATATAAAATGCAATATAAAATGTTATATTATATTATATTTATATCATATCACATTACGCCTATATCATGTATCACATTTTGAATGTCATTCAGTGGTTGCAGCTCTAACAATCAACTAACAATATAACATATCGGGGGTCCAAAGAGTAGTGGTAACATCACTGGCGTGAAGAGCAAGCGGTAGCGGGATCGATTCCTGCAAGCCTCTCAAATTTAGGTCCTCTCAGCCTTTCATTCGCGAGATGGCGCGTTTGATAAAATGAGATGTAGAACGTGATGGGCGCCTTGCATGGCTGCCATGTACAGTTAAATTCGACTCCTGTAATAACTTGTGATCATCCGTTCATACTGATTTGTAATCATACTGCGTTATTGTCAGTTTGAAGATATTAAGCGAATATTATATAACATCTAATGAATCTCTCTGGCTGTAATTGCCATTACATATACGATAGAATCCAGTTTGCGTTAACTTTGCTTAAGAACTATCATTCCTTCAGTTGCAACCGACTTTTGGTCAGTGGATCTGCTGGTGATCAAATAATAAACTAAATTTCCGGTATATAAAGGACCGGAATAACACGTTTTAAAGGTGTTCAAAGTAGCGCATTGCAAATATGTTTCAGTATTAAGACGGACACTTGGTATCAACTGTTTGACTCGCTTGACAGCGCATTATAATTGACTAATATATCTTGTTCTGTACCGTATTGTATGGTATCATATCTTAACATATATCAGTATCATACCATCAGGGCTGTAGTGGTAAAATTTGAGGTGAGTATACGCTACCGGTGACTAGCGGCGTCCAAAAAAATTTGAAGACCTTTTTTAGGAAAAATTTCAGACTTTTCACCAATTCTTTGAAAATTTTTTACGATTTCGTCTCTGAAAAAGTTGATGACCTTTTTTTTAGTCATTCGCCCTAAAAACCGTTAAAAACCTCTCTTTTTTCCTCAAAAAGTGCCAAAAGTGACAATTATTCGGTCTTCAGAGGTAAGTATACGCTGTATACCCGCGTATACCCTCGTCTAGATCCATGAGTATACGCTCTCAAATTTCTCTAGAGGTAAGTATACGCTGTATACCCGCGTATACCCTCGACTACAGCCCTGCATACCATCTAATTTAATATAATCAGTATTTAATCTAGGCACCTTTGGGGGGGGGGAATTCCCCCAGGATGTATGTTTCCCGCAGAGGCCAGCAATATTGTAATGTAGACACCTTTTTCGGTGGGGAAATCCCCCTCAGGAAACATGTTGCGCTCGCCATAGAGACGAGTAAACGAGTAATACAAGAATAAAATAACAGAATAAGATATATGAGAGGAGATGAATTCCTAATAAAAGGTCGAAAAAGTTTCAGTTTCCAAAAAGGGTATCAACTTTTTTAAAGATGAATGTCAAAGAAGTTTTTGAAGGTCGAAAACACGGATGAAATTTTCCAAAAAAGGTCGCACTCGTAGGCTCTCCCCGACAAACCTTGTTTCCCCTCCCCCCTCAGAAGAGGGGACTAGATTAAACAAGATTAACGGATTAACTGATCGAATAATATAATCTAATAATTTATATAGCGCCAGGACATTAGTCGGATATCGCTCAGTGTGTAATCTAGACGTCTTTGGGGGGGGGGTAAATTCCCCCCAGGATCGATGTTTCCCCCCCAGAGGCCAGCAATATTGTAATGTAGACACGTGTTGGGGTGGAAAATCCCCCCCCAGGAAACTTGTTTCCCCACCCCCCACAAGAGGGGGACTAGATTACAGCCTGGATGTCGCTACTATGCAAAATCGTTGTGCAGGTCAAATTCCAGGGCGAGTAAGCTAAAAACAAACAAGAAGTGAGTCCAAGAAGACACGTAGAAAGCCTATAGGATGAAATGACTCCAGGAAAAAAAGAGTTTTTAGTTGAGGCCTTAAAAACAGACAGATTTTGCAGTGCGAACTTTGGTCTGAAAAGAGTTCAAGAGTCTATAGGGCCAGCAACAGAATAAATAGGTGCGCCTACCGAGAGCCGTCTTTATTCAAGGAACAGTCAGATTGAGGAGGTTAGAAGACATGGCTGAGTATAGAGAGGTCTTTGGAGTCAGCAAACACTGCAGATAATCTGGTTGACCGAAATGTAGAGTCTTGTATACAAATAGCCCAATCTTTAAAGTAATTCGCTTCCCTACAGACAGCCAATGCAGTCACCAATTCGGTCTTGTAAAACAACGGCGCCACCCAGCGGATGATATGGTAAAAGTCAGGATCAGTTGATAGAGCCACGTTCGTTGAGCCTCTTTAAATGATAGGACCTCGGTGATTTGGTCCGCAGCTTCGTCATTTGCAACGCCACAATGTGGTTTGCATGTGAGGTCCGGGCCTTGGGCTTTAACCCATCAGAGACTGAATTTCTGCTCCTGGGCCCTTCATGTCAACTTAAAAGATTTGATCGCCTTAGGTCATTAAAACTGCGTGACTCCATTGCAGTCTTGTTGTCCTCGAGACCAAGGTCTTGGTCTCGAGTGCACTCGAGTTCGTTTTAAAAAGTCTTGGTCTTGGTCTTGGTCTTGAGGTTCAAGGTCTTGGTCTTGGTCTTGGTCTTGGTCTTGAGGTTCAAGGTCTTGGTCTTGGTCTTGGTCTTGAGGTTCAAAGTCTTGGTCTTGGTTTTGCAAGACCAAGACCAAGACCTTTGTCAATATGAACAGTCATTAATTTTAACAAACGGCAAGAATTTTAAAAATTTATCCAACAATTATTCATATAGTTATTGCTTTAGTATTTACACGGGGTGAATGAGGCTTCACTGTTGTTTTGGACAATTATTTTGACTTCCGGTTATTTACCATGGAATGATTTCAAAACAGACTCATGATTACTTTGTACATTTACATCCGATTCTTGAAAAGCTGCTTTGTGTGCTAGCGATTTCACCACTTGTAGACCATGTTTTTCCCCACAGGTCACGTCTTGGTAAGAAAATTCTGAGCAAATTGGTTTTTATAAAATTCAACAGGCATTTGGAATAACATTTCGCATGAAGGACTTTTTGTAAATACGAATTCGGAATTCTCTGCAGTCTCCATTTAGAGTTGTTTTGCTTGAATAAAAGAAAAAAACTCATGTTTTCATTAAAATAACGAGTCTTCCGACAGGACAATTTTTAGTAAGGAATAGAAGTCTGAATACGACTGTGATTTTTTTGGGTCTTGGTCTCGGTCTTGGTCTTGAGGTTCAAGGTCTTGGTCTTGGTCTTGGTCTTGAGGTTCAAGGTCTTGGTCTTGGTCTTGGTCTTGAGGTTCAAGGTCTTGGTCTTGGTCTTGGTCTCGAGGTTCAAGGTCTTGGTCTTGGTCTTGAGGTTTAAGGTCTTGACAACAAGACTGCTCCATTGTATTGTATTCGAACATTTATTAAACGCTTCTATCGGGAGAGCCATTCAGAAGCGCTCCCAGTGCAAGAGACCTTGAGAGAAAAAACGAGTTTTAAGAAAGGCAAAGGAGGAAGAGACGTCACCAGACGGAATACGGCTTGGTTTTGATGTGCCATCGGTTGACGCCTTGTGCGTTAGATACCGGTGCAATTGAAGTTACTAATTAATAATAGGATTCGCTGTGCGTAAAATCCTAGTCTTCTCAATGATTTTCGCCCCTATCGGGTGTGCCTTCTGAAACCGATCCGATATTGACCGGTCCTCTAGATTTCGAATACAATCTAACTTGAAGCAACTGTCCGTTGATGTCTTGAGCAGAGTTTTTCAAACTGTGGTCCGCGGACCCCTGGGGGTCCGCGAAGGATATGGCGGGGATCCGCGAGAGCGTCCTGAAAATAATGTGATGCTTAACACTGTATGGTTTTATCATTAACAGCCTGTGTTTTCAAATGCAGAGTACGCTACTTATAGTGTGCCTGTAACTGTATGATCCACAAGGATCCAATTGGGTATTCGATCACACCAGTTTTGTGATGCTGCTGATAGTTATTCTTTGCGTATTAGGGCCCAGGGGCGGATCCAGAAGCTCTGTCAGGGGGGGTCAAATTTTTTTTAGTCATCTCCCCAAAAAGTTGATGACCTTTTTTTTTAGTCATTAACCTTGTTAATGTCTTCAGTGAACATCTACGGGACCCGCGTTCTGTGTACATTTTACTCATCCGCGCCTACAGGGGGGGGCACGCCTGTGTAACATCATAAACGCCCATAAAACACATGTTAAAAATAAATAAAAATTTCAAATGGGGGGCCATGGCCGGATTGGCCCCCCCTGGATCCGCCCATGTTAGGGCCTACAGTACAGTGACGTAAATAAGATGTAGGCTCAGTGCGTCTGATTTGAAAATAGTAGGCGGGTTGAAAATCGATCGCGCTCGATCGAGTAGGCGAGCGATATGCGGTCGATCTCGGGAGCTCTTGTGTACAGCGTATTTTGTGTATCGTATTCGTAATTTTTCGTATCGCTACATACAGTACTCATCTAGTAGGCCTATCTCACTTCAGTTCCGTTATCTCAGTAGGTATCTTGAAGAGGCGCTATAAAAATTATCTGAATGAATGAGCATTCACTAGAAACATAGCTACCACTGACGTAAGATGAAGTGTGACGGCTGATTTCACAACGTTGGTTGAGCCTTCGGCATACGTTGAACACTCATGTTTAGCTTGACCTTTCAGACGGCAATCCATTCGAATTTTATCGGAGTGATTTCGGCAGGACTTGCAGTAAATTTTGTTCACAGTTCAACGGTTTTCTATCTCAACTACATCGACATCGAACGAGTCGCCTAATTTCCATGACAGATACGTGCTCAACTGTACATTATTATTGGACTTACTCATCTTCGCCGCCATTGTTGTTTAAAATAATATCCGAGATTGGTGATGTTACGGTTGGTGTCACGCGGCGTGAGGTGCCGGCAGTGTTGTTATGGCCAATCATATTGCACGAAATTGGAGTCATCAGTCAGCAGTAATTAGGACAGGTCAAGTCACGCATTCACCGCTAAGCAAATTAAAGTAATCTCAATTAGGTAAATAAAATAATGGTCTGGTTCCAGGTTCGTCTATCGTCTTGGAGTCTAACTCAAACTCAGCGAGCGACGACCGACTGTCACCGACGGTTAGAAGCATTCGGCTAGGCGAGCGGTAAATCGCTCGCCGGTACCTTGGCTAGGCGAGCGACCAAGGAGAGCGATCGATCGATCGCTCGCCTTAAATCAGACGCACTGTGTAGGCTTTTGGTCACGTTACATTTCTAGCCTAATAACACGTGTGTTTTTATAAAATTTAATATAGGGCCTATAATTTCTGCTTATCGACTGCCAATCATTTCTGCACCCAATGTAAGCGCGATGTATTTGAAGCCTTCATCAGAAGTAGGCCTACAACTAGATTCCATTTAAAAAAGTTTAAGATATTCACAAAACAAACTTTGAAAGTCTACAAGTGTTTCATTTAGAAAATCAACACTGAATATGAGCCTAATTGTTATTTCCATGGAAGAAACACCGAAGCTCTAGCTAGGACTCTAGCTAGGACTCTAGTTGTTTTTACATAAACGCTATATTTTCTTCTAATTGTAACTCTGGACTGACTTGGGTTTTCTGAAAAAAACACTTGCTCTATAGTCTATAGCATTAAGTATTACAAGACATAGTTAGCTAAAAAAAATGTCAAAAATGGACTCTAGTGGTTCCTCCAGTGAAGGCTTCATTTGCAATATGCTGGTCTATTTCCGGATTGTGTACTCTGGACTTGTAGAATTAGAAATTTGTGGAATTCGCCTGGTTTTAGCCTTTAGATGAACGATAATACAGAGATTTGCTGTTATATGCTAACTATATAATTTTGCTGTTTGTATTATGGATAACTTTCTTAAACGTAGGAAAACAGTGCTTAGGCCAATCCAAACTAGCACCAATTACGGACAGTTTTTGCAAAGCAAAGCAAGCACATCCCTGTCGCTGACATTACTGGCTTTTGGCGAAACCGATGTTATTCATTTCTTTTAAAAATGACTGTGTTCCATAGTTATTGCAGGGAGTTAATAACAATTTTATTTAGTGTTACTTTTTATATTATAATAGTCCTCAGCGTCATAAATAAGCCAGCGTGTATTGTGGAAATAGTCTATCTGCCTGTTATTTTTTAAATTAAATTTTAAGGATAGGGGCCTAAATTTTGCTTTGTAAATACTGGGTCCGCGAGCTATGCCTAGAAAAAATAGGGGTCCCTGGTCCAAAAAGTTTGAAAACCTCTGGTCTTGAGCATTATGATAACGGCATTATAGAAGTCATTAGGTCACACTAGGTGTCGTTTTCGTTGCTCTGGTATCTGACAATTAATCTTACCTAAAAAAACGCGCCTCTGGTGAAACGAGCCAACGAAAATTGGGGTCTTAGCCTACTTTATACGAATATAATGCTTGCGAAACTCTCATCGAAGATTTTAGAAGTTGCGAATACATATAGCGTCGAAGTAGCGCGTTTTCGAGGTTCTTAAAATGCATGGTTCTAAATTAGTTTCACAATAACGACATCTTACGGCTGCCCGGGCCGTTGAAGTCGACCTCACCCACTTAGAATATCGTGTGTTTTCGACGTTTATTATTATTATACTCAAAGTTTAGCGACATCTTATGGCTACAATGGCTGTTGACGTCTTTAAAGATAATGATTGTATTTAAATTCATTTTATAAGACCTTCTTCCATCGATTTTCGTTTCATATCTAATCGCATGTTTCAAGACTGGCAGATTGTTGAGGCTGCGATATGTGAATAAGCTTGTGAATATTAAGCTAAGCCCTGCCCTTAGCTATCGAGTGGCGCTTTAGAAGTTTGGAGTTTACGATTAGGGCCTACAATTCCCTTTCCTTCCAATTCAAATTCTTTCAATTTCCTTAAATTCAGTGTCCTACACTAATAGCGCCATTCGCAAACGGTCACCTGCCTCAGGCTCCCCTACTATCATTCCCACAGGCTATCCGCTCCAAATAAAAGTCCAACCTCTTCAAGGATTTCTACTCTAATCAACCTAGTCTTCAACCTAAAGATCTTTGTCGTCCTCAACGAAATCTTCTTTAGCAGTTACTCTGCCTCCTCTCTCTGGGTTCTCACTTGGTAGTGCCGTTAAACCAAATCAATCAATCAATCTCACTTGGTAGGTCTATCTGTGTGACAACTCCTCTGGCAAGACGCAGCGCTCGTGAATAAGCGGGTGCCTGCGCCCAGCTTTAGAATATCGCTTTCCAATTTCGGAGTTTTTACGAGTACGATAACGAAGGAGCACTCTGTAGACCAGCGGTTCTCAACCTGTGGTCCGCGGACCACTGGTGGTCCGCAGCCTTCTGCCTGGTGGTCCGCGAGTAACACCTACAATTTATACTTTTTTACAATTAAAAACATGCAAAAACACAAACTTTGTCAATGTTTTGTTTTAAATATTTTATTTCAGTTGCCAGAATCAGCTAGACGGCAGCATGAAACTAACGATACGCGGATAAATGGCAAAATTTTCCTTTTATATTAATTTGATTTTGCCACAATTTGTAGTGGTGGTCCGCGACCGAGACACAAAATTTGTAAGTGGTCCTTGAGTCTCAAAAGGTTAAGAACCGTTGCTGTAAACTATCCATCTCAGATTTCGCTTAAATCTTCTAGCAGTTAATTATTCGGTAACAACCAATCCGACACCTATTGTCAGCCGCGGTTATTATTATTATTAATCCGAAGTTTAACGTCGTCCCTTGGCAACAATGGCCGTTGACGACAATTCACAAATACAATTTCTAGAAAACGATAAACTTATAGTGTCCGTATAACACCATTTAAAGGTGTCAAACATAAGCTTACAATGACAGTAATGTCACATCACCCAAAGCAACATATCTAATGTTATTTATAATACACATAGCTATAAAATGTTCCGATGCAAACCAAACAGTACTTCGTAACTAATGTCACTCGCTAGAAATATTGAAACAACTTCAGACAAATGCACAGCACATATAATTATAATTATGACATTATATTCCCATTCTATTATTGAAATGTTTAATTGATCATTTCTTATTCCTCAGTTCAATGAGATCTTATATCAATATGTACTACTTATATCAATATAATGTACCACTACAATCATATTATGTATGAAAACAGCCGCGGTTAAACGACATTGCGAGTACATATAGCGTTGGTGCACAGCGTCTTAAAGGTGTTTAAAGAGAATCAGTGTAAAATAGTTTTTACGGTAAAGGAAAACTTGTTGGCTTAATTGACGGCGTGATTCGTCATTCACATATTATTATGTTACACTTGTAACTACAATTTGGTAAGGCCCTCCGTATACGAAGTTCAGAAGTGCACATTGAAGCCGGGGAAACCATTAAGGGCCATCAGTAGACTGGAAGATGTGACATTTCACTTTAGAGCAAAAGACTGTCTCGGTGGGAAAGATGCGAACATGAGAGAGTTCCAGTTGGATGGACCGGCAAATAGGATGGGAAATAATTAGCCCGTGCTTTGGACAGGAGCTTGCCAGCTTGAAACGGATACGCTCACAGACTGGAAGCCAGTGTAGAGAACGAAGAGCAAGTCTCGGAACGAGAGTCCAAGACACAGCAAGGAGACAATATAGTGTAGAGTTACAAAAGTCAAATCATCACAGTCATTATTATGTTATACTAAGGGTGCCATTAGGTATAGTTTTGTCTCTATGCAATCACTTAATGTCTACGAAGGCATCTTTTGTGAAGTTACCTTAATAAATAAATCCAATAAAAAGCGTTTAAAAGGTGTCTAACGCGGAGCATTGTAAGCGAAGAAACTCGACTCGACTCACTTGTTAACAACAGTACTGGACTAAGCTCATTTAGAACGTCTTATATAATTATCCATTACATTACATAATATTTCTGGTGTCATTTGGTAGTTGCACTGCTCACAATAATTTTGTCTACACATGCGTCTCTTTGTGGAGTTAACTTTCGTAAGCGATTGAATGCAATTAATTTGATTTTACTTAATGGTTCCAGCCCTGTTACGACTGACGTTAACCCTTGCATCACATGTAAAGTTATTTTACCCAGATCGACCTGACTAGCTACGACATGAGGTCATTTTATAACATCGAATTAGAGCGTTTTTAAGGTGTTCAACACCGGGCCGCACGTTTCGAATTCCTACACTGGTGAGCGTCATAGGCGGAGCTATACGGGCATGTATATTAATAAGCGCGCACGTGACTCCAGTTAGAAAGTTCATTGGCTACAATTAGTTATCGTGTAATCTATCTGAAAATGGCGGCGCATTCGATGTTGTAAGGCATGCTCTTCCTATGTTTTCGCCGCATTCGATGTTGTAAGGCATGCTCTTCCTATGTTTTCGAACAATTTTTCCCACTAAATAAATAGAAAGCTGTCTTCGAAAGATTGCAATGTACTTCGCGCAAACGCTAGAGATAAAAACGAAGTAAAACAGTGGCTAGATGAGTTTGCGAGTGTTGCTCGTAACGTGAAGTCCAGCGAACAGATTGAAGAAAGACCTGTGACACTTTCACTGGTCAACATAACCATCAATAATTATTGGCAACCGCAGATTCAGGTCGATACTTGCGGACGACAGCAGCCACGGAAAAACAGCATCAAAGAAAAACTCAAGAAGGTATTGATTAAATGATCATTTAGGCATAATACAGAGTTTTCTAACTATGTAGACCTATATAGGGCCTATTATATGAAAGAATAAAAATAATGCACATGTATTCCTATATAAGTTTATTTACTTAATTGTATTTGATCTGATTATAAGAGCAAGGATGTCTATCTTTAGAGAAGATTTGTGAAAAAATTGAATTGAAGTTCTTCAAAAGCATCCAGTCACCCCATCACTGTCTTCACCAATTACTGCCTGCAGAGCACCTTCATAAATTCAACCTAAGAAAAAGGGGAGATGCTTTTGAATTACCGCACTTTAATACATTGCTACATAAGAAATCCTTCATCATTCGCTCACTGTACAACTATAAACACTGGATTAATGCTGGTTCTAGTACTTGTTCTGATATCTAAACTGGCTCTTTTTGTAG
This sequence comes from Allolobophora icterica, assembly GCA_963556255.1. Taxonomy (NCBI): domain Eukaryota; kingdom Metazoa; phylum Annelida; class Clitellata; order Crassiclitellata; family Lumbricidae; genus Allolobophora; species Allolobophora icterica. The sequence goes on from OY744613.1 coordinate 8,439,251, forward strand.
ACCATAGTAATGCTTATGTTCCTTAGAATCTAAGGCTTAGATCATAACTTTAGTTATAGATAGGCCTATGTATGTAAATAAAGGCACTATCGTTTATTGTTTATAATACTGTATAATGTATATGTATGTAAATAAGACATTATATGGAATTGTTTATAATACTGCTTGTGTTTAAACTATCTTACAGTGTTACTGATATTGTGATCCTTTTGTATGTATTGTTGTAAAGTATGAGCGTTTGTCTTATACTAATAAAAGATTACTTACTTACTTATACAATACAATATATATTTAAGGCTGTTGTTGGTTTTAAAAATGCAATCAATTCCCCTTTATGTAACCATTAATTAATAAAATAGATGAAAATAGCTTTTTGGAAGTCTAAGTTCTTAACCGTAACTTGTGTAATTAGCAGATATTTATAGACTTAACTAGTTAACTAAACATCGAAGTAATGTCATATCAGGTGTCCTCATCAGAACCTAGTGCGCACTAAAGGCAGTAATTTGTTAGCAAAATACAGAAAGTAAGAAGTATGCAGTGAAGATTTTAAGTGAACAAGATTTTTTAAATCAACCGAAACATTTAGCAATCCCTTAATTAATCATAAGAATTCCACATATATACATATGTCTCATTACTGGTAAGGCTGATCACTATAAACTGTAAGGAGGCATTGGTACATTTTAGTGGTATTGCATAGTGCAACGAACATAATTATTTACTAGTAAGAATGAAATAGAAATATAAGTCTATAATTTGTCACATTTTATGTTATTGTCTTTCTAGATGCTGGGCGATGCAGCATTTCATCCACATGGTTTCCTTACAGTCACCATGACAGACGATTCACCTGCAGAAAGGGATGCAATCGCAAAGTTTGGCCACTAACACACCTGATCCTGTGTCAGTTCCATGTCAATCAAGCAGTTTGGAGGTGGCTCCAACAGGGAAAAGTTAGTCCATCAATTGATACCTTTGACACACATCGGAATGAATGGATTTGTGTTACTAGTGAATATTTGTGGGTTGTAAAATGTGAAACTCTGTAAGAACCAGGTGCATGACTTTTAAAGCACATTTAGATGACTGTTAATTTGGCCTTTGGATTTATGGGAAGAATAAGTCATTAAGTTAATGGAAAGGTAAATAAAAATTGTAAACAAATAACAAACAGTAATGTTATATGATAAATATATATATACAAAAAGAATTACTTGTAAAATTAAATAAAAATAAACAAATAAACACAAAAAATTACAAATTTAAACAGTAGAAACAGTTTATGTGTTAAACATGAACCTATAAAAGTCTTAGTAAGGCCCTCAATATGAACAAGACACAGATTTTCCACACGTTAGATTACCATGTCTGCATGACTGCATGCATTAAAAATGTTAGTAATGATAATAGTGATATCACAAGAAGCTTCATTTCATGAGATGTATGTCATTTTATATAATACATTACATCCAGTCCATCTCCCTTTAAAATATAGGCTGTAAAATGTTGTATTAATAACTATGCAATTAATGCTTTTATTAACCCTTTATCGATGAGAGGGGTTAGTTTTCCATACACTGAATAGTACATGCTTGTTGATAAAGTGCTAAAATGGCATATGGCATTGGTATCTTCATCATATCTGTATTATCTACATTTCTTTAACTTATTTTAGAGAGTACACGCTGAACACCGACAACAGATAATGACTGGATTTCGTGAAGTTGTTTATGCTTCGACAGAGGAAGAAGCAGCCATATCCTACGAGAAGCTCTGTCTACTGCTCTGTTAACAGTAATATCCAACAGTGACAGAAACTAGAAGTTTTATCATAGTTTTTATAAACTTAGTATAATGCTTAATAAAGGACATAGATGTGTCCTAGAATAAGAAATAAGACCTAAACCTGAAAATGGTTATGGCACAAGATCCGTGCTTTCTGAAATTGTTCAGATTACTTTTTACCTGTTGTCCTATATTATGAGTAGCTTTGTGTTTCCTGGCACTATTTAAAAGCTGAACGACTTCTGCATAGGATCAAGTTTGGTTTCCCTTACTCTGATTTTCTGTCCGACGCGCTTTACTGGTTGATTGGACTCCGAACATAGTACCTGATCGCTTCAGATAAGGAATGCCTCCACCTACCGTACATGTACCATGCTGAAGAAAGTTGTCAGTTGAGAGGCGTTGCTACAATTCTGAAGTTGTTTAAAAATGCTCAAGCTTTTGCCTATTTCCAACTAATCATGTGTTAAATTAATGACTTTACTCTCAAGTAAAGCAGCAGTTCCCTTATTTCTTGCAGCAGGCTTTCTTTTCTGGTATCAGTATTTTTGCTGGAATTACTAGCGTTACATTCTAGCTGTCTATGCAAAGCCATCTCAATTGGAACATTACCACAGATGCACCCACCATATCTTTTTGTTCGTTGGCAATGTCATTTCTAAACGAGGTGTAGAATTCTTTTCCAGGACAATCATCACCTTGTGCCACTTTAGCTGCAAGGTAGCGGTCGTGATCGCTGACCTTTGGTGCATTGGTACATCTAGTTTGAAATGATAGGCAACAGCACACAAGCACTTACAGAAACTACCATTTCTTCCAATGTGACATTGCAAAAGCCATGTTCTGCATTAACTTCGTATATATCCTCAGAATGTTCTGAGGGTACCTGGAAGACATTTTTGCAATTAGTTTCAATAATTGAATCTTGTTTACATATGAAATTTGCTCCATCATGCACCGCAATTTAAATATGTGCATGCGGTTCGATTGTGAGCAAATTCCAGGAGTCGACTCGTAGAATTCCTCCATTGTCGTGATTACAGTGTGCATCAATGAAATAGCATTGTACTGTTTTATTTGGTTAAGACCAATGTCTTTTAACATACACATTGTAGCCTCAGCATAGTTATTTGTGTTGTGGCCGCGTAAAGCAAGCATTTGTCTGGGAAAATTACACCACAGTGTTTGTTGTCTCCACCAATCATCAAAGTAACTGTGACATTCTGTATCAGTGCAGAATATAACAGACAGACAGGCTAATGTCTTGAAATGTTTACCATTCTATATCAGTGTGGAATATAACAGACAGACAGACAGGCTAATATGTCTTGAAATGTTTCTGTTCATTTAACCTATGCCAATTTGAAATTAGTAAATTGTGGTAAAGATAAAACTGATGTTTGTAAATGTTTTACGTAAAAATGTCAAAAAAAGAAATTGTGCCCTTTAAATTAGCCTATATTTATACCTATATCCTTGTTTATAAAGTACAGGCTTCTATAAATCCAAACCTAATAAAGGACGTCCTTGTTTACAACGGTTTGCGCATCTGATCTAGCCTTTGTTCATGTCAGTCAAGCAGTTTGGAGATTACTGCAACTGCAGAGTTAGTCTATCAGTAATATTGATACCATTGAAACATACAGTATTTAACAATTCACCTTTGAATTTGTTCCTGGAAATAAACACAATATTTGAACGAATGCGTAATTATTATGTGTCACTATAGTGAACATTCATTGCATTCTCAATTTAAGAGTTACCTTTTCCACATTGCTTATCCCCCATAGACTGCCTCTCTGTCTTACAGACTGATTTTCTGGATGTTTACCTGATTGTGGCTGGTTTTTGTGAGCCCTCTTAAGGGACTGCTCTGCTATAACTACATTCAAGTAGGTAAGAAGGAGTTGTAACTACATTTAGAAATAAGCAGTTACAAGGTAGTTAAACTAGTTTTGCAGTAGGTAGGCCTATAACTGCAATAGTTACAGTTAGCCGTCCTGTATTTCATATAAAGTTCTGCATCTCTTTGCTTGTCCTGTAGAATCCTGTATTTTTTGCAAAAGTGTCCTGTATTTCCTGTATTTTTTTTAAAGTCAGATTTCACGCTCTTTGTGTCGCGAATACATGTTATTTATAATTTATTTTTATTATATTTTTGGCTTTTAACTTACAATACCGAGTAGTATAAGTTACTAGAGTAGTATAAGTTAAGAATAATACCAGATGCCACCGAAGCAGCCGATCAAGGGATGTGCAAACTACTGGTAATAGCTAATGAGGAAACATCCTTGATTATGGGAAACTTCAACTACCATATTGATTGTGAAAAAGATAGGATTTTCTAGGATTTTCTTGGATTTTATTGCTACAGCATGTCATGAAGCCAACCAGAGGAGAAAACATTTGGACTTGGTGACAACATTGGATGAAATAGTACGAGAATGCAAATGTGGGAGAGCATTTGTAGCCCTATTGATCATCAGGTTATCACATGGGAATTAGTCACAGAGATGACCAAGGAAGTCAAAGTCTATGTGAAAAGACCAAACTTCTTTAAATGTTTTAGCCCAGATCTTCAATAAATTAATGCAGACTGGAGAAGTACCATGGGAATGGAGTGATGCATGCACTCATAGTGCCATTGTTTAAAAAAGGAATTATAAGTGAGCCAGTGCACTACAGACCAGACAGTTTAACCAGTGTGGTGTGCAATGTCATGGAGAGAATTATTAAGGATAATCTAGTGGAACAATTGAAGGGGCTTGATATTATAAATGGGAGTCAACATGGATTTACCAAAGACAGTTCGTGTTTGACAAATCTGCTGGTGTTCTTTGAGGAGGCCTATGAGAGGATTGATGAGGAAACACCTGCAGATATAATTTACCTAGATTTTGCCAAGGCATTTCACAAAGTATCTCATGTAAGGCTGGCCAAAACGTTGTAAGCAAATGGGATTAGAGGGCAGGTATTAACATGGTATCAAAGCTGGTGTCAGGTAGAAGACAGAAGGTGGGCATAGGAGATAAACACTGTAGCTGGATGACAGTGCTAAGTGGAGTGCCACAAGGATCAGTGCTTGGGCCACTGCTGTTTGTAGTTTTAATTAATTACATAGATGATGGGATTTTATCGAAAATTTCTAAGTTTGCAGATGGTACAAAACTATGTAGAGCAGTGGATGATGATGAAGCAGAGATACTGTTGGAAGATCTAAGAAGAATGTTTGGATGGTCACAGGACTGGAAAATGCTCTTTAATTTTGAAAGTGCTCAGTGATGCATATGGGGAAGAGAAACAACGAACCGCTTAAAACCCTTGTTATGCCATGTATGTTATGTTAAATGTTTCCGAATGTTGTCGAAGCACACTGCAGAGTAATAATTAATTTAGCACATAACCTCATTAAATGCACACAAAATTTGTCTGCTAACTAGTTTGTTACCGAATCACCCCTGTTGTCATAGCTCAAGGAAAAAAAATAGTTGACAAATCAGAACTAAGTTATGGCAGTATGAATATGATTAGGAAACGCTGTTGACGGACTACAACTATGTAGGCTAGTACAAGCAAAACTATATTTGTACTGGGTATTTTGTATTAACAATGTCCTGTGAAATGTCCTGTAATTTTATTTTTTTGTGTCCTGTAAAATGTCCTGTATTTTATGACAGCCTGCTGTGACCACTGTAGTTAACTACTTATCATAACTACTTTCACATTGTATTATTGCAACAATTTAATATATTTTATAAGAAATGATAAGATGTAGATCTAGATAGGAAATACATGTAGTGAACATGTTTGGCTATTAACCTAGCCAAATAACGGTTAGGTCCTATTTCTTAAATATTAGGTAGATTTCTTCTAAACTATATCACTGCTTAGGGCCTACGTAGGCTTCTATACACTTAAGCCTCAGATGGGACAAGCCCTGTTTTTTTAAACAGTAGTACTGCTGCAAAGAATATCATTGCTTATTGAAGCTTCTGCTCGTATATATATCCAATCCCAACAAGGTAATGCTGGTTGTGAAACAGATAGATCAGGTCCAATATTTCAAGCAGTAGTATTGCTGCAAAATATATTGCTTAAAATTATGAGCTTGTATAAAACCAAGCCTAAAATGGAAAGGTCCTATTTTTAAACAGTATAATATAGATTATCCGCAAGGAATAGGCCTATGATTGCTTATATCAGCTCATACGTTGCTGCAAGCGGCGCTATACAAATCTTCAAATACGATACGATAGGCTACTATACGAAATACGTATAAATCCAATCATAATAAAGGACATGTCCTATTTTGAAATATTAGTCTATTTTTTTAGTTACATCAACAACGCTTTCAAAAGAAACATTTTTATTTAGAAATTCATTCGTGCACGTTTGTTGACTGTAATCGCAATTTTGTTTTTAGGCCTAATTATAGAATAGTTGATTGACGAGTCACGTGCGCGCTCATTAATATACATACGCGTATGGCTCCGCCTATGACGCTCACCAGTGTAGGAATTCGAAACGTGCCACCGGGCCTTGTTAATCGGTACCAAAATAAGACGAACTGTTTAAATGGACTGATTTGGCCGATAACATTATTAAGCTGGTGAGGCTTAGTCTTGAAGTAGTTTTAGTAATTTCATTTAACCACTCTGCAGGTACACTGTTCGGGAATCGGGATAATGATTATATCGTTAATTTATTTATGTTTTTCATATAACTTTCGTCATCAGTTTTCTTTCGCCTCTCTCGTCGTTGATTCCGTCTCTGCTGAGATGGCGATATTTGACAGGTGGTTGTTGTCGATATTTTATAATATATAGATGAATATTTAATATATATATATATATATATATATGTTCATATACCTATTATGGGCTATACACACATACATGCATCATCGTTCATTTGGCTATTTCCTTTTGCTATTTGGCCTAAGGACTCTTTTTTCACACATCGTATGTTTCTGTTTTCATTTCCTTTATATATTTATCTTTTTAACAGACCACAAAGGTTCTTTTGATGGCCATAAAAGGCTTTTTTCTTTTGGATATTGATTTTGTAACGCAAAAGCTCTCCATTCATATTTAGGATCTTTTAAAAAACTTTTTAAAATAATTATTGCAACGTTTTCCATAGTTTCACATCTATCTATACATTAGCATCAAACCATTTAGATCGTATTTACATGCCATGTTAAATATACTAATTATTGTACAGACAGTTTCAGTATATTCAATGTTAACATGACAAGCAAAATATTTAGTTTTTATTTATAGGCGTGAGCAATAATATCAATATCAATAGATTCAACGTCATTTGTATCGATTACAAAATCAGCTCAAATAATGAATTCCACACATTAGATTAAACGCAGCCAATTTATAAGTAATAATTATAAGGACCAAGAATATTATAAATATTATTAATCATCAGTTGTGATATAGGCATGTGCTACAACCCCATAATCAGCAACTAACTTAGTTATTGCTCTATAAATGGATTGAAGGGCTCGTTTGGATACACCTATCTATACAGCTCTCATTAATTCATTCGTTTTTTACATTTGGTAACAATGTAATTTACATGGGGTTCCATTTTAATTTTGAATAAAAAATAATTTTCAAGAATTTGACAATATCTGTGGACTGTTAGCTGTATTATAGGCATATTATTAACTGTTGGCCTATTATATTGTAGTATACAGGCGATGAGAGTGAGATCGGGTGATTGCATTTAATGGTAATTGCGTTAAATCGCCTTTAAATCGCGAAAAAAATTTGAGTTTGTAAAAGATTTCATCCAGAGTTATAATTACTGATGAATGGCTTTTAAATTGTTAAAGGATCTTTTGTGTTCTTTATAATTAAATCGATGTTAACTGCGTTCAATTGTTAGTTTTTGGGGATTAATTTTCGCGGCATTTTGGTGTGGAAATGTTTTGCTATGAAGTTTACTGGATCAGTTTGTTCTTCGTGACAATCTTTCTTGTCTTGGAGTTTGGACGAGTTTCCGATTCTATAATCACCTAATGACCAGAGCCTACGTGTAAGGAAATTTCCATTATATGTAGCGTCCGTTCTTCACATTTTAAAGGTGTTCAACATGGCGCAGCGTGGTTCAGTTTCAATATTTTAGACAAACTCTTGATAACGAGTGTTTGGTTTATTTGACTAAATATTATATTATATTATATAATTTATATTATATTATATTATATTATATTATATTATATTATATTATATTATATTATATTATATTATATTATATTACATTATATTCAATTATATAATATTATAATTATAATTTATTATATTATATTATATTTATATCACATCACATTGCATCACATCATACTATGTATTATTGTCATTCCGTAGCTGCAGCTCTAGCGATAGAATGTGAACTAATGGATCTCTCTCTCTCTGGCTGTAATTGCCATTCATAAACGATTGAATCAAGTTAATATTAACTTTGCTTAAGAACGTCAGCCATTCGGTTTCGACCAACTTTTGATCTGTAGTCGCATCCACATAAGATTAAACGGAATTGCCAATATACACTGTGAACGGAAAAAAACCAGACCTCTCTTATTACTACGATAATTTTTGTAATAATTTGCATATTTTAACAAAACGTGGTGGAACTTCAGTTTAAAGGATATGAATCATATAACTATTATTTTTTAGTTATAATGTGTGTTCAAAATGTCCTCCTTTGGCCTCAACACACGCACAAAGACGCGCTCGCCACTGACTAATTGCTGAATCGATTACAGCTTGATCAAATTCATCCCATGCCTGAGTTATACGTTCACACAGTTCTCCGACATCGCGCACCTTTGTCTTGTAAACTTTTTCTTGCATCACACCCCAGATTTTGTAGTCCACGGGATTAAGGTCCGGGCTATTTGGAGGCCAAAGTGTAGGGGGTATGAAATCTGGAGTTTCGTTTGTAAGAAGTTCAACAGTATCGCGAGCTCGGTGTAACGGATGTTTTATTACAAATTACGTCACGGTCACGTCAATTTTTAACTGCTTTAGCGCATTATTATCTGAGATTATAGTTTGGAATAAAATAGTTTTAGACTCAATAACATTTTCAATATTTGGTGTTTATTTCCCTAGAGGTCTGGTTTTTTTCCGTTCACAGTGTATATATAGCACCAGAATAAGACGTTTTAAAGGTGTTCAACATAGCGCATTTAACATAAGTTTCAGTATTAAGACGGACACTTTGTAACGACTGTTTGACTCGCTTGACAACGCATTACAATGATTAATATATCCTGTATTGTACTGTATTGTATCGCATCATATCTTAAAATATATCAATGTCATAGCATCTAATGTAGGCCTAATATAATATAATCTAAAAACTTATATGTTGTGTAATTGTATACGGACATTTTCAAAGCGGTTCGGGATAGCCATTCAGAAGCGCTCCCAATGCGAGAGACCTTGAGAGAAAAAACAAGTTTTAAAAAAGGCAAAGGAGGTTGATGCCTTGTGCATTAGATACGGGCGCAATAGAAGTTACTAATTAATAATAGGATTCGCTGTGTGTCAAATCTTAGTCTTCTCTAAGATTTTCGCCTCTAGGGAGATTTTCGAATACAATCTAACTTGAAGCAACTGTCCGTTGCTTCCTTCAGCATTATGATAACGGCATTATAGAAGTCGCTAGGTGGCGTTTTTTGCTGCTCTGATATCTGACAATTAATGTCACCTAAGAAAAGACGATCAATGTTTAATAACGGTAACCACAAGACGCAGCTCTGAAAAAACGAGCCAACGAAACAGCACTTATATTGAAGACAACCGGTTACCGGAGATTTACAAAGTTGCGAATACATATAGCGTGTTAATAGCGCGTTTTCGAGGTGTTTAAAATGGATCATTCTAAATTAATTTCACAATAAAGACGATCTTTTGTTGCGCGACTATCGGCTTTATTGTTTGACGGCGTGTTTCTTGCGTTATTATATAACAGACTTATTTAATAAATTACACTATTTTCTATCATTTATAATAACGATGATGATTATAATAATAATAACATCATTATAATAACATCATTTTTATAGGCCAATCATTATGATTAATGATGAGGTGCCATTCGGTAGTTGTTCCTCTACAAGTCAAGTATTAACGATTTTGCCACCCATTATGGAGTTGCCTTTCGATTGGTTTTACATGTAGGCCCTATTGTAGGGCCTACCTTACGTCCTCAGTGCTTCATCTATGGCCGAAGTTAACCGCGCCTCATCTTTACTAGTACGTAGGGACCAATGGGTTGTACATCGACGTTCGATAGCTGTAGTTTCCATTGTAAGCGACGTCTTATGGCTGTCCGGGCCGTTGAAGTCGACCTCACTTACTTAGAGTATCGTGTGTTTTCGACGTTTAATATTATTATTCCAAAGTTTCTAAAGATAATGATTGAATTTAAATTCATTTTGTAAGACTTTCTTCCATCGATTATCATTTCTTATCTAGTCGCATGTTTCAAGACTGGCGGATTGTTGAGGCCGCGATATGTGAATAAGCTTGTGAATAAACTGGTGCCCTGCCCTAGGCTTTCGAGTGGAGTTTATTATTAGGGCCTTCGATTCCATTTCCTTCCAATTCAAATTCTTTCAGTTTCCTTAAATTCAGTGTCCTTTAATCGCTCATCTTATAGCTTACCTAACATTATCTGTGTCTAACAAAGTAGAGTTTTAAACCTGGTCCTGTTTTGACACAGTAAGTTTAATCACTATAAAAAGTTACTGAAGGCAGCACTATTTGCTTGGTCACAGTTTGCCCATCTCAGTACGTTTATTTAGGACAGATCAAGAACGCATGAGGTCCGTTACACATGCTGCGTTAAACGTACCACTTGCATGCTATAGCTTTAAATAGCCAAATTTTACACATATCACAACGTTGTGGCCAGCGAATAAACGGTCACGCATTGAAACTCAGAAGTTTATAGCGTCCGAGAGAAACTATTTAAAGGTGTTAAAACAGAACTTTACAATGTCTGTAATATTTATTGTCTAAAGACGCCAAAAATACAGTTAACAATGTCTGTGACATATGTGTTACGATAATAAGGTATTTGATGCAAATTAAACAACATTTTGAAGCAAGTGTCATACACAAACAAAATTAAAATTATAAAAATTTGGTGAACGATCCTAATGTAGAGCCTACATGAAATTCTTAATCCAGTAACTAAAATTTTAAAGCAGCTTCAGTTATAAGTTAAAACATATGTAATAATGATATGACATTCTTTTCCTACATTTGAATTTTGAAGAAATTTTCAGTCAATATAATCAAAGAATATTTTAGAAATATATACAAGCAGTGAAAACGACAGTCCTTTATCATATGAACAGTTTAATAAATGACTAATTCACACATAAGTAAATCTATTTACATAAGGTTTTGTGTACAGCAATGAGCGTAGACAAAAACTTTACATTATGCACGTGTATTTCAGACCACCAACAGAAAGCCTACATAGTTGTGGGGCGTGGTGGCTTAGTGGTAAGTTCGGCGCCTTGTGACCGGAGGGTTGCAGGTTCGAATCCCACTCTAGCCGCTGCGTACGGACCTTGGGCAAGTCCTGCACTCGCGATTGCTCGTGGCGCTTCGGCGTGAAAATTCCGACACAGTATCAAATGCTGTAGTCGGGAGCGCCTCTGAGTAGTAGTCGACTTCGAGAGGCGCTATAGAAATATCCGGAATAAGTAAATAAATAAATAAATAAATAAGGTCAAATCCACTCAACAGCAAAATATACTACAAAGTCTTTCTTTTAAGGATAAGGTTAACCAATAACCATCCCAAAAAACATCACTTTGCATGCAACCCACGCTAAGCAGAGGCTTAATGTTACATTCTAACTTGTACGATTTGCATTTATCTCTTAATTAGTCTATTGGAGATATTTTCGTTGTTACAGTGTAATCATGTGTGATCTATATTTTCTTTGAATTGACAAGAACTGTAGGCCCTATACCTATTATCATGCTTCTTTTGTTAGAAGAAGTCTTTCATTAAGGTTTAATTCTTCGATGCTAAAGCATTAACGGTTAACGGAATGCATCTATTCATAGCATCAAATTATTGCAGTTTAAAGATTTCTGCAGTGCAATACGATATTACATAAAATAAAGCGTTGTAAAATAAACCAATGCAGTAGTTTCTGGGAGTGAGAGTTTGTCTTAATTTTGAAACTGGTTTACAATGATCCACATGAGACAGCTTTAAGATGTCTTCATATGAAGAAGAGAATTACTTGCAAGCTTTCTGCTCCATTAGCGTCCCCTAGCGAACGCCGCTGTTACATGAGATTCACATTTTACGTCTTCAGTCGGTTACAACCAGTCTTGTTGTCCTCGAGACCATGGTCTTGGTCTCGAGTGCGCTCGAGTTCGTTTTTAAAAGTCTTGGTCTTGGTCTTGGTCTTGAGGTTCAAGGTCCTGGTCTTGGTCTTGGTCTTGAGGTTCAAAGTCTTGGTCTTGGTTTTTCAAGACCAAGACCAAGACCGACTGAATTTTAAATTTTTCCGCAGCCATTGCGGTCAATAACGGTTTAAAAAAGGCTCACGATTTATACATTTAAATCCAGTGCTTGAAAAGCTACTGTGTGTGCCAGCGACTTCAGCACCTATGAAAGTAGGTCAAGCCAAAATCGGTAGGAAGATAGATTTCCATACATCGAAATTGGTTCAAATCTATCTATCTCCGGCTCATCATGGAAAGAAACATGACCACCACACACGATTTAGACATGTAAATTATGTATTTTTTACATGGCGAAATTTTTATGAGGCCCCACAAGGCACGTCTTGGTCAGAAAATTCTGAGCGAATTGGTTTTTATAAAATGCAACCGGCATTTGAAATAACATTTTGCATGAAGGACTTAATTTGTAAATTCGAATTCAGAAATTCTCTGCAGTCTGCATTTAGAGTTGGTTTGCTTCATTAAAGTAGCGAGTAGTCCGACTTGACAGTTTTTAGTAAGGAATAGTGTGGATATGATTGTGATTTTTGGGTCTTGGTCTTGGTCTTGAGGTTCAAGGTCTTGGTCTTGGTCTTGGTCTTGAGGTTCAAGGTCTTGGTCTTGGTCTTGAGGTTCAAGGTCTTGGTCTTGGTCTTGGTCTTGAGGTTCAAGGTCTTGGTCTTGGTCTTGATAACAAGACTGAGTTACAACCGACGTTAACAGTAGCAATGTCGTTTGATGATACGTTGTTCTTACGCATGTGACGATCAAACGAAAATTCACTTATATATAGGGTCGTAGTAACAAATTTTAAAGGTGTTCAACGCTTTGAACATTTTTAGTAATAAATTAGTTCCAAATCAAGAGGAACTGTTGGTAACAAATGCATTGACTTATTTGAGAACACTTTATGTAAAATTACATTATTCATTCATTCATTCGAGGATTTGTATAGCGCCTCTTCAAGGGAACTACTCAGAGGCGCGTTATTATTATCTGGTATTGTATTGTATTGTATTATAATATTATATTATATTAGAGGATAATGTAGACTGTATACAGCAGTCTTGTTGTCAAGACCTTAAACCTCAAGACCAAGACCAAGACCTTGAACCTCAAGACCAAGACCAAGACCAAGACTTTGAACCTCAAGACCAAGACCAAGACCAAGACCTTGAACCTCAAGACCAAGACCAAGACCAAGACTTTGAACCTCAAGACCAAGACCAAGACTTTGAAACTCAAGACCAAAACCGAGAACAATACCAAAAATCACAACCATATCCAGATTTCATTCCTTACTAAAAAAATTGTCAAGTCAGACTATACTCGCTATTTTATTTAAAACATTAATCCTTTATTTTATTCAAACCAAACAACTCCAACTGCAGACTGCAGAGTATTCCGAATTCGTATTTACATAAGTCCTTCGTGCGAAATCTTACTCCAAACGCCTGCTGCATTTTATAAAAATCAATTCGCTCAGAATTTTCTGACCAAGACGTGACCTATGGGGCCTCATAAAAATTCTGCACTGTGAAAAATACGTTCTACAGTGCTGAATTCACTGGCACACAGAGCAGCTTTTCAAGTACCGGATGTAAATGTACAAATTGTGAGTCTATTATATTCAGGGGTGGGCAACCTTTTCTGTGCAGCGGGCCTCATGAGAATTTAAAAAAATTGGGAGGGCCGCATAATTTTTAGCAATCGGGACTATATTTTAACACATTTATAACAAATTCAAATTAAATTATAATGACATAATGGCCATAGCTATGGCATAGCCATAGAATATATAGAAAGATGCCATAAAAATATTTAATGAGATTTCTGTAACTGCAAAGAATCCTTAACTATTTTTTCATAACGAAATATTTTCAAATTTTTTCTTACTTTCGGGACAGATAGTATTGGCAATATCAAGTATGCATTCCTTTATGAATTCTCCCTCCACAAACGGTTTATTGTTCTTCACGATCTTGTGCGCAATAACAAAACTGACCTTTGTTGCAGCTTCTTGAACAGACAACGGCTTGGTAAAAGTTGTTTGTTCCTGTTTTAAATTTCTCACCATGTCATCGGCTTTGCGCCTTAGTTCGGTTTCACTTAAATTTTTTCCGAAATTGCCATGCTTCGTCTGAAAATGTCGTTTGAGATTGTACTCTTTGAGAACGGCGACAGATTCCCGACATATTAAGCACACAGCATTACTTTTAATATCAATGAAAAAATACTTCGTTGTCCAGTCTTTGTTAAATGTCGTACATTCGTCTTCAATTTTTCTCTTTTTTAAGTTTGGCGGTGCACTCATTTCTCTTTTCAAAATATTAATCTTAATATTTAAAATTATTTTCTTAATATTAACTAATTGTGAATAAACAACAAATTATCGAAACTTTTAAAATTTCGCAGCAGACGTTACATTAAATTTTGTCAACAACGGTTTACTAAATTTTCAGGAACGTAACTTGGGAAGAAGTCGGGCTGTTCGAATTGTTCGAAAGTTCATTCTAATTTTGAGCATTACAGTGTAATTTTTAAAATATGCTGTGATACTATTATTATTATTTCTTAATTATTACTTAATATTATGAAAAGTAATTAATAATTTATTAATTGATTAATCATTAATTGATACTATAAATTAAAATATGACATCTGTATACTGAGATTGTAAATTTTCAAAGAATTTACTAACAATTATGTACATTTTACAAAAATATATATTGAACTAGCTGCGTCTCACGGGCCGCATTAAGCGTCTCGGCGGGCCGCATGCGGCCCGCGGGCCGTAGATTGCCCAGTGCCCACCCCTGGTCTATTTTGAAATCATTCCATGGTAAATAACCGGAGGTCAAAATAAACGTCAAAAGCAACAGTAAAGCCTTAAGTTTTGACCGTGCAAATACTAAAGCAATTGTATTAGTAAATTATAGGATAAATTATTAAAATCCTTGCGTTTTGTTAAATGACTCTTTATATTGTCAAAGTCTTGGTCTTGGTCTTGCAAAACCAAGACCAAGACTGTGAACCTCAAGACCAAGACCAAGACCAAGACCTTGAACCTCAAGACCAAGACCAAGACCTTGAACCTCAAGACCAAGACCAAGGCCAAGACTTTTAAAAACGAACTCGAGGCACTCGAGACCAAGACCTTGGTCTCGAGGACAACAAGACTGGTATACAGTATATCTAGGTAAGGGTGAGGATCTTTAGGTTGGAATTATATCGAACAACCGGACTAACTAAGTTTCGGTGGATTAACGCAACTGAAAGATCCGCTATCTCAGCGGTTCTCAACCTGTGGTCCGCGGACCACTGGTGGTCCGCAGCCATCTGTCTGGTGGTCCGCGAGCAAGGTCTACAATTTATATTTTTACAATTTAAAACATGCAAACAGACAAATTTTGTAAATTTTGTAAATTTTTATTTTATTTCAATCGCCAGAATCGGCTAGATAGCAGCAGGAAACTAATAATACACGGATTTATGGCAAAATAGTTCTTTTGTATTAATTTGGTTTTTGGCACAATTTTTGGCGGTGGTCCGCGACCGAGACACAACGTTTTTAAGTGGTCCTTGAATCTCAAAAGGTTGAGAACCGCTGCGCTATCTCAATAATTCTGAGTCAGACAATTAGTCTTTTCAATAATATTGTTTAATCGTATATTATGAACGTTTACGCCGTGCTAGCAATGAAAGTATTTCTCTCGATAGTCTAATGGTTCATTCTGAATGTAAGTTCAACAATTTCACGAAACGTAACGTTGAATATAGATTGAACTAACACTGCGATTTTATACAACTTTAATAGCAACCGAAGATGTATGGCGCCCGTTCTGGAGAAACTCAATGCAGAGGCGCTAATCAACTCATGCGTCTATTGTCTACTGTATATGATCCTATAGGGAGTAATTTGATCCTAGACAAATCCAACTATTAAGGCTCTGTTTTTCTGTCTGTCTGTCTGTCTGACTGTCTGTCTGTGTGTGTCTGTGTGTGTCTGTCTGTCTGTCTGTCTGTCTGTCTGTCTGTCTGTCTGTCTGTCTGTCTGTCTGTCTGTCTGTCTACGTTAACGCTCTTAGTTGATTATTACGAAATCGGTTAGAATTAGGCTACAAATTCCCGAATAATGTCGTATCGCTACTATCGCTGTGGAAACACAGGCGCCCACGATACCACGCAACGATATCTCTTCAGCAACAGCGACCTATGCAGATACTGGAAGATGTTAGGCAACGGCCAACTGCATGTGGATACACCCGAGTTCTGCGCTTCCCTGCATCAGCCAGGCAGTCAGTCTGTAGTCACCGGAAGGAACTCCGCCCATTGGAACGGCGATGGTCGTCGGAGTTAAGGTGTAGACACCCTGAAAGTAGACGCCAAAACGATCGTAAGACATGAACTCAAAAAACGTGAAGTGTTGCTTAAAAACCATGCGAAGGAAACCACACTAACATGCAGTGTTTAATCTAGACGTCTTTTGGGGGGGAAATCCCCCCCCAGGATTAAAGTTCCCCCAGAGCTTAGCAATATTGTAAGGCAGCGACCTTTTTGGGGGGAAATCCCCCCCCCCAGAAACCTTGATTCCCCCCCCCAGAACAGGGGGACTAGATTACACACTGACTAACATGGACTACCGACTATATATATCGCTAACAATGTTACTCTATTAATACAAAAGTAGGCTGCTTTGTCTATAACTTTTATTGAACTGAGATTCATTCACGAATGTGGATGCTTTGCAACAGTGTGAACATATAGGCCTAACAGTAAGAAAATATATATTCGTGTTTAGTGACAAGATCACCGACAAACCGCAGTAAGTAACATTGGAAGCCTGTTAGGCATTTAATAAGCACCATTACGTAATGACGAAGCATCAATCGATGGCGCTGAGCAACTGTGAGTGAAGAGCTTCATCGAGCTCCCTACACAGTAACCGTCTCAGAGGACGAGACTCGAACCCATGCTCTCCACATCACAAGGCGAACGCTCTAAACCAATCGGCTGTCATGTCCCACACGGATGTCCAGAGATAATAAGATAAACATCTGCTATCAGAGTGCCTTAGAAGTTATTAATTACTTTTTAAAT
Organism: Allolobophora icterica; assembly: GCA_963556255.1. Classification (NCBI taxonomy): domain Eukaryota; kingdom Metazoa; phylum Annelida; class Clitellata; order Crassiclitellata; family Lumbricidae; genus Allolobophora; species Allolobophora icterica. The sequence goes on from OY744613.1 coordinate 8,456,640, forward strand.
ATTTATTTATATAACTAATAAATGATACACTTATAAATGAAATTTGTTCAATTGAGCACCTGTTTGAATGGACAGTGACACGTCTGGTAATCTGCTGGACAGGTGATAGGTGCAAGTGCCTCACAAATGTTTGCACGGTGACAGCCTCCAGGAATCATGTGGCACGGGACTGTGATCCAGATGAAACCGATCTTCTTCCTCAGCTTCAGGTCCAACTGCAGTTTCCAAAGACATCCGCAAACAATACAGATCGATGTATATGGGGAAAAATCCGTTATCTCTTGATGCTGCTTCTCATTATATAGCGCCTTTTATTTTATCTAAATAGCTTTTTCGATGCAGAGTGCATGCACGCTAGTTTGGAGAACTGTACCTCTTTAGGAAATTGTCTTGATGGTACCAGTTCCTCCATCTATCCACCTTTCCACCTTTCTTTCCTTGGCCACCTCCCTGAGTTCGCTGCTCCCATTTCTTCCGTCACCCATCCACGTCTCTCTGTGTCTATTTCTCTATCTGTGTCTTTCTCTCTGTCTGTCTGTTTCTCTGTCTGTGTCTTTCTCTCTGTCTCTCTGTTTCTCTGTCTCTTTGTGTGTCTGTCTGTCTCTCTCTATATCTCTCTCTGTCTCTGTATCTCTTTCTCTGTCTTTCTGCTTCTGTCTGTGTCTGTCTGTTTGTCTGTCTGTCTGTCTGTCTGTCTGTCTGTCTGTCTCACACTCTCTCTCTCTCTCTGCTCCCATTCCTTCCGTCATTACATTATCTTTTCTGCTTCCATCTCTTCCCTTTTCCTCCACGTCTCTCTGTTAACAATATCCTTGTCCTTCCCCTGGCCAAGTGGAAATGAATTGCTTTGAACTAATGGACCACTAGATGACCTAGCCAGAGTCCTAACTGTGGTGAATGGACCAGGAGCCAAACAACTGCGCTACAGAAGTTTTAAGATTACTGATGTTAATATTCGATGCTTAAATATCCAAGTAATTATATGGCACTAAATGCATTATTGAAGACAATACAATACAATACAAGACAATATAATGCAAGACAATACAATACACGATCAGACAAAGCAGGACAAACAAATAAAATAATTATATTATATAAAATAAAATTGCATCAAATTGTAATATTAAAAAATAACTTGGATATTTAGATTACATAAATATTACGAGACATCACGAATCTTTTATACACCGGAAATCAATTAACAGATAATCGTTAATATTCAGTGAATCAATGACGTAGCGTCTCATTCTTACGCTGATTGGTGATTTCAAGTCGACTGTCGTCTGCCACTTAAAGCCAACCGTTAAATTCCCAGGCAGCCTCAGCCGGTCTGGCGAAAGAGAAAAGGATTGGATGTGAGCTACGTCTGACGAGCTGCCACAGTCTTTCCACGAAAAATACGATAGCAGTTTTCCATAAGCCGTCTGCAATCACCAACAAGTAGGCCTAATAAGAGTTGCGCTATAGAATCTGTAATTCTACAGCTCTTTTGAATATACCATCGACGTACATTAGGTGGACACAGCATAGACCAGTACATTGCCTTCTAGATTTTGACACCTGCACCTATTATGTTAATTTCCGGTGTTTCTGCCTGACGTCATGCCTGGACGAAAGCTTAATAGGCTATCTGCCATCGACAGTGCTTCCACTCTCCATTTTCAGAAATCCCAAGATCTTGCCACAAAAATCCCAAGATTGTACTAAAAATCCCAAGTTGTCCTAACTGACATACAGTCAGTGGTGGGAGTGGTCGTTTTTTTTAAAGAACTTGTTGATACAAATCATGCTCTGTTGTGTTTCGTAGTCTTTAACCTGTTTTGGAGACTCTCCGTGTTTCACTGGTGCCGACCTGTTAACGCCAGTCAGTGTTTTGGAACAAACGCTACATTTTGCTGCACATTAATTTTTATCTCCTCGCTTTAGTTTAAGCCAAAGTTCAAATTCCTCGATTTTCAGCCATTCCTCGTTGAACAGTTGTCCTTACCATACCTTTGCTTTCTTTCGCAGCTCTGCGCTAGTGTCGCCAGACTCAGAGTCAGAATCAGACGATGCCATGACAATTTCCGGTTTAAAACTGTTACGACTTTATGATTTATCCAGCTTTAGTCCTCTTCCTTTAATAATTGCGTAAAAACTTGGAACGTCCGTATCGGCGGTAAAATGTATGGAACTATGGATTACGGAATCTACGGATGAAGTATGACATCATGTTCTTCACAAGATAAGACTTAGTGTAAGTAAGGTTCAGAAGAAAACGAAGAGTAACCGTAGACACATGTCCAAAGAGTCACTCAGCGACAAGTCAACAAGTGCTTATTGTTATAATTCTATGTGAAATATTAATATTATATTATGACTATGGACCTTAGTAAAAAATCCCCAGATTGCCATGGAAAATCCCCAGATCCCAAGACGTTCCGCCAATTCCCAAGATCTTGGGAAAATTCCCAAGGAGTGGAGGCACTGGCCATCGACAGTTGTGACCCGACCCACTGCGCATGCGCACACGAGTGTAGGCATGACGTCACAGGCATCTTTGCACGTTAAGGTCGACTTCAGCTTGAATCGCTAATGCTATGTTCACTCAATATACATGGATGGAATATACCACATAATCTAACTCAATCAACATTTCTGTCGCCCAATTAAAGGGTCGTCCATTAATTATGTCAACACATTTTAGGCAGTGTTTACACTCCCCTTGTCAACAACTGTAAAACATTCAAGGACCCCCTAATAAAATTATGTCAATTTTCTCATTTAAAATTTTGAAATTTAATTTAAAATGATAAAATGATGTAATTTTCTCATTTTAATCTGGTAAAGGTCCGCAAAGGTTCATCAGTCACTCTGGTTCAGAGTAAAGCAGGGAGGCGACCTGACCGACGTCTCTTTGAGCGTAGACTCGGATCCGACCTGGGCTGATGAACCAAAGTCCTCCGTGCCCACCTTCACGTGGTGCGGACCGTTAATACCCTTCCATGGGAAGGGGAACGAACGGGCACGGCAGGCAAAACCAGGGGAAGGCAATGGCAAACCACCCCTGTTTACATGCCAAGAAAATCGTCATGAGACACAACAAACCAAGGAAATGATGTTGGCTTGTGGTGAGGGAAAAAAGACGGGGTCGACCAAGGAAGAAATGGATGGATGAGATTCACGATGTAACTGGCATGAATCTGGAAGCACTAAGGGACCTGACTTCGAATAGGAAGCAATGGAGAATGTGTGTCATGGCGATCGCTAGAGCTCCAGGAGTTGACAGCACAAGGTGACAAGGTGAATCTGGTAATAATAAACAAATAAATTGCCTATGGCATCGGCCTAAGGCCTATATTTTTGGCCTATATTAAACTAAATTACATCTAGTAGATAATTTAAAACGAAGAATATATTAAACATATTAAAATCATGTAAAAAATTACCTCCCAACAAAAAATTACCCCCCCCCCAAAAATTCTAATTTGCCTACCTGTCAGAAAAGAAACTCGAAATATTAGATTTTCGGAAACAACCCAGGATATTCACATTTAAGAGATTATACAGCGCATTTTCTAACTTAATGTGGGAACAACAAAGAAGATAATTTAAAACGAAGAAAATATCGCTTTTGATTAAATTACAAACAAAAAAGAAATAGATCACTCAGAAAGACTTTCCGATTCTATGGTCGCTTTTTTTATTAAATTATTGTTGACGTCAATTAGTGTCTGAACACCCTCCCCCTTGTCAAGAATTGCCAAACTTTTCAAACTCTCCCTCATTTTTTTCACATAACTAATGGACGACCCCTAATGCTCAAGAAATCTATCGATAGTCGCTACTAAGCGAAATAAGTGTGCAAGAATTTTCAGTGCAAGTCCAATGAAAGCCTAGACGGGAGGAGTCGGAAAAGACATGGAAGCAGCTTAAGGAGGAAATGAGTTTAGGAGAGAAACTTTAAGCCGAGATATGAAGGCCAGAAGAGCCTTAATTTGCAGAACGAACTTTTGCTGGATTCGAGATACGGAGTCTAAGGCCAGCAGCAGAAAAGGCGCGCCTGCTGAGACCGTCCTTTGTTCATGGAACAGTGATACTGAGAGTCAGCAAGAAACTGCTGCTAAGGCTGCTTTTCTCTCTGTCTTAGTGGAGAGATATGGATATTGACCTGATTACGCCTTGATTTTGGTGCACCTTCAGCTGATGCCTTGATCATTAGATATCAGTACGATAGAAGTTACTAATTAACTATAACAATAGATTTTTTGCTGTTTACTCGTGTCGCTAGACGTCGCCACAACGCCTAGTTCATCCCCATCAAAGTTGTGAGCGCAGCAGAAGTTACCGCAATAACAATGTTACGTAGACCCTATTATAATTATGATGTCCTGAGTCCGTGATCACTTAAAATAATTCTAAATACGTATCCAAGTACGTACGTACATTTAGGAAGGCCCTATGTATATATGAGTGTATGTATGTGTGTATGCATGTGTGTATGCGCGTATGTATAAGTGTACATATATATGCTTTTATATATGTATGTGCAAGTATGTATGCATGTATGTATTTATGTATATTTATGCATGTATGTGCGTACGTATGTATACATATCTGTAGGTTGGTATTCATGCATGGTGTTTGCAAGTGACTATATATATATATTGCGCCTCCTTAAGTCTTACAAGGGCGCTAGTATGGGTTATAGGCCTACATTAATAGCATAGAAAATGTATCACCTAACTGCATGAGTTTTATCTTTCATGTAAAGTCCACACTAGCATTTAGGAATATGCTTGTGTGTGTGCGTGCGTGTGTGGTTGCGTGTGTGTGTTTATGAGAGAGAGAGAGAGAGAGAGAGAGAGAGAGAGAGAGAGAGAGAGAGAGAGAGAGAGAGAGAGAGAGAGAGAGAGAGAGAGAGAGAGAGAGAGAGAGAGAGACAGAGAGAGAGAGACAGAGACAGAGACAGAGACAGAGACAGAGACAGAGACAGAGACAGAGACAGAGACAGAGACAGAGACAGAGACAGAGACAGAGACAGAGACAGAGACAGAGACAGAGACAGAGACAGAGACAGAGAGAGACAGAGAGAGACAGACAGACAGACAGACAGACAGACAGACAGACAGACAGTCAGACAGAGACAGAGACAGAGACAGACAGACACACAGACACACAGACACACAGACACACAGAGACACACAGAGACAGACAGAGACAGACAGACAGACAGACAGACAATAGATTGTTAGACAGAGAGAGAATCAGAGACAGACAGAAAGACTCATAAAGACAGACAGAGACAGAAACAGAGACAGAGACAGAGACATAGACAGAGAGATAGAGAAACATGATCGTGTACTTACTTCGGCGACCATGTGATAGTCCTTTGGTTCACGTGACTTGGCGATGATGTTGAGCAGCTGTTCGGCGTCCTCATCGTCTGCGTCTAAGTCCTTCGTTTCCTCGTACTCGCCCAGGGTCAAGGTCAGGGACCCGGCGACCATCGCCAACAGCAAAAGCAGTAAAGCATTCATCTTCTCAAGGCAGAAGTAGGCGACTCACTGACCAAGAAAGCGGGCAAAGGGGTCACTCTTATACTGCCCACTCTGGGGAAGTCATGTGCCGGAGGGCTAGGTAGGCCAATGAGTCATGCCACACACGCGTGATCCTAAGTGGTTGGACGAGGTGGTCACAACAGTGGTAAACAATCTGTCTTAAGTAATGTAACGTAACGCCATGCTATGTTTATTAGAATAATGGCTATTTCAATGTAAGTTACTGTGGTTTGTCAGTGAGTTTGTGAGGAAACACGAATATATTATTATTATTATTTTTTTTTCCCCGAGGTACATATAATCCCTCAGGAGTCAGATACTAAGTGTGTAAGATTTATTATTATTATTATTATTATTATTATTATTATTATTATTATTATTATTATTATTATTATTATTATTATTATTATTATTATTATCATTATTTTATGCCCCTAGGTAAAAATGATTCCTCAGGAACTCCAAGATTAGTAAAACTGTTATTATTACTATTATTATTATTATTATTATTATTATTATTATTATTATTATTATTATTATTATTATTATTATTATTATTATTATTATTATTATTATTATTATTATTATGATCATCATCATCATCATCATCATCATCATCATCATCATCATCATCATCATCATCATCATCATCATCATCATCATCATCATCATCATCATCATCATCATCATCATTGTTGTTGTCATTATTAATATTTTGTTGCGGGGTAGTTGTGATCCCTCAGGTTCCTAAAACAATGTCCGGAGACAATAGAATGAACGTCTGGAACGGTTTATAACTCACTCGTCAAGTTCTGGCTGACCAAACAGTTCCATGGTTGGCAACGGCATTGAACCCCTGAATAATAATAATTGCCAGACGTTTTAAGAGGTAGCAAGTTTCTTTAGGGTCTCCAAAAATGTTAATTATTAAGCGCCCCAAGTCCTTAATGAAATCCAATGCTGCTAGTTGGTAGGACCAAGGGTATCGCCTGTGAATAAGCTGGTTCCCGCGACTTCGCTTTTTTGGGCGCTGTAGAAATCTCGAGATTACGATTAACAGTAAAAAAACTGGTATACTGAGAGGAGAGTTGACTGTACTTGGCATTTTTTCTGGATGCCGCCAGTGTGATTTGGCGTTTGATTGCAGCTTAGAGGAAGCCACGGTGTCTATTATTGTGCCATCCCAGATGAGGCTGCGTTACTAAAGCCCACCAGGTTTCTTGCCATCCGTTCCAGACAGCCCTGGTGGTTCTTTAATATTAGGAAAATTATCACGTGTAAGGCTTCGATTGATCGTGTCATTGAGGAGGGTGAGTCTGGCTACTCGACCGGGGCCAACCCGTAAGACAGCCCATGCGAACCATCGGCCGTCACTGCTGACCCACAGGGACAGCCATGCATGTGACTCACACATGCTTGTCTCCCCCCGAGACGAAGGCCGACAGCAATTCTCACTGCAGTCTCGTCATCCGATCGCAAACCACAAGTAGTCATTGGGAGGGCAAAGTGCCGGTGGCCAGTGTGGGAGGCCGATTTATACCGGACTTGATCGTAGACATCGGCATATGAGACCATAAGAGTGGTTGTAAACATTTGTGTTAGTGGTTTGTTTGAAGTGGCAACGACGTTACCTTCGTAGTCTCGTCATGTCCAGTTCTCTCCCTCATCAGCTGACCTTCCATTGTATGGCTGGTAATTGTAATCGTAATTAGGGCATAACCGGAAATCGCCTCGGACATTTGCCCCGGCCGAATATCTCGTTTTTCGGCACTATTCGCCTCGCAAATACTTTACACACAAATAGTTGCAAATAAAATTATTAAAGTTATTCAGTTAACCGAATTTGTAGGTCATTATACCAGCTTTCAGCTTCATCTAACGTATTCATTTTGAAGCAGAAAAGTAAAAAAAACACCAACACCGGAAGTCCACAACGGAAGACATGTCCATTTAATTATTTATTTCTAAAATTCAAAATGTATTAGTCAGTTACTAAAAGTACAAAAATTTATTTCACTAATTTTTTATTACATGAAAATGTGAAGCTCCGCATATGGAACAAATGGTACTCGGTTCGTACCCGGATCCGGCAAATAGTACATCCAAATACTCAGATTCGGTACTCGGTGGAAAATGTCTACCCGGTTATGCCCTAATCAAGATTTCTACAGCGCCCATAAAAGCGGAACCAGCTTATATACAGGCACTTAATCAAAACAAATTCGATAGGCGGGGGGTAAAAAATAAAAAAATCGGTTCCAGGTTAAGATTCAAATGGGTCAGGCAGACATTAATCTCATAGTAGGAGAGTTTCCAATGGATGCAAATGGAGCAGAATATGTTTAGCATAATTTTATCCTGGCAGGGATTTGAATCCCCATCAAGTTAAGAAACCCAGCAAGTTAACCACTAGGCCATCACGCAGTTTCTGTCACATTCCGCACATAACGTTGAATCGGTTTAATCTAAGATATTTTGCAGTCTTATACTGCCTAAGTGCAAGAGCGTAACTTTGTCCCACAAAGTGGGGTAAAGTTACCAATCCCTTACTCTCCCCTCTTCTTCCTCTTCCTCTTCCCTTCTCCCTCTGGTCTCCAAATTTAGTATGTTTACAAATATAAATTTAGTATGTTTTGTCCGCAACTTTAAGGTCACTCGCGGATAACATAGTACATGTTTAGAATCCGTTTGATAACCGTTAATATGACGACGACGCTGAGACTACGATTGAGCTAAATAACATTCACACGTCTGAGGAATTGACATAAATCAACGTGAAGGCATCTATCAGCATTACGATAGTTTAGTTGGCCCATAGTTCGAGAATTTGTGACTTTCGGTTTAAAAATTCGGGAAAATGGGTGAATTTTTGGCCTATTTAAAATTTCGTAAAAATTCGTAAAAATTCTTTGGGCTATTGCCTATTGTCGGCCCTTAACCATGTTTGGTTACAGGCTGTGCCAGTGACTGACTGCCAGTGACTGGTCACACTGGAGCTGGGGCACTGGTGGTTTCTCGTTCTGCTGACTGACACTCACAGTCACACGCCCAAACTATGACAGAATTCGAAGTTCAAGACTCTGCTGATATTCAGTTACTGTTGTGTTGCTTGTCAGCTATCTTTTACGGCTGATTGCACTGGCGGCGATCTTGTTTGACAGGTGGGGGGACACTTTTGGACTGATCTGGTGAAGGAAGAGTTTTGAACTTATCTGTTTCTTGGAAATTTTGGGGGGCTCGAATGGATGGTGTGCCCCCCACTGTAAAAGGTGGGGGTCTTGTCCCCCTCGACCCCTCTAGATCGCCGCACATGGCTGATTGCTCAAATGAATGAATGAATTGATATTCACTTGCTTAAAAAGTTGTAAAGTTAACAAACAATAACATTCACCGCCAGTTTGAAAATTCGTTAAAATTCGTGAACTGTTAAAATTTTAAAATGCGAATTCTCGAACTAGAAGTGAGCCTACGCAAGAATAAAACGCCGTTAACTGCTTAAAACCAAAATAACGCTGTCATGTCGCAAAAACATTTCAGCACAGTGACAAAAAGTGGTGGTGTCTGTCACCGCCGTTTTTAAAAGTGGTGGTGACCGGACACAGTGGCGTACCGAAGGGGGGGGGGCAGACGGGGCGAGTCGCCCCGGGCGGCACTTTTGCAGGGGCGGCAAAATAGGGTTGAAGAAATTTTGGATTTAAAAAAATGAAAAAGTAGGAGAGAAAGAAAGAAGGATAAGGAAGGAAAGAAAGCAACCATCACTTTGGTCAAGTCGGCTTGGCTTCCGTTGATCGTTAGGGGCGGCATCACTCTTAGAGGTATAGGCCTATACGTTAAACACTAAAAAGAATTGCAGAAAAGGAGGCGGAATCGCATTTATCTAGTAAACAGTAAACAGAGTAACAGACTACATACAGCAAAGTCTATTTTAAACCATATTCTTGCTATGCCGCTCTTTATAATCATAATATATGTATATGTATATGTATATATATATATATATATATATATATATATATATATATATAACATAACATAACATAACATAACATAACATCTTTCTTTATTGCTTCAAATGACATCAATAACAATCATTTCCATCGAAACAAATTAATATAAAATAGTGCAGTTTCTGGAAATTCAAACCCTGTGAAACTATAAAGTAGTAAGATAAAGATACTCGCTTGACTAGCATGGAGGAAATGAAATGAACTTGAAGTAGAGTCAGGTGAGTTTGAAAGTAAACGAGTTCTTAGAGTCATAAGAGGCAATGGGCGCCCCTAAGGGACCTAGGTCCCGCTGACCGGGGATGCCCAGATAGGTAAATTTACAGATACAATGATGGCATTGTACAGTTGCCTCCCTCACAATAGCTTAATCAGGCCACTAGCTGTAACCTCTGAAATCCTCAACACTTGGAGGTTAACCATAATCTATAGCTTAACTAAACTTAACTAAACATAACTAAACAGTCCCAAAGGGACCATATTCATGTACCAGGCTCCGGCTCGACCCCCCTCCCCCCCATAAAGGTCAAATCAGTATTAGATATCAATCATTTAGATAGAATCGTATCATGCGCCAGAATAAAGTTTTTCATTTGCTTCCTGAAAAGATGTCTAGCTTGCAGAGACCGAATTTCGACCGGGATCTGGGCCCAAAGCTGCGGACCTGCTGACTTGATACTAAAACGCCGAATGTTAGTGCGACTTTTAATAGGACGGTATAGTGAGGCTCCCCGCGTGTCATGTTTGTGTATGGAAGTGGCCTTTGTGAAATACTCTCCAAATGCAGCAGTTAGTAAATTATGTTCGAAACAGTAGATGAAGTCCGATATTTGATAGTTGTTTAATTGGTTAATTTTCAGTATTTTTAATTCTTTGAAAATAGGATCAGAGTGCTCACATTTCCTGGCTCCTTGTACCATCCTAACAGCTTTTTTTTGCAAGGTTATTAATTTCTTAAGTCGTGATTGATAGTTAGAGGACCAGATGAAGTTACAGTAGTTGAGGAAGGGAAAGATAAGTGCATAGTATAGGTTTCTCTTGACCTCTACGGTTAGTAGATGCCCAATTCTAGAAAGTATACCTATGTTTTTCGCGACCTTTAGAGCTACATAATTAATATGGGTTTTCCAGTTTAAATGATTATCCACGTAAACTCCCAGAAACTTTGTGGAGTCGACTTGGGTAATTGGGGAGTCATTGAGGGTTAAGGACCATTTAATCGGCTTTATTTTTCTATGGGACTTAAATATAATAAAATTAGTTTTATCCGCATTTAAGGTAAGTTTATTAGCTAGAAACCATTTATTAACCGAATCTAGTTCTTTATTGACCGTTTCCATAAGGGTTAAATGGGATTTATTGGAATACACTATGTTCGTATCATCTGCAAATAAGATAAAGGATAAAACAGAGGAAATTTTGGATAAGTCATTGATGCATAGTAAAAACAATAATGGACCCAGGTTTGATCCTTGAGGAACACCAAAAGAGATCGCTTTAGAGCCTGAGGATGTGCCATTACAAACAACTCTTTGAGTGCGATTTTCAAAATAACTACTAAACCACGAGAGTTGAACCCCCTAATCCCGTAGTTATTCATTTTCTTTAGTAAAATGGTGTGATCTACTGCATCGAAAGCCTTGGCCACATCTAAAAAGATACCAACAGTGTATTCATTCTGTTCAATTGGACTAGTGATTTTATCTTCAAGGTCAAGAAGGGCCATATATGTAGAGTGCCCCGGCCGAAACCCATACTGGGTTGGTTGTATAATATTTAGTTTATGAATAAAGGAAGATAGTCGATCATACATTATCTTCTCGAGAAACTTGGCAAAAAACGGCAGAACTGATATTGGTCTATAGTTATTTATGGATTCTACATTGCCTTTTTTAAACACGGGAATGACTTTTGCTGCTTTTAGTAACGTCGGAACAATCCCATTAGTAAGGGAGCTATTTATTATCTCCGATAGTGGAAGGGAAATTAAATTTAGGTTTTGAAGTGCTATGTACGGGTCTATATCATCGAGCCCCTTAGTGTGTGTTTTTTTAAGATCATGTCCCACTCTTAGCAGTTCTTCTGGCGACGTCAATAGTAGACCCATAGACATAGAGTTCGGTGGAGGGAGGTAATTATTAAAAGGGGGGGGGGGCAGAATTGGATAATCGACCCGCTAGTTCATAGGGTAAGTTTACAAAGTATTCGTTAAATTTATTAGCCATTGTTTCCGGATCGTCAATTCGATGTCCTTCAATCACCAGCGCTTCAATTATCGTGGATTTTTCTTCAAGCTGCATGGCGTTGCGTATCAGTCCCCAGGTGGTTTTCAGATCATTATGACATTTAAGAAATTCAGCTACATAGTAAGTCTTTTCTGCGTTTTTCCTTATTGATTTAAATTTATTTCTGTATGTGGAGAACCTCTTTTTATTTTCGGCACTTGGATTCCTTAAAAATTTAATATATAACCGGTTTTTCTTTTGGCAAGATTTTAGAAGTCCAGGAGTCATCCAAGGACTGGCAAATCTAGGCTTTTTTGGCTTTGCTTGCGAGTTTAATGGAAAGGCACCATTATAAACTTCTTTGTACGAATTAAAAAATGATTCATACGCTTCGTTTACATAGCCTTGCTGAGCTTGTCTTATGACTAGCTCCCAGTTTTTACCCTTTAGATCATTTGAGAATTTATCTAGGCCTGCCGAGGTAACTGATCTTCTCCCCGATTTTATTTGTTCTTTTTTTCGGTATTTTACAGCAGAAAACTGTGCTAAGATTGGAAGATGATCAGATATGTCAGACAAGATAATGGAAGCCATCAACAACCTAGACCAATTTGTATAGAAAAAATTGTCAATTAACGTTTTGGATGTTTCGGTTATTCTGGTAGGCTTGGTGATCGTTGGGAGGAAGTGATGAGCAATAAGGTTGTTATAAAAAATGTTCGTTTCATGATGGTCGTTAACTTTCAACAAGTCTATATTAAAGTCCCCAGTTAGAATTATATCTTTAGATTTTGATTCGATGTGTAGAGTCAGTTTGTCAAATTCCTGTAAGAATACGTCTAATCCCTGGCCAGGAGCCCTGTAGATAACCCCAACCATCAGCTCACTGCATTTTAATTTAATCTTTAGAAAAAGGTGTTCGAATGTTGCAAGGTCGGGGTCATTGTTAAATGGAACATAAATTTGAAAATTTAGCTGATGACTTATAAAAAATGCTACTCCGCCACCTCTCCCACTTTTTCTAGCCTTCCCAACAAATTTGTATTCAGGGATATGTATGGTATCTAAGAGGTTTTCCTCTAGCCAAGTTTCTGTGAGAGCAATAATATCTGGATGGGTTTTATTAATTATGTCAGAAATTTCCGGTATTTTATATATAATACTTCTACAATTTATATGAATGATTGTTAAATTCGTATTATTCGTTGAAACATCTGATAAACGCTGCTGGAGTTTATCCAACGAGATATAGTCACTGGACCAAATTTTTTTAGCGCCAAATAGGTTGCGATCAGGGTCTATATCGTGAATATTAGAGAATGTTTCACTCTCAGGCTCTTGGGATATCACCTCAAGTTCAAGCTCCTTTAATTTATATACATATATACTCTCAATATCACTACCACAGCCTTTCACCACTTAGTTTGGTCCTCTTTTTAAAATTAATCTTAAAATTGGTCTTGTTTTGAAATAACCACTTATCCTTTCAACAGAGTTTAGTAGCCGCGCCCTTATAGGCCATAATTCAGTAATTTTCGAATCTCGGTTACTCGCTATTAACATTTTCCTTTTGCGTTTTTGAATAATGCTGCAGACTGCAGTTGTTTTAGAATGTTTACTAACTATGAACATATTACACTATTATCCAGTAAATAAAACACAATGTTTAATTTCAGTGGCGTCACTAGGGCTGGTGTCACCCGGTGCGGTAAGTCATGGTGTCACCCTGAAAAAAAGTGATGACCTTTTTTAGGAATTCGTCTCCCAAAAAAATGATGACCTTTTTTAGGAATTCCTCATCTTCCAAAAATTTCATCATTTTCTCATGTTGGGTGTCACCCCCTCTGAGGGTGTCACCCGGTGCGGTCCGCACCCCCCGCACCCCCTTCGTGACGCCACTGTTTAATTTGATTGTTATTAAAACCTAAACTTCTACTGCGCACAAAAGCTCGCAAGATAACGTTAATAGCATGGCCTAGCCTAATGATAATAATGGTAATTATAACATAGGCCTAATATGTAGGCCCTATGCCTGTATGTACACTGTGCTGTATACACACGAGTCAGCGACAGTCGCAAGTCATGCAATCAAGTGTTTCAATAATTGTTCTAAATGTCCAATGATGAAAGGCTGTTAACCGCTGTTTTTGTGGGAAATGAACTGTAATCAATTACTTATGTTTTTTATGTGCTCCGGCTCCGCTCGCCATGGGCAGTGGTAAATTTTCCTCAAAACTGTCCTGAAATGTTTTATTATCTAATAAAATAGATTTCATGCAATAAAATGTTTAATTATCTAATAAAATAGATTTCAGTATAATTATAGGCTAGCTAAAAAGGATAATTACAAAATGCAGTGAAAGTGACAAATCCAAAAAAGGTTATAAAGAAAAAGGTTACAAAGAAAGGTTATAAACTGCATAAAATAAAATTGTATATGTAACACGATCGTCAGGCAATATCTTGTGCATATCGAAAATTAAGTGACCAAGGGCGGGCATTTGGGGTCCTCGCCCCGGGCGGCATTTCAGTTCCGTACGCCTCTGACCGGACACCACCGTCACAACCATGTAGGCCAATGAGTCATGTCACGCTATACCCGTGATCGATCGAGTCAATCAATCAAGTTGGTCGAAACTCGGTCAAGTCCAGTTGGTCGAAACAACTTCGACATGATCGACTTGCAAGTCCAGTCGATCAAATATTTGACAAGTCGAGTTGATCGTTGTTTCCTCGACTTGACTATTAAATATTTTACTTACTATTTTTGCGGCTACGTCACACAATGACCCATGATGCAATGACGTAATTCTCTGTAAACACAGAACTACCCTATTAACCTGATTTGAATTTCAGTGCTAATTATGATCCTCTTTGTGCTTTCGTATATAGTGAAAAGTTGAAAACTGTAGAGGTAGGCCTACTTTATTTCAATTTTACGTTGAAAATGGAGAGATTAAGATGCTTTAAACTACATGCTTTAAACTACAGACTATACTATAGTAACTAACTTCAGTAATCCTAGCAGTTTAAAGTTTCTTGAACAAACTGTAAACTACACGTCCTCTACTGCCGTCTTATTTGTTGAGCTGGTATTAATTTGTGTACCGTGCTGTGTATAGATATAGGAGATTCCCTTGGAGCCTATAGCTGATCGAGTCGGCGGCGACAGCGTGGCTTAATACTTACATGAATATAACAGGGCCTACAATCGCGTGTCTTCTGACACGAGGTGTGCAGTTCACACTGTCCATGCAATGTGCAGTTCACTTGTTTGGAATGTGCAGTGTGTAGTATGAATTTGCGAGAGATTCGCTCAAGTCAACCACACACGATATCATTACAAAACCTGAAATTTTACTTACCAGTTCAATTACAGTTTGACAGTTTGGGGGAAGAGTGTGCAATTGAAATTCATGAATAATTTAAGTGCTGAAATATGAGAATGCAACAGTCGCCAGCAATTATGACCAAGAGACTACAGTCAAGTCGAAGAAAGTCGACCAAGTCGATCGATTATTTGCCAAGTCGATCGAGTCGACGAGAGGTCGACTAGTCGACAAAGTTGATCGAGTCGATCGTCGGCCGACTCAAGTAGATCGTAGCACTCGATTCGATCGATCACGGGGTTTATGTCACGCCTGAGTGATCTTAGCACGTCGGAGAAAGTCAATACAGGATGACATGATTTTAACTCGCTGGACAAGGAGAAAAGAGATTTATAATTTAGACAAACTGTTAGTATTGACTGTATTTGCTGATTTTTACGACGCCGTATAATATGTTATGTTATACGCTATGTTATGCTATGTTCGAGGATAATGTAGGCCTAATTGGATGGTATGCTATGCTGATATTATGGTATGGATCTTTCGGTTGTCTTGAAGGTTAACCATGTATGTTAACCAAAATGCGGATAGCAATCGGTCTATTAAAGAATATTCTTATCTGATCTTATCAGTGTATTGACATGACTGGATAGATCGAGCGAATATGCCTGGATCCAGAGTCAAATGTTCAATCAGTCTTTTCAAAAATCATGGGCGGCGATCCGGGGGGTCGAGGGGACAAGACCATCCACTTTTGACAGTGAGTGAGGGGTATACAGTATACAGTTGCTTCCCCCAAATTTTGAAGAAACACCAAAAAGGTCAAAAAATTGTTTTCGCGCGTGAACACGAAAAACTTTGTTTACCTCTTTTTTGATCAGATGATTTCAAAAGCGTCTTTGTCCCTTCCCCCTCCCCACCTGTCAAACAGGATCGCCGCTAGTGTCAATAATATTGTTTAATCGTATATTATGAACTTCTACGCTCAATTAACAATGGCAGACATGCTGTATAAAAACAGTATTGCTCTGTTACAGTACTGGTTAACTCTGAATATACAATGTCATGTTCAACAATTACGTGTAGACAACGAAACTTAATCTTGAATACAGAGTAGAATCACACTAAAGTTTCTTAAAACATCGACTTCTTTCTGTCATCAACTGTATGTAATTGCAGCTGAAAATTTATATAGCGCAACTCCGAGATAACTCAACGGAAGCGCTCAATAATTCATCCACCGTCTCTATGTTGTGAAGGGAATGTCACATCGAAGGCCAATATAGCTTTCTATTAAATGTGTGTAATCAGGAATAGCAGGGTCCTTTTAAGGAGATCAAGAGTTGCTTTGTGCCGAATGAAATGGGCTGGCTGTTATGGTATTAACATTATGGGAATTGTATAAAAAAGACTGGGGGGGTGAACATTTTATCCATTATTTTACAAACTTATGTCAACGAAATTTGAAAGCAGGTGATTTCAACGCTAGCAGTTTTGCAAGTAAGACTCGACTCAAAATCAATTCCTTTGTTGAGAAAATTCAAAAATACATGCATGATACACCATGGAAATTCTTCTCTTTGTCAGAGACTCAGAGTCAAATATTGTTAAATCACACTAACACAACTGAGTGGTTGGAAACGACCCCCTGGGGTGTGCAATGAAGACTTAACTGGGGGTCCTAAACTAGGGGGTTGAACCCCCAACCCACCGACAATTCCCACCCTGGGTATTAACGGACACATCACGATTAAACGTTGAAAAAATGTAGTGTTTAATCGCGTTGTAATCACTCCAAACGCAAAGGCGTCGTTTCTGATCGTTTTTGCTGAGTTGCTTTTTGTCATTTTATTATCAAACTAGCTGTAACCCGTGAAAAATCACGGTATATAAAAACAATTATTAATGCAGTGATAACAATAAGGGGTCATTGCATAATTACGTAACGCCGAAAATGACCGTTTTTTACCCACCCACCCACCCTGTAACGCTTCGTAACGTTTCCCTAGACCCACCCACCCACCCTCCCCAGCGTTACGTAACGCGCCCGGGTGGCGAATCTCTCTAAAGAATTACACTAAACGGTAGGCCTAACTTCTCAGGTTTATTAACGGTCTCAATTACCTTATCAAACCGATCTACTGTGTAGACCTAGTAATCTATGCCAAAACCAATGGACATCCGGGTCTTGCCCTTCGAATTCACGGTAAGTAATCGAACATTTATTATTTCTGTTATTTCAAAGTTCGGCAAAAGATACAAGAAACCCCCGACGGAATACAATTGTCCGTCCCTTAAAACAACCTGTCAAAGGCAACTCACATCCAGTTTCTTTTTGAAACTGTCAAATTTCTGGTTTTATGCGAATAAAACAACGAAAGTCTTGTCCAAAATCAACCAAGAACAACAAGATTGCATCCTTAATTTTCGCAGACGAAATTTCAGAGTCTAACCAGTAATGGCGGTATTTATATACAGAAATAGGTCACTCAGTCGCGTTGTTTCATTTTCTGTACGGCTCCCTACGACAGCCATGCAGACAATGAAGGCCCGAACCTTCACAATTTATACTATTGCGTGTTTTTAGTTAAGTTTTAAGTCAATGGCACGAAGTTTGAACTTCGATCACATCGTGTATAAAGTGTCATTCGATGTTAATTTAAAGTTCATTATAACTTAACTGTTGGTAAAAGCGTTACGTAACGTTCATCTCCATCCACCCACCCACCCACGTAACGTATCGTAACGTTTTCAAGGACCCCACCCACCCACCCTCGAGCGTTACGTAATTATGCAATGACCCCTAACGTCATTTATAGGCCTATAGCCGTCGTCAAGACAACCGTCGCCAACGCGGCAGTATAGTGACGTCACAATAGTGTTTGTTACGGGACAGACAGACAGACAGACAGACGTACAACGGTTGTTATGTTGTTTAATTAAGACTTGTATACTGTCTCTCAGTCTTAATGGACTGGTGTCCATTAAGACTTGTTCATCAGAGAACGGTTCCATTAAAGTTACCAATTTACAATTAACATCATGTCATCATTATTTCGTCGGTCAGTCAGTCGTTTAGCCAGCAAGCCAGTCAATTAACCAGCCAACAACCAGTAGCCAGCCAGCCAGTAAGCCAGTCAGTTAACCAGCCAACAACCAGTAGCCAGCCAGTAAGCCAGTCAATTAACCAGCCAACAACCAGTAGCCAGCCACCTAGTAAGCCAGCCAACTAACCAGCCAACAACCAGTCTGTCTGTCTCTCTGTCTGTGTGTCTATCTGTGTGTATGTGTCTGTCTGTCTGTCTGTCTGTCTGTCTGTCTGTCTGTCTGTCTGTCTGTCTGTCTGTCTGTCTGTCTGTCTGTCTGTCTGTCTGTCTGTCTGTCTGTCTGTCTGTCTGTCTGTCTGTTCATCAGTCATTCCATTAACGCTCTGAACTGAATATTTCAAAGCTGTTAGAATTAGGCTACAAATCCCGAGTAATGTTGTGTGGCTTCGGTCGCTATGGAAATAGGCGCCTCCGGTACCATGGCAATGGTAGGCTTCAGCAGCAGCAGCAGCAGAAGATGCTGCGGATGCTGAGAGTCGTCTAGGCAACAGCCAGCTGGATGTGGAAGCATCCGAGTTCTTTGCTTCCCTCTTTCATCCAGGCAGTCAATCTGTAGTCACCGGATGGAACGCCGCCTTGTTGGATGGCAATAGACGTCGAAGTTAAGCTGTAGACACCCTGAAAGCAGTCACCAAAACGATCGTCATTTATAACCAGGAAGGATAAGAGAGGGGCAGAATGACAGAGAGAGACAGATACAGAAATAGGAGACAGAGATAGAAGACAGACAGACAGACAGAGAAACAGACAGAGAGGCAGACAGAGAGACAGACAGAGAGACGGATAGAGAGACAAGCAGACATACAGATATAGAGAGGCAGACAAAGAGACGAAGAAAGAGAGACAGACAGAGAGACAGATAGAAAGAAAGACAGAGCGGAAGACAGAGAGACCGAGACAGACAGAGAGACAAACAGAGAGACAGGTACAAAGGGGCAGGGAGGCAGACAGAGAGAAAGACACTGAGACAGAGAAAGAGACAACGAAGAGAGACAGAAAGGGAGACAGACAGACAGAGAAAGAGAGGGGTGGACTGAAAGAGATAGGTTGCTTAGACAGACAGGCAGACAGAATAGAGAAAAGGAAGGAAAGGAGAAAGAATAACAAGGAAGGAAAGGAGAGTGCGAGAAAGATACAGAGACTGAAAGAGAGAGGCTTAGACAAACAGACCGAGAGACAGCGAAAAGGATTGAAACAAACTTAGGTAGATACGCAGAGACACCCATAGGGGTCAAAGGGAGAAGAGACACAAATGGAGAACTAACGTGTAGTAAGACAGACAGATACAAGTAGACAGTTCGAGAGACACAGACAACGACAAAGAGACAGATTGCATTTCAATGAATATATCCTGGTTGAAAGTTCCACAACTGCCGCTATTGACAATCCCATTGTTCTCCAGGCTGATGTAATTTCAGTCTACAACGTAAGTCTGTGTATGATAAATAGTCCTCTGCTCTAGGCCTGCTTGCATTTGGTTTTTCCGAGATAATCGTAATTTTCATGATCATGCGCAGTATAGGCCTACATAGTTTTGGCGCCAACAAATATATATATATATATATATACATATATATATATATATATTACGCATTTATTATGTACCATTATCTAAAGACCGAACATCACCCGATGACGCTGAGCAATTGTAAGTGAAGAACTTGCTCAAGGTTCCTAACCGTCTCAGGAGAGAAGACTCGAACCCATAATCTCCGTTTTACAAGACGAGCGCTCTAACCATGCTTCTACCGTGCCCACTAGGGGTCCACCGGTAAGACATTTTCCGCCGGAAACCGAATCCGAGTATTTGGATGTATTTTTGCCGGAACCGGTAACGAACCGGTAACGAACCGGGTACCATTTGTTCCATATGCGGAGCTTCACATTTTCATGTAATAAGAAATTATCGACATAAATTTGTGTAATACGTGACTAATACAATTTGAATTGTAGTCATTTCTGTGCAGTTGTGAAGTTTTCTGTGTAATTGTTTTAAGATTCAACATTTATAATTTTATATACGTAAGTTTATTGAATAAGTTTTTAGAGAAAACAATTTTTAAAGAAATTTTTTCGCAACTATTTGCGTCTACAATATTTGCCGAGCCGAATACTTCCGGAAACGGGATTTCCGGCCGAACCGAGTATCCGAGCCGGTTTCCGGTGGACCCCTAGTGCCCACACTGTAATAATAATCTAATCTGTTTCTCTGTCTGTCTGTCTGTCTGTCTGTCTGTCTGTCTGTCTGTCTGTCTCCTATCTCTGTCTTTTATCTCTGTCTTTCTCTCTGTCTATCTCTCTGTCTCCTATTTCTGTATCTGTCTCTCTCTCTCTGTCACCTTCCCCCTCTCTTATCCTTCTTGGTTATAAAAGTAAATGATGTAATATAAGTCTAATATAATTACAGTGATGCGGGTCGAGAGCGCCGCTGATTTGATTGGTGCTATATAAATGTTCAATTACAATTACAATTACTGTAATATAGAGGTACCAATATGCACCTTTTTGCTTATAGAGTGCCTTAGGAGTTATTTATTTATTTAAGAATTGTCAATATAACTAATAATAGAACGATCATAAATGAAATTTGTTCAATTGAGCACCTGTTTGAATGGACAGTGACACGTTTCATATTCTGAGGGACAGGTGACAGGTGCCAGGTCGGCGCAGATGTTTGCATGGTGACAGGTTCCAGGAAGCTTGTCACACGGAACTGTGATCCAGAGAAAAGCGATCTTCTTTTCCAGCTTCATGTCCATCTGCATTTTCCACAGACATCCGTAGAAACAAAATCAGTGAGTACGGAAAAAATTCCTCATCACGTGATGCTGCCTGGCATTATATAGCTACTTTTCAATTTTATCTAAACTACCCTACACGACGCAAGGAATATCTAAGTGCTGGTTTGGGAAAAAGTGTCTTCTATGGAAATTTTTATGTTGCTCCCAGTTTCCCTTTCTCCATTCCATTCCAGCTTCCTTTCCTCTGCCTCCTCTCTTAGTTCTATGCTCATTTCTTCCCTGACCCACGAAATTCCCTCCACGCCTCTATTTGTCACCCTGCCTGTGCCTCTCCTTACAAAGTGGAAATACATGACTTTGAACTAAACGGACAACCAAACGACTTAGCCAGCGTCCTAAATGTACTAAATAGACGAGGAATTAAAGTGGCGCTACAGAAGTTATCAGATGACTGCAGTTGCTATTCGATAGCCATTTATTAAAGTAATATGTACACTATGTCCGGGATAAAATCCCTTACGTAGGGGTAATATGAATATAACGAGTAAATATTCATTGATTTTTAAAATTCCAAAACCGTTTTAGGCCTAATTATAATTATCAAAAAAAATTTAATTTATGAACGGCCCCCGGTAAAAAAAATTACGTTATAAGTTTAATGACGTCGTTAATTTACAAATTTAAAAATCATATCTGTTAGAAAATGGCGTTCAGCCAAGAAGACAGAATCATTATAACATTTTTCAAATTCCAAACCTTTGAACACGTCTTGAAGTCTAATTGCATTCAAATATAAAAATAAAATTAAACAAAAATTTATAATTGATAAATAAAATTTGAAACAATTGAAATTTGTAAGGTAAGCTTAATTTTTGGAGCCGTCCTTAACAGTTAAAATTTGATCCAAAGGACGTCACTATAACGTCATTATTCGACGACAGGAACTTTTATATTTTAACCAGCATTAGCTCATTATGTCAGGATTAAACCGTTTTTGAAATTTAAAAACTCGATGAATATTTACTAGTTATTTTCATACTACCGTAAGGGATCCTTTTTTCCCGGACACAGTGTAGGGCCTATACGCAGAGCATTGCGCACGCCTCTGAACGGTTGAGGGCTTCCGAACGGTTGAGGGCCTCTGAACGGTTCACCCTACTAGAGGCGCATTATAAATGTTGAAATATAATACAATACTAAATATTATTAACTAATTATTTGATATTTACATTACATGAAATCACATCCGAACCACAGTATAAATAATTACACAGTACGTCGACTCCCGGCCTCTGCAGCAGTCAGAATGTGTGACCAAACGCCATCTTGAAAGAGAACGCTTACATACCGATACACCGGAAACAATCACATCAAATATTTTGTAAACGTTACAACAACATTGAGGACTACACGCAGATACACCGGAATCCATCAAATAAAATATTTTTTAAACGTTAAAACAACATCGAGAACTTCATTAGAATTAACAATATTATTTTTAACGTTAATTTCAGCTTAAATCTATAATTCAAAAGCTCTGTTTCAAGATGACGTCACCCCCAAAACTAGTCAACAGTTAGCAATGCGAGTCGACGTACTGTGTAATTATTTATACTGTGTCCGAACGCTCATAAATTATTTAATTAACATTCATGAAGTCTACGCTACAGTTACGTCAGTGAATCAGTGACGTAGCGTCGAATTCTTACGCTGATTGGTGATTTCAAATCGATTGTCGTTTTCCACTTAAAACCGACGGTTATATTCCCAGGCAGCCTGAGCGGGTCTGGCGAAAGAGAAAACGATTGGATGTGAGCGACGTCTGACGAACTGCCACAGTCATTCCACGAAAAATACAATGGCCGGCTTCCAAAATCCGTCTACAATCAACAAAAACAATGAAAGTGCCGCCATTGAAGTTGCTACTCTTTCAACTGTCAGATTGTTGTTTACTCGTGGCAAGGGCTGTAGTGGTAAAATTAGAGGTGAGTACACGCTACAGGTTAGTTTTCGGAAAGATTGAGGGAGATGTGCCCCCCTCGCAAGCAAGAAAATATTTTGAAATATGGAAACGATTTGGTGATCGTTTAAGCCAGTGGTTTTCAAACTATTTGGACCAAGGACTCTTTTTTCTAGGCATAGCTCGCGGACCCAAGCATTTAAAAAGTAAAATTTATCACTTAAAATTTAATCAAAATAACAGGCAGACTATTTCCACAATATGACGACGAGGACTATTATAATATTAAAAGTAACACTGAATTAACTTTTCATATGGAGAATTTATATAGCGCCTCTTCAAGGCTATCTACTCAGAAGCACTCCCGACCCAACCCCGGCTGAAGAGCACAGTCTTGAGATTTAAATAAAATGTGGCGGAATGGGTGCTTGGGACCAAGCGAAGCGCTACAGGGAGCCCATTCCAGATTGCAGGGCCATCGATGGAAAAATCACGGCGCTGCCTAAGGGCGGTCCGTGAGCGGGGAACTAGAAGCTCAGCCTGCTTAGAAGAGCGTTAACTGTTATTAACTTCCTGCAGTAAGACTTAATTATGGAACACAGTCATTTTTTAAAAGAAATCACTAACATCGGTTTCGCCAAAAATCAGTTGATGAATAGTTTCAGAACGCTCTCGCGGACCCCCGCCATATCCTTCGCAGACCCCTCTTGGACCGCGGACCACAGTTTGAAAAGCACTGGTTTAAGCTATTGAAGTGACGGAATTCCTTAATTTCTGATGCATCAGCTATCCTAAAATTTATGTTTGGCCTTCAAGGTCAAACGGAAATAATTGAATTTCAAAGTGAAATTTTGTTTGTTATAGGCCTAGTCTACACTCAACAGTATTAAAAATATGCCAAAGTACGTTCTAGAGTTGAGTACACGTTCTCCAGAGGTTAGTATACTAAAAGAATATTTTGTGAACTGAGTATACGGTCTCTAGAGGTGAGTACACGCTATAGTGCTATACGTATACCCGCGTATATACCCTCGTATACATGTACATGTACAACCCTGCTCGTGGCGATAATTATAGGCCTATGTATCGCAAGAATTCCGCGTTCATGACGTTAAAATGTAGTAGATGTCAGATATCTATGATATCTATCTCCGCCACTGCCCGTACTTAGGGCTGTGGTGGTAAAATTTGAGGTGAGTGTATACGCTACCGGTGACCAGCGGCGTAAAAATATTTGAAGACCTTTTTTTAGGAATTCGTCTAAGAAAAATTTCAGACTTTTCACAAATTCCCTTAAAATTTTCTGACTTTTTACGATTTCGTCTCTTAAAAAGTTGATGACCTTTTTTTTAGTCATTCGCCCTAAAAACCTCTAAAAACTTGTCAAAACCTCTCTTTTTCCTCCAAATTTCATTACACAGGTCTCTACAGAGGTAAGTATACTATACGCTGTATACCCGCGTATACCCTCGTCTAGAGCGCTGAGTATACGCTCTAAAATTTCGCTAGAGGTGAGTATACGCTGTATACCCGCGTATACCCTCGACTACAACCCTGCCCGTACTCTGATAGTGCCAGCCTCAACCCTCGATAAAGGAGGAGGGCGACGTTAATCATCTTTGTTATGACAGCCTCGTTAAGAATTGTAGGCCTAATTCAGATGGTAATTCAGGCCTAAGAGTAAAGTTCAGTCCAGTGCCCATGGTCATGTTACAGGATTCTAGATAATGTGTACCTGTCCGTAAGCATGTACTCGTGTATTTATGTGTGCTTGTGGCAATTGTCTAGAGCACCACTAAAACGGTACTTCTCAAACTGTGGTCTGCGGCCCCCGGCTGGTGTGGCAATTTCAGATTACCCCTACTTCACATCCCCCTCGTATAACTTGAAATCGCGTGCAGAGGGGCAATCTGAAACCGATTTCAGGTTACTCCTAAGGGTAACTTGAAATCGATTTAAGATTAGGGGCCTGCCCCATACGACTTCAGATTACCCCCTGAAAGTGATTAGACTATTTCATATAATAAATGTAATTGTTAATATTTATCTTTAATTAAGCCCTCATTATCCCCTAGTGCATGATGTACGATAAGCTATCTCTCTCTCTCTATAGATCACAATTACATCAACTAGGTGTACGTATCTTATGTTTGTATGTAATACAATGTCATGTATGTCAGGCACTTCAAACTGTTGTATGAGTGTTGTTAATATAATTAACAGTTCTGTGACTTTTTCAGATATTGAGACTAGCTTTCAATCTTGTATGTTTCACGTCTTTTATTCAATAAACGTATATTGAGTACTGTTGTAAGCATAAGACTTTATCATATTAGCTAAATCATATAGGGGGTTGGGGGGGGGGGTAATGTGAACAGGCCAGAGGTAACTTGAAATCGCGTTCAGGCTACTCCGGAAGGGGGGTTAACATGAAATCGATTTCAGATTAACGAAGGGGGAACTTGAAAGAGGGGTAGTTTGAAGTCTTTACACCGGTCCCCGAGTGACTGGTTACCAGGCCGCAGAATCATAACAGGAACCACTATTTTGATCGTACTCAAAAAATATTTGATTGTAAGCCGTGTAAAACATAAAAAAAATGAGAGCATGACACGGTCTTCACACATGATAAACGGTTTTAAACATGCAACAATACCCAGTGTTTAATCTAGTCCCCCTCGTCTGGGAGGGGAAACCAGGTTTCTGGGGGAGCAAACAATTGACACAAAATTTTGTCTTCCATCTTTAAAAAGTTTCAGACTTTTTCCAAAATTTTTCAACTTTTCATCTTCGAAAAAAGGGTTGATGACCTTTTTTTTTTTTTAGTCCTTCACCCGATTTTTAACTTTTTTCCTCTGTCAAAAAAGTTGATGACCATCTCTCTGGGGGGGGGAAACCATGTATCCACATCGATCCTGGGGGGGGGGATTTTTCCTCCCCTGACGGTCTGTGCATTGTAATATTGCTCGCCTCTGGGGGGAAACATCAATCCTGGGGGGGAACTTCCCCCCCCAAAGACGTCTAGATTACTCACTGAACAATACCGGAAGTATTTTTATAATAAACATGTAATTACAATATTTGTAAATCTAAATTTTAATTTAACATGTTATTGTAATGTATATTGTATTGTATCTAGAAATTTAGAAAGCGTCTCTCGCAGAATAACTATTCAGAGGCGCCCTCAGCGCAGAAGCCCCGGGGAAACAGAAATGCCTTTAGGGAACGCGAGACTGATGAGGAAAAGCCAGTAATTAGTTTGGCCCTGAGCAGAGGGGGAAGGTCATATATTGGATCCACATGTAATGTTAGCTGATGTTGAAAAACACTTGTCCGCGGTAAGGCTGGTGAAGTAATTATTGGACCGCAGCATCAGAAAATTTGAGAAGCTCTGCTCTAATACATCACTTAAAAGCTTTGTTTATTTTTTATTGAGTATAATTCGTAGGCCGTATACTAGCATTTAAAAATAGGCCTATACTTTTGTGTACAGGTCTGCGTGTTTATGTGCGTGTATGCTTCTCTGTGTGTGTGTGTGTGTGTGTGTGTGTGTGTGTGTGTGTGTGTGTGTGTGTGTGTGTGTGTGTGTGTGTGTGTGTGTGTGTGTGTGTGTGTGTGTGTGTGTGTGTGTGTGTGTGTGTGTGTGTGTGTGTGTGTGTGTGTGTGTGTGTGAGTGTGTGAGTGTATGTGTGTTTGGTGTGTTTATTTAAGAGCGACAGGGAGAAACAGAAAGACAGACAGAGAAAGAGAGCCAGACAGAGAGACAGAGATAGGTGGAGAGAGACAATGATACTGTTCTTACTTCTAAGACCGTGTGATAAGCCTTTGGTTCGCGTGACTTGCTGATGATGTTGAGCAGCTGAAGGGCATCCTCTTCGTCTGCATCCAAGTCCTTCTTTTCCTCGTACTGGCCCAGGGTCAGGGTCAAGGCCAGGGACCCAGCGACCAGCGTCAACAGCCAGGCGGAAGTCTTCATCTTCTCAAAACAGAGGAAGCCGCCTCAATGACGAAAAACGCGAGCGAGGCCACGTTTTATATTGCCCACTATTTACGATGTCAGGCCGCGAGCCTAACAAAACAAAGCGCGTTGTTGTCAGCCTATGCCTAAAGGCTTGCAGGCCTAGTGCCAGCCTGAGTGTGGGTTGCTTCTAAACGGCATGCTCAGCTCGCTTGGACTATCTGGCGGAAGTCGAAGGGGCAATGTAGGCCAATGAGTCATATGATTCTCGCGTGATCTTAACTAATTTACAGGTCAATGTAGAGGCAGACTGTCGGTAATTCCATGTAATGTTAAGTAGTGATGATGATGACGACGATGATGATTACGATGATGATGACGACGACGACGATGATGATTATGATGGCGATGATTATGATGATGATGATGATGATGACGACGACGACGACGACGACGACCATGATGATGATGATGATGATGATGATGATGATGATGATGATGATGATGATGATGATGATGATGATGATGATAAGGAGGAGGAGGATAATGAAAAGGATGAGGACAATGAAAGGATAGAGGAGGATAATGAAAAGGATGAGGACAATGAAAGGATAGAGGAGGATAATGAAAAGGATGAGGACAATGAAAGGATAGAGGAGGATAATGAAAAGGATGAGGACAATGAAAGGATAGAGGAGGATAATGAAAAGGATAAGGACAATGAAAGGATAGAGGAGGATAATGAAAAGGATGAGGACAATGAAAGGATAGAGGAGGATAATGAAAAGGATGAGGATTCGCGTGCCAGACTCGAATCAGAGGGGCAAGTAAATGTAGATATGACTGTGGTGTAAATATGGTGTAGTGTAAAGGAGAAAGTAAAATTAATGTGTGCAGCGCAATTCAGAATGCCAAGAGGGAGATCAGCGGATATCGAACATGGACATTTCTAAAAGAGTGATGTTAACGCTCTTAATGGGAAATTTCGGGACCTCGAGAATGTCTGGGAACGATGACAGTGAACCACCTGGCTCTTGAAGACTTGATTTGATACACCGCCAGTGTAAAAGCTGGTCTCTCTCTGACAAGACGACCCCTTGGGGTGGCGCTGAGAATTCCCACTTCATGTCTAGGCAGTGTAGGCACCATAGCTGGCTGTCCAAGAGCTCAATCTCACCTGCATGTGGCACAAATTCGTATGTGCCTCCCCTATGCTCCATTTCTTCCCTCACCCACAGTAGGCCTATCCTCTGTCCGCTTCTTCCTGTTACCTCTGTGTGGCAGGAAGAAGTGGGTTCTAATACTCTTGAGTGGGTCTATATAGCTCTAAACTTTGAACAGGAACTTAGCAGATCATTCGGGGAAATTTCGATTATGGAAGTAAAGACCAACATTGCGGGGAGGGAGATATGTTGAACAGAGCAGGCACGGTGGTTGTTTAGTTGTCAGCCGTTAGCCTTGCACTGCGACCGTGCGGGCGCGTTTGAACCTGCCCTGCCGATGAGAGGGTTGCTATCTATATATGGCCCTTCATCGTGTTTACAGGTTCTTGACAGTCCTTGAACCGATATGGGTCGGGGTAACTCTTGTACCTACGGCCCATGAGTATACATTTCCACAGTACGACATTTTATGGCTGACAGTGTCGTTGATTTTCACCCTATTGCTACCCGTATAGGCCTAAGTGGATGACTTCTACTGCCAATTGAGGTGGGTTGGTAGGTGTAGGTGGTAGCGGTGGTAGTAGTAGCAGTAGTAGCCAAGTAGTAGCGGGAGTAGTAGGCCTACACGTTTATATTCTGTTTCACAACTGTGAACTGTTAACATACTGATGACACTGAGATCACATTGTATACTATAGCTCAACAATAGAGGCACAGAAACTGTGAAAAAATCGCATCAAAGTAGCAAAGGGCGAACAAGATGAGTTGACTGCCACCCCCACTTTTTTAAGTGGTGGTACCCGGGCACCGCCGTCACAGTAAAACGTTGCCTCTATGGTTGAACTTATTACAATACCGCTATTAGGCTGAGAGAATTGTCAACGTCAATCGTACCGATAGTCTAGATCTTAGATCCATAGATCCATCAACTTGGCTGACAAATGCTGTCCTGCAATTGCGTGGTTCCTTGGGAAAATCTGCGCATCGAACCTATAGGCCTATGTAATGAATAGTGTGAGTGGCGCCTCCGGCGTGTGAACTCTGGCTAGCCACGGTTCTATTATAAGCGTTAAAAGCAGCATGAGAATTGTAGGAAAAAGACTGGGGGGTTAGACTTTGATTTACGTGGAGTTGGGGTGTGCAGTGAAGACTTTACTATGGGGTCCTAAGAAAGACTGGGGGGGGGGTGGTTAAACCCCCAACCCCCCGACAATTCTCACCCTGATTATTAGTCAAAATTTCTCGGTTTGTGTCTTTTTTGCAAGTTTATGTTCGACCATTAATCCTTATACGGTTTCTTATACTTCAGTTTCGTTCCGTTTTTGAACTGTTGTTTCGTTTTTGGATTATTTATCTGGAGCGTTTTCTTGGACAATATCTACGCCCCCTTTACAGCACGTGTACACTGCTGACCTAATTCGGTCACTTAGCACGTGCCCGTCGATGTTTCGCCGGTCAGTTCGGACTTCGGAAGACGTTATTCTACTATGGATTACGGCGGCTGAAGGCCTGGGCTTCTCTACAACTGCCGCCGTCACAGCCCCGTCGTTCCTCGCTTCCTTCCTCGTCTTCCTGGTTGGCCATTCGCCTTGCTGCATCCTACCTGCCTCATCTTTGTCTCTGAACTTGCAGCTCGTCGAACTCTCCGCTCTTCTGCAGGGGAGGGGGAACTTTTGGTCCCCGTGCTCGCACTGCTATTAGACAGTGTAGGGCCTTTTCGGTTGTAGAGCCCTCCATCTGGAATGGCCTACCTCTAAACCTGCGCTTGCTGCCACTGTTAAACTCGCCTGCTTTTTTAAGTCCCTCAAGTCTCATTTCTTTAGCTGTGGCTGAGCTGCATGGGAGCGCCTCTGAGTAAATATCTTGAAGAGGCGCTATATCAAATCCTCAGAATGAATGAGTGAACGAATGAATGAAGAGATAGGGAAACTATACATGTACATATAGCTATAAAGTTTCGTGACTTTAAACCGCTGAACAAAGACATTCGATGCAAGAGTGATTTATGGTCGAATTTCTTTAAACCAGCGTTGGGCTCGAGAGATTTCGGAAGTTATGACAAAGGGATCGACTGTATGACTGTATCAAGTCTATTTCGAGTGTTTTCAAGTATACAAGCATTGTAGGGAGACGTAGGCACACCCTTAGGGCCTAGATATTAGACGACAATTTTTATTTCAAAATGTGTATGTATATATATATATATATATGTAATTATATAGCAGTGTATAGAACTATCAATATATATGTATAAATGTATTACAATATTATGTGTGTGCGCGTATGTGAGTGTATGTGCGCGTGCGCGTCGTGCTTATAACGTGCGCAGCATAATTATAGGTCGGCAATATTTGCTATGGGGCCTATATTTCAATTCGCTTACCCACCGCAGCTACACTTTTGCTTTCCCCTCTGACCTGACGGATATCGGCCGCCCACTTCACCAACTGAAACTGATTTCTCACTGCGATTTCACTTGAAGCGACCATCGACTGCTGCCTATGCCCTACTCACTCACTCACTCACTCACTCACTCACTCACTCACTCAATCACTCACTCACTCAATCAATCAATCACTCACTCACTTACTCACTCACTCACTCACTCACTCACTCACTCACTTAATCAATCAAGCAGTCACTTACTCACTTACTCACTCACTCTCTCACTCGCTTACTCACTCACTCAATCACTCACTCACTCAATCACTCACTCACTCAATCACTCACTCACTCACTCACTCACTCACTCACTCACTCACTCACTCAATCACTCACTCACTCACTCAATCAATCAATCACTCACTCACTTACTCACTCACTCACTCACTCACTTAATCAATCAAGCAGTCACTTACTCACTTACTCACTCACTTTCTCACTCGCTTACTCACTCACTCAATCACTCACTCACTCACTCAATCACTCACTCACTCAATCAATCACTCACTCACTCACTCACTCACTCACTCACTGACTTACTCGCTCACTCACTCATCCACTCACTCACTCACCCACCCACTCACTCACACATCTACTCACTCACCCACTCACCCACCCATGCACTCACACACATCTACTCACTCACCCACCCACTCACTCACCCATCCACTCACTCACTCACCCACTCACTCACTCACCCACTCACTCACTCACCCACCCACCCACTCACTCACTCACTCACTCACTTGCTATGCGTCATTGTAACGGCGCTACAGAAGTAGTTAGACCAGCGTCCCTTCTAGTTTTTTCTACACTATTTTGCTCAGCGGTGAAATTTCTTAATGACGTCTGACCTCAGATAGGATTGTAATCGTAATTGTAAATTTATAGAGCGCCATTTCAGTCGTCAAGAGAGTCTCGTCAGAGGCGCTCTCGACCTAACAACACAGTGAAACCAGGATGTTATGAATAGCACCCAGACAAGTTTTCTCCTGGTATGCATGGAGGCGGGGCGCTGTCTAATTACTATAATTGCAATTAGATTAGATACACGGACTGTCCCCATTTCTTTGCCAAACTCCTCCACCATCCCCCTCCACCGTTGAAGAAATGTCCCTACGCCACTGGTGGACGCAAAGTAAAGTGTATAGTATGGTGTACATATATCCTAGACCCTAATATTGTATGTATTATCGTAGTGATTATAAAGTGTGTGTGTGTGTGTATTTTTATATATAGCATATATACACCATATATATATATATAGGGGCCTATATACTATGAAATCACTTTAGTGTATACATAGAATATATACAGTTATTGTATATATTTCAATTTATGTATATTATATGTATAATATATATATATATATATATTTATACGATATACAATCAGTGTATGTATACATATTCACTATACAATTGCTATATAAGCTTATTATATAATTTATAACGTTTATTTAACGACGCCTTCATATTATATATTATATCATATATGGGAGTGAAACACTGGCGCCCTCTATAGTGACTGCAAACTGTAGCTTAACTTCTGGTTTCCTTGACGTATATCGACCGGGTTTATCCTACGCATTTAGATGCAAATATTGCACTTGGAGGTACAAAAGATATATATTATATATCTTGTATTATGACATAGCCGCTATGAAAGTCATTAGACAACAGCAGATTATAATTATTATACACCGGATATAATAAGATCGAAAGAAAACTGGCCTGTCCGTATTGTTCGCCTGTAAAGGGCGCAGGTATTTGGACTAAACTGACCTACCGACAGGGTGTAGACCAACGCGTGCAATCAATTGTTGACAATGACGACTGCTTAGGCATTATTTCTGTGGTATAGACCCTTGTATAAAGCTAGGCCTGTGTATAAACGGCTTAGCCCTAGGCAGATCGAGGTGAAAACAGCTATAATTAGAGAGCACGCGTATAGGCCTTATGCATACAATACACACACATACAAACAGGCACACACAACATATATATATATATATATATATATATATATATATATATATATATATATATATAGTCCATATACGAACGTTGTTATATATATAGCGGAATTTATATATTATATATAACGTGTAAGCCTTAGTAGTATGTCATATGCCATAGGAATATTATGTTCAGTAACGTATCAGTGTTAACGTATAAGTTTTATGGATTTGCGTGCGTGCGGTTGTGTCTATTAATAGATATAGCCTTGTGACTATAATATATATATATATATATATATATATATATATATATATATATATATATATATATATATATATATATATATATATATATATATATATATATATATGCGCGATATAGTCTTGTGGTCGGTATCCATGGACTGTTCAAATCCACGCCATGCAGGGCAGAAATTTGTTTTGAGATGTCGACTCAACTAGCGCCCCCAATACAACTCAGCCGTAACGAGTCCGCTGACCATAGCCTACATCCACTGTCAGTTGGGAAGCCAGGCGGAAAGGGGATGACTAGCCACCCGCCCTCATAAGCCGAGGCTGAGAAAAAACGATGTCGCTAGCACTTCATACCCATAGCGCTCGGTCACGAACAGGTTAAGTAAGCAATTCTAATTGTTCTGTAGCCTATATACCTATGCACCTCTGATGAGTCGCTCTAAAAGTGGTGCTGTGTAAATTTGCCATTACACTTACAATAGCCTACCTATAATACATGTACCAACGCAGGCAAGTCTCGGTATTATTTCATGATTTTATCACATTAGGATATAATATTTTAGGCCTGTATAATTTATGACCAATTAAGAAAACGCTGTCATATTTAATAACAACTGATGAGGACTACAGATAGACCTAGTCTAAAACTGGACTATATTCTGCCAACAACATCCAATTCTATCGATAGTTTTGCATGCTAGGTGAAGGCCGAAATTTTAACGCGTCTTCCTCCTCAGTGACCCGGGTTCAGTTACACGGTCAAGATTGGGCCTGCTTACTTACTCGTTTAAACTTACATCGTGTGACTATGGCTAAAACGGTTCGAGCCTGCGTTCACAAGCAATATCATCTGAAATCCCTCTGGTAACACGCATGGGAGTCCACAGGAATTTTTTAGGGAGTGCAAAAAAAAATTCCGGGGAGGGGGACAAAATGACGTTTTTGCATAGCTATTCATGAACACAGAACTTTAAAAATAAATAATGCTCAAGACTTTACCTAAATAATTAAGCGTTTTCTCG
This sequence comes from Allolobophora icterica, assembly GCA_963556255.1. Classification (NCBI taxonomy): domain Eukaryota; kingdom Metazoa; phylum Annelida; class Clitellata; order Crassiclitellata; family Lumbricidae; genus Allolobophora; species Allolobophora icterica. The sequence continues at coordinate 8,490,349 of OY744613.1, forward strand.
CAGTGAAAATCGTGCTGGAACTGTTGTAATAATCATATTAATCAAAAGATTTATTTTTGTAAAATATGCGCAAAATTCAGAGGGCAAATGCCCCCTTGCCCACCTCCGGACGCCCATGGTAACACGCCATGTAGATTAGCTTCACTGCCTCCCCTCTCCGGTCTCTCTGGCAACCGGACTCGGTCCCTCGGATGATCGGATCATCACTCCACATCTCTGGACAACTCTTCTGACATGACGTAGTGCTTGTGAATGAGCTGCTGTCCTGTGCTTAGCTTTAGATCAGCGCTTCAGGATTTTTGAGTGTGTATACGATTACGATTGTTTTATTTCTTGGTTCGTATAGGCTATAGCAGTGTATCGCAAACTGTGTGCCGCGGCACACTAGTGTGCCGTGAGAGATTTCAGGTGTGCCGCGAGAGAAACCTAAAATTTGCTAGTCTCTTTAATTGACTTTATAAGAAATTATTTCATAAATACAATTTTCGAGTTTTTAATGTTTTCAATTTTTAACAATAGCTTATCATTCACAGTTATTCCATGCCATGAGATTAAAAGTAAAAACTCTAGTGACATTTGGTGGCTTGAAGTGACATTCCTCAACGACCTTTTCGAAAGGTTGATCACCTTAAATTTGAGTCTTCAAGACGCAAAAAAAACATAATCACAATCATGGGGAAAATGAAGGCATTCAACAAAAAGTTGCAACTATGGATTAAGAATACAATCAATTCACAGCTCGTTTGTTTTCCAGGTATTGATACTTCTCCACACAAGAGCATAATAATGGGGAAAATTAGGGAGACGCTGGAAAATCTCGCTTTAGCATTCGCCAAATATTTTCCTTCACTGAAAACAAAAGAGTATGAATGGTCATCAATCCATTCGAAAATCGCGAATGTAGGCCTACCGGTCTGACGATGGGTAAAGAAGAGAGTCTCATCGATCTTAAGAAAGATCTGGTTCATAGAGGCTCTTTTGTTGATCAAGAGTTGCAATATTTGGTGTCTCAATTCTAAGCCAATATCCACACTTCAGCACGAAAGCAATCAAGTATTTGCTGCCGTTTGGATCTTCGTGCTCGGCGAAGTTGGATTTTCTGTTCTAACAGAAATGAAATCGACACAACGAGAGCGACTACAGATGGTGGATGATGAAATGCGTGTCTGCTTGTCGGCTATCGAACCGCGTCTTCAGTTAAAATGCTCTCAAAAAAGCTCATCCATCGCATTAGGGGGCATCCATATATTACGTACGCAAAAATCCGGGAAAATTGGACCCCTCTCCCTCCCTGAACGCACACGTACTTTTTCAACTCCCCACCTGCGTACGTAGGCCCTACGGTTGACGCACCTCCCCCAAGACCAGTTGCAGAATGTGTCAGTACCGGTACCACAGATCCAGGCAGCGACTGTCTGCACTTTAAGCCAGATTGAAGGAAGAGTAATCCATGGACTCACTTCTAGTTCTGAGTTGTGTGATAGTTTAATAATAGCGTTCAGAGGTAAGGTGGCATACAAGTGACACCTCTCCCACAGTCCTACTTCCTCTGACAGTACCGGATAGCTGGAAAGACTAAACTCTAGCTCACTTGAAGCCTTGAATGCCAATCAATTTAAAGGCCCCCTTTCATATGCGTACGTACATCATCAGTAGACCCCCCCCCATTCGCAAGCATACGCAAGCACATGCATTTCGGTTACCCTCTCCTCCTCCATGCGTACGTAATATATGGATGGCCCCTTAGTGATGATTAGTCAATTAGAAATCTGCTTTAGTTTCGCTATTAAAACTCTACTAAAATGGACTAAAATGACAAGCTTGAAATACGACAAACTGAAATTATTACTGTTGGTTTTGTAATTTTAATAAATTTTAATTGGTGTGCCGCGATAAAAAATTTCCTCTGCTGAGTGTGCCGGGAGATAAAAAAGTTTGCGACACACTGGTATATAGGCTTACGAGCAGCTTATATTACGTACGCAAAAATCCGGGAAAATAACCTCTCCATGCGTACGTAATATATGGATAGCCCCTTAGCGCTCGTGACAAAGCTGGTTCCCTGGTTTTGAGTATCGCTTTAGAAATTTGGACTTTACGATTATGATTACGAAGCAGCCTGTCCGATCACAGTCCAGTCCAGCACAGATCCGTTTGCCGTAGGCTAACATGTATGATGTAAATGTACAGTTTTTTTTCATAACGACCATGGCCCTTCGAACGCTGGTCATTGATCGGGTGAGGTCCTTCACCCCCACAGCTGCCAAAATGAGCGGACGCTATGCCATTCAAGGTCCCCTCATGCAGAGGTATGAAGCCCGAGATTAAAATATCTCAAACTACAAATTTTAAGCCACTATATTGGCGTGCGATTCGACATTGCATGTGATACTTCAAGTGATATTTCGAGAGCGCTATATAAGAAGAACTAGAGTATTTGCCCGTCATATATGACGGGTTGAAAAAGAAAATGAATGGATTGATAGGAAGAGAAAAGAATTTGTTTATTGGAATGCTTGATTTTAACTCACATTGCGAGCCTGTCTGACAAACAGCGGTTAGTAAGACATTAGGTGTTATAGTTGCGTGAGTGACAACTGTTTTATGAATAAACGAAATTGATTGACTTACTGATTGTTTAATTACTATATGGAGGGCTGTCTATATACTCTGTTCATGGGCAAGTTTTAAGTTAGACTCCCGTATAGACTAGTTTAGGCTTTTGGTCTATAGCAGCAAATTTCCGAGTGGTCCTCTAATCTAAAATGCGCCGCCGCCACCATTGAGACTCAATGCTTCTGTTTCGGCGCTAGATAAATGAATTAAACCGGCGCTGCAATTAACGCGTCCAAACCTTACAGAGGGTTATGCTTACAGGAAGTGGTAAATCGCACGCCGTGAGGTAAGATTGAAACAAACTCTGCATCGGAACCCAAAAGGAACAGCGTTAGTTTCGGTCAGCGCATCAAAAAGTGGAAATGTCTCCTTTGTAAGGCGAAAAGCAAGTTTAGTTATATGAAAGTAGTAGTAGTAGTAGTAGTAGTAGTAGTAGTAGTAGTAGTAGTAGTAGTAGTAGTAGTAGTAGTAGTAGTAGTAGTAGTAGTAGTAGTAGTAGTAGTAGTAGTAGTAGTAGTAGTAGTAGTAGTAGTAGTAGTAGTAGTAGTAGTAGTAGTACGTACTGTAGTAGTAGTAGTAGTAGTAGTAGTATTAGTAGTAGTAGTAGTAGTAGTAGTAGTAGTAGTAGTAGTAGTAGTAGTAGTAGTAGTAGTAGGCCTAGTTGTTGATGTTGTTGTTGTAGTAGAGGTAGTAATAAAAATATTAGTTAGTCACAACACTGTGTCGTGACAAAGATGAAAAGCGTCCTCCTCCTCTTTTTCCAGGCATGGGATTGGCACTAGGCCTACCTGCGCACGAACAGTGACGGAGTTAGGCCTTTTAGTATTAGCATTATTATTAATAGCAAGTTCTATAGCTCCGGTGTAGGATGCACATGACAGCAACCGATGGATGGTGCCCCAAGTCCAAACAGTATAATCGGTCAATGATCCAAAGATGTCATATGACGTCATAATAGGCCTATATAAAGTGAAGACAGGGTTAATGAAGACAATTGTTTTTCGGAAGATGAGACAGACAGAAGGGTTTAACCGGACAAAAATTAAAACTTATCTGGGAAGTGAATAAGTAGCTTCAGTTGTATCACCCTCCTATGCCGAAAAGAATGTTCCTAAAAAAATCACTGCCAATTTGACAAACTCTATTGTACGCGATTGTACGTACTCCTCCCCCAACGGGCCTAGATAGTTCTAGCAACTATTTGAGGATCTGATGCCCTTAAATTGACTCTTCATCATTCAACAATAAGAATGAACCGATCTAATAATCTAGCCTAGTTTTATTGATATTCCTAAAATTATAAGTTTTGAATTAGACACTAACAGGCCATGTTCAGTTGACCGCATGATTGTAAGATTTTGAAAGACATAGTTGAGCTATATAACGTATCACCCTATTTATTGCTTTCATTGGTCGCAATGAAATAGACCGACTTGTGATAGGCTATCCGTACCTCGGTCGTTCAGTTAGGCCTATGTCTGATCTCAGCAAACATTAATTGTATGTGGAAAGAACATATTTGACAGCAACGCTCACATCCTGACTACTCATGGACTACTTGGCCCCCCAATGTACGATGTAGTGACAGCTACCACAGTGGCGAGGATGACGTACGCTGCGTCGGCTTGGTGGGGTTATGTGGGGGCAGAGGGGACGTGAGAGACTTAAGGCAATATTTAGGAGACTGATTAAAGCTGGTTATCTTCCTGTGGACTACCCTAGATTCCAACAATTGATCCGAACTGCTGATTCTAAACTTTTCACGGCCGTCCTTAGGCCTACATGTCCTACACATGTGCTATTACCCACTGTTAAGCATACTGGTTATACTTTGCGACCCCGTGTCCATAATCGAGTTCTCCCGACTGCTGACAGTCTGGCTCGTAAATCTTTCATAATTAGGATGATTTTCACCGGAATATAGGCCTTAGTACTTTAACCTGGACGTGATATACACATGTAAACCAAAATGCGGTTAGCAGTTGGATTAATAAAGAATATACTTACTTACTTACTTACTTACATAACTTACAGCCTGGCCTAATGATGCATGCGTAATCGCCTTGTGGTCATCATGCCATTGTATCTCACCTCACCTGGGTATAGGGGCCTACTTACTGCTATTAACTTTCGCGTTTGAACCAACGACCTCTGAAACGTAAGGTTTGAACATCACTCAGCGGCACTCAGCGGCTCTCAGCCTCCTGTGATAATAGCCATGACTATCAAATGCTGACGAAGTTGCAAGTGACGTCATATTTTATTTCTGTGTTTGCAGGAAAAAAATATTTGCTCTCTGTCCATTATCTCATTACAGAAAAAATTGGGAAATTGACTAGGCAGACATAAGTTGGATTATGTAGCGCGATACGTGTACTGCAGCCTCATCAGTTCGTTTGTCGCGTGTGTACTTCTGACCTTTGGAATAAGGTCAATATCAAATGCAGTTGTATGTATGTATTTAAATGGACTATACTGAGGTGGCATGCGCAGTGACCGAGAGAATAACGCGTTGAATTGTCACCAGGTTTCCATTTACGTCACGTCGTGTGAGTTGGATTACATTGTCGAACTCAACGTAAGCTAGGAGGTCATCTTCTATACGAGTCCTCCTTAATTACAATACAAGCAGATGAATTACTATCATTCCTCCTCTTGCTTCTCCGCTGCCTGTTTCTCTTCTTCCTCCCCTTCCTCCATAGTCCTGTCTTGGATCAATGACTATAGCTATCTGACTTCCAAGTTCCAACTCACTCCTTAACCCAAACCAGTCTGGTTTTACAAAGCAAGTGTTGCTCCTGTCCTGCAGCTGATGTCCAGGCTGTAATCTAGTCCCCCTCTTGTGGGGGGAAACAAGTTTCCTGGGGGGATTTTCCACCCCAACACGTGTCTACATTACAATATTGCTGGCCTCTGGGGGGAACATCAATCCTGGGGGGAAAATTTACCCCCCCCCCAAAGACGTCTAGATTACACACTGGCTGATGTCTTCGTCCAAGATCAACACTTGGACCTCGCGTTAAAACAACAAGCAAAATAATTATTAACGTGACCGCAGTCACTATAGCAGTCTATAGATTATCGACTTGTGGGCTCAGCGGCGGATGACGGCGGCGCCTGGGACTACCTCTGACACGACGCAGCTGTCGTGAATGAGTTGGTGACCTGCGCCTAGCTTTAGAATAACGCTTTATACATTTATAGTTTACGGTTACGATTACGAAGCAGACCATCCGAAAACAGTCCAGGCCGAGACAGCTAGATCCGTCTGCATAGTAATTATACAGACTACATGTAAAATATAAATGTACACATGTTTTTCTATAACGACCGCGTGGCCCTTCGAACTCTGGTCATTGTTCGGATGAGATACTTACCCCACTGCTGCCCATTTGATTAGATCATGCCAAACCATTCAAGGTCCAAGCGTACGGATATATGATAGTCCGAAATTCAAATCTCTCAAACAACAAATTTTAAGCCACTCTCGGAGTCTCGGTGTGCATGGGAATCGACAATGCATGTGATACTAGCCAGGCCCCTATAGAGTCGAGGGTTGTCTATTCTCTGTCTATGTAAGCATGTGTAATAACCCCTTTTATCGCACGAACGATGACTTTCATCGTAATCGTATTCTCCAAACTTCTAAAGCGTCACTTGAAAGCCAAGCGCAGGGCACCAGCCTATTCGCATTACAATACAACTCGGAAGACCCCGGCCAGAATGTATAGTATATACGTCTGTCTGTTTTCTGTCTGTCAGTCTCGGTCTGTCTGTCTGTCTGTCTGTCTGTCTGTCTGTCTGTCTGTCTGTCTGTCTGTCTGTCTGTCTGTCTGTCTGTCTGTCTGTCTGTCTCTTTCTCTCTCTCTCTCTCTCTCTCTGACGAACGAACGAACGAACGAACGATGCAGCAAGGGCCCTATCCGATAGTGGCAGGGATAGGACAGGGCGAGGGCAACAGCACAGGGAAAAGAATCGAATGGTATGGGGGCACGGCCGCACGGTGGCCGGCTGGTTAGAGCGTTCGGCAGGGATAGCTTAGGACAGGGCAAGTTACTGTGTATGGACTGTGCGTAAGTCCTTCACTCACAGTTGCGCAAAGCCATCAATGTTCTGTCGTATAGCCTAGTCGTATGTGCGCACTTTTGAAGTTTGAAATTTATAACTCAGTTAGTGAAAGCTTTAATTATAAAAAAAACTGTTGTTCCTAATGATTTGTGTGTTTTGCAATGATCTGAAATGGTAATAAGTAGGCCTATTGTGTAGGCCTATATATTGTATTAAATGTTCTTAGTTGAATAAAGAAACTAAGCAAAAAAGGCCTATAGTTATGTGTTGCAAAGGATTTAACAATTTAATCAAGAATTGCAAAAAAGTCGCACTTGAAACTTTATATTAAGTAGGCCTAGTAGAATTCTAAAATAATGGTGTAAAGTAACGCAAATCTTCCAGAACACTAGTCTATAAAAACCAACATTTCAGTCGATGGTACACGCTGTTGACTTGCAACGAGGACTGCAGCTGGTTTGGTTATATGCAAAGCCTTTAGATCAGACTGGCAGCAGAGTTTATTACTGAATAGGCCTAACAGCCCTGGCTAACACGTTGGGACACTTACCATCAGATTGTGTAACCGTAATCAACATTCGACACACACACGCACGTCTAAAGAATTGATAGAGTGTGGGTCCAATTGTGGCATGTTTGCGTACTGCAAAAGTTCTGCAAAATTAGCTTTAAAAACGAATAAAATGTCATATAAGTTGTAATAGACAATACAGCACATATTAAATATAATTCCTCTGCACAGGCAATTGTTTATTAATTAAAAAATAATTATTCGTCGATTTTCTTCGCAGAAAGCGCATTGCATTTGCTATCTAAACACGAAGTTCTACGCCTTTGTCGCTGGAGGCGCCACGCTCCATGGACCAATAACTTGTCCAACGGCCTTACATAAAGAGTCAAGGACTTTTTATACAAAGGACTGGAATCTCCTTATGTAAGGCCGTTGGACAAGTTATTGGTCCATGGAGCGTGGCGCCTCCAGCGACAAAGGCGTAGAACTTCGTGTTTAGATAGCAAATGCAATGCGCTTTCTGCGAAGAAAATCGACGAATAATTATTTCTTAATTAATAACAATTGCCTGTGTAGAGGAATTATATTTAATATGTGCTGTATTGTCTATTACAACTTATATGACATTTTATTCAATTTTAAAGCTAATTTTGCAGAACTTTTGCATTACGAAAACATGCCACAATTGGACCCACACTCTATCAATTCTTTATACGTGCGTGTGTGTCGAATGTTGATTAGGGGCCTACGGTTACACAATCTGATGTCCCAACATGTTAGCCATGGCTGTTAGGCCTAATCAGTTATTAACTCTGCTGCCAGTCTAATCTAAAGGCTTTGCATATATAACCAAACCAGCTGCAGTTCTCGTTGGGAGTCAACAGCGTGTACCACAGTCCTCCGGCCAGCTCCACAAGGGGGATTTAGCAAATGTTCTTGCAGTCTCTGGATGATTGTTCGGTACAGTTTAACTGACCACTGAAGAATGCACAATCTCTTGACAGTTTTGTCAACATATATTTAGGTAAAATTAATTTTATTATTGCATGTCTTTATGGCCGTTTCTAAAAAACTTAGTATTGGGGTTGAAGTATTTATATACATAACTACAGGCCTTTTGTTCTTAGTTTCTTTATTTAACTAAGAACATTTAATACAATATAGACACAATACTTATTACTATTTCAGATCATTGCAAAACACACAAATCATTAGGAACAAAAGATTTATAATTAAAGCTTTCACTAACCGAGTTATAAATTTGTACAGAATACTGTTCAGAGCCAATGCTTAAGTGTACCTGTGCAGACAGAATGTAACAAACATGTAATAAATCTGAATCTAGCACTGTTTTCTAGATGTTTATAAATATTCTACACTAAGTATTTAAGACGGTAAAACAGTCACCAACGATAATTAACGACAATAATGATTATGATGATGATGAAATCCAAAAGCCCATGACATGGCTCTCCTCAAAATGGTCGGCGCACAGTCCACAGCTCACAGATAGATAGGCCTACGCAGCAGTTCGTTTGATTAGATCTTGACGTCGACATAACTGCACCCACCGCCAGTGGCAGCGCCAGGATTTCAGGTTTGGGGGGGGCTGAAGCCCTAAGCTCTTCCCTTTCTCCCTTCCTCCTTTGTTAGCACTGCAAAGCTTTAGAGATTTCCAGCGTTTTGTTTGGAGGGCTGAGCCACAGTTTGGGGGGGGGCTAAGCACCCCCTAGCCCACCCCTGGCGCCGCCACTGCCCACCGCCTGCATCTGCCAAACACGTATCGCAAAGTAAACTTTCTTACAGACAAGTAACGCAAAATATTTCATTACCAGAGTAAAAATAAACCCAATATTATGTTATCCACAAAATGTTTCACTACATTGATTGTATGATTGCTTTGTGGTTTGAAGATGTCAGATGTGCCATAGGCCTTATCATACGACGCAAAAAGTGCATATTTCTAAGGTTTCCATTACTTGAAATTTATTAAAACTTTTACTTATAAATAATATTACTTATCATTTACTTTAACTTGTTACTGGGAAAGTTAAGCAAACACAACGCAGGTTTTTTTTCTAATTGATGTCAGATGCCATTGACTGCAGGTAAACATGGGTCTATAGCTTCGCAATGCCCAACGCATGTTTCCACAATTTAGACTACTTAAATTACGGTAATTAAAAACAATATCTATACACTTATTATCATTTACCATTCTTGGTTCTTTGGAAACCGAAAGAAAGATAATCCTGGATTCTTCTTCCTAGAATTCGTGCAATTAATAGCTGAACACCACATCGCGTCTGTAGACTTGCTTACCTCTCGAGAGACTCGTACACCCGCGACGACAGATGTCGCCACGATCTCCCCGCTGCCGGAACTAATATAGAATCCTTGATAAAGAGTCCTTGTCCGCTAATAAACAAAGTTGTAGCCATCTTGAAAGTAGTATAGTCGATATTTTGTGTTTCACCGATACCGGGATATTATCTAAAAAAATTCCTTAGGATGCATATCGAAAATGTCGATTGCTTCAGAGGATGGCTGATTCAAGCCGTTACTCCGATGTAAGTAACAGTTTCAGGTTATTTCAACGATGTTAGTGTGCCATATTTTCTGCATGAATACCACGCGCTCGTGCCCGCGATGGCTGTAAGTAAGCAGATTGTTATTACGTATTTTAGCTAAGATTTAGTATGGAACATAATATAAGAATGGTTTCGTTTTCAACTGAATAATTGAATGTGAATCTTTAAAATAAATGCTGCAGCAAGGGACACTTAATTTTAAATAAACCTATGTTCCACTGCTGTGAAGATGCAACCCGTGATGTCAGCAGATTCGAAATACGTGCTTTTCCTGTAGCTCAGCAGTTTCTGAAAATTAAAATATTGTATTTATTATTTACTAAGTAAATTTGATGGGCCAAAACGTAGGAATATCAGTGGGTTTGTTTCTACAAAAAGCTATTTTGGTATAAATCATAGTTGTTAAAAACGTTAGAAACTAACTAAAAAAACGTTTTTTCAAGGAAATAAAACACGGGGAAAAACGGAAAAAGAAAATAATTTTACTTTGTCACATCTTGTTGGCCCTACTGCAATTTAAAATTAAATACATTGTTTACACAATTTAATCAGTAAATAACACAACTTTATTAGTAAACACTAATAATAATAATAATCTTTTCTTTATTTAAGCACCTGCCAACCGCACTGCGCTGTACAGTGTACATACATATAGTAGAAACGGCAGAATGTTTTTATTTCTTGTACTGTAGTATTTAATAAACTATTTATTTCTAAAAAACATTTTACATTAATGTACAACAATTATTTTATTTCTTCTAAGTTTGTTTTAATGAGAAATTGAGATATTGAAAATATTGAAATCGTTCAAATTTAACTTGTAAACAAAAGTCCACATATGTCCATGCTGACTTAAACTAAAACAGTTAAAAACTAAACTTTGTAGGTATAGAGTGTACTTAATTAAAAACTGTACATAAAATTTTTACGTACATTTATTGAATCGATTACACCCAGATTAGACACAGGAACCTCGTTACAACACGAATTCAGTTACAACAAATTCAAAATAAAACTTCGTCCTCGAGTGTGGCCTCATTATGTGACATAACCTAATTATAATGCACTACTTTTATGACTTGAATAGGTAGCATTAAAACAGTAATCTGACCTCATGACTTCTATTGTGCCATTACCGTGATGCATGCAGCGTTGGTCGATCATTGGTTGCTTCGAGGGAAATCGTAGTCGAAGTTATGATCCATTGATTAGGAAGCCAGGTAAAAGCATCTACTGAACAATGAACCCATTTAACTCCTATTCTAGCCAGGGTTTCCGTTAGAGCCCCCAAAGAGAGCGTCCTTATGTCCTGACCTAGCATTTTTTACGTGTCTCATTTCTAACGGTAATCACACTAGGCATATATGACATATTCTGTTACAAGTTGCGATGTTGTCAACTTTCTTTTGAAGAGAAACGAAATTAATTGACTGATTGATTGATGGATTGATTGATTGATTGAGGTCAAAATGCGATCATACAGAAAACTAGAAGTCTACAAGGTCACAGTCGATCTGTGATGAGTTAACACGTTTTCATGTTGATTTCTTTAAACATATGGCATCCCTTTCTGAGATCCTCTTACAATAAATGTTTTTATCTTTACAGCTGTGATGCAAATCCACAGCACTTGGCCCGGTATGTTATTGCGCTTGTGAAGAAGGATAAGCCTACAAATGAGTTAATGAGAAGCCTTCATGACAATTTGGATGTCTTTCTTCAAGCAAGTAAGTCATTGTTCAGACGTTGTGAAGTTTAAGGTTTTCAGGTGGTCAACTGTCGTGACCATGGCTGTTCTTCAGTAAATATTGTAATTGTGAAACTTTTTCGTAGCACATCTATAAAGCCTGTTTACTGTAATTGTTATTTTTTATAGAGCTTCTTAAGACTTGACTGTACAGAGTGTAAGGGTAGTCGACTGGTTAGAACGTTCGGCGTTTAACGTGTAGAGTACGGATTCAAGTCTCCACCCTTGTGGTTGCTGTGTAGGGACCTTGAGCAAGTACTTTGCTCACAGTTGCTCAGCGCCATTGATGTTCTGTCATATGGTCGTGTGCAATTTTGAACTCTGGAAGGAGAGCAATATCACATACAGTTGCATTGTATAGTGCATACTGTATCAAATACAGTTGTATTGTATTGTATCAAATACAGTTTTATTGTATTGTGTCAAATACAGTTGTATTGTATTGCATAAAATACAGTTGTATTGTATTGGATCAAATACAGTTGTATTCTATTGTATCAAATACTGTCATTGTATTGTATCAAATGGAGTTATATTGTATTGTCTGTGTATTGTTGAGCTTGTGTACCAGGTGTGTAGAAGTCATCTAGTTTATGAAGTTGGCGTTAAATGAGCGTGTCTTCTATACACGGTTGATGAACATGAGCTTAACCATTGGTACCTCTTGGTTCTGTAGATAAGCCAGGATTGCATTTTGTTTTGCACCAACCAAAAATTACAATAATAACTCTTGATTGGTTATCATAATGGTAATGGTAATTGCAAATTTATATAGCACCACTTCAAGAGAGACTTGTCTGAGGCACTTCCGACCTAGTACAGTGAAACCACAATTGAACAAATTGGTAATAAACTGCCATGTGTAGTAATAAACTGCTACATGTAGTAATTAACTGCTACATGTAGTAATAAACTGCTATGCATAGTTTCTCTTGTAACATGCTTCTAATCAAAGCTGCTGACTGCTATAACTCCGTTATAACTTGTTCTGTTTAAACTTTCTTTAATGGTAATTTGTGTTGATTCATTTTCAGAAACCAAGGCGTTCGTGTCCAAATTGTTCGAGGTGATTGCAGATAAGACGTACGAGTCATGTCCTCCGGTTGAAGACAAGGAGTTAGAAAAGAAGAGTAAAGGTGATGATGCGGCACGACCCGCCGCTGATTCATCCCACCCGTCAAGTGCACGAAGCTCTCAGGGCGAGCACAGGTCCACCGCGCTACACAGTGGTGGATCAAAGGTCACAACAGATGCTAGAGAAAAGCGGAAATCTGTTGAGGAAGAGTCGAAGCATTACACGAGAGGTGCAGTCTCTCCTCCGAAGTCGCAAACTCGGAGGGACGAGCAAAACAAGCCTGAAAGCGACTTGCAGGGAAGGAGTGGCGACAGCGATAAGTCACAGTCAGACGATCAGCTTAGAAGTCGAATTGAGAGGGGAGAAATACATGGGCGGTCAGCCAAGGGGTCGTGGAAGCGGCCTTCATCACCCCAGGGTCGGAACACTGGCATCTCGAGGTTGCGGAGTCAGGAGGATGAGCAGAAGAGGCATCAGTCGCTCGAGAGGGTGAGGTGTTAAATGGCTTCTCTGCGATTGCTTGTTTTCTAGTTTTGATGGGTATTTAACTTGTTAGTTTTGGTGGTAAGTTAGTTGTTAGTTTAGTTGGGGATTTAATTTGTTTAGTACCTATTTTCGTTCTTGAGAATTTGAGAACCACCTTTGAAATGAAGTAAGTAAGTAATCTTCATTAGTGCGAGTGCGAGACAAACGCCAACACTTTGAAAGATCAGTGCATGCAACAGTGAAAAAGTAACATGATGTCAAACTGGCAGAAAATTATGCGATATTGTAAGCAGTTTAAAAAGTCTAACCAGATATGCTGATTGCTGAACTACTTATTAAACTAACAGATTTGATATCGGAGCAATCATTGAAACTTGTTGTTTGGATGTTTCAGGGTTCTGCGGAATGCACAAGTCCTGTTCCAACAAGGAATCAAGAGTTTGAAAGGTACACAATTGGTTCATTTGATCTGGTCAGTACTGGTTCACTGTGCTTCAGCATTGGCTTAAGGTCATTTTGAAGGATTCCTCTGCCTAATCTGAATTATTATGCCACCACTGACCGCTTAATTTTATGCAGAATTATTTAGCCATGTCACCTTTGTGTATGGAACTGGGTCAATGTTTTAGCCACATTGCTATGTGATCCACCAGGAATTCTGTTGGAGTTTTGATGTGTTTGGACTTCAGTCATTCAGCGTTTATTAAGTGTTTACAGTCTACTGACCAAGCATCGATCGATGGTAACTCTAAATCAGTTCAGTTGTAACTCTAAATCAGTTCAAATCTAGATTGAAGATGTTTTTATTACTGACACAGTGAAAAGTGTTTTGGCAGCTGCTGCCTCATGCTTATTGTTCTGCCTTATGTTTCTATTCCATGTGATGAGATAAGCTTCTGTGACTGCGTTGAGTTAACACAAAATAGACTGGTAAATGAGCCAGCCGAGTTGTTAGCGGGTCTATTGATCCTTTTCGGCTGACTCATTGTCTCGTACTGTAAGCTCAGGTTATAAATGCACTTTGCTACAAAGAGTTATTTTGTTTAACCTAATGTGTTTGTTTATGTATGATTGATGAGTCAATAAACTGATTGATTGATGGTGTTGAGCAAATGTGAACGAAGGACTTGCTCAAGGTCCCTATACAGTAACCATCTCAGTGGAGGAGGATCAAATCCATATGCAAGTTGAAGTTTTTAAGTTGTGACTGAAATGCTTAAGCGACTGAGTGATTAAGTGCACCAAATTTCTTGTTAAACTAGAAATGTCGGCAGCCACCAGGCTTCAGATCGTGGCCGGCATTTGAACGAATACCAGCACGAAAGTTCACGCAGGGGTCGAGCGACGCGTCCCACAAGGTCTCCAGTCCCTCGGAGAATGCTGCAACCAAAAGAAAGGGTCGGTTCACACACGGCTTCACTTGACCGAACCAGTCATATTCGAAAGCGATCGAGATCAGCTGCAAGATCAAATTCACGATCGCCTTCAGCCAGAAGCGACAGTTCAAGATCGAGCTTAGAATCGTTCTCGTCCAAGTGCTCAGCCTCGAAAAGTAAGTCCACTGCTTGCAGTTGAATAGGCATTGCTTGCATGATCTAATTTTCGTATGCTGCATTCCTTTGAGGCTGTAAGTTGGTATTTACCAACGTCATGACGCAGGATTGTTCTAAATAAATCAACTGTGTTTTAGACACCGTTTTAATGATGGTGCTTCTGACAATAGCTTTTCAGGAATGTCCAGGCATGCAGAAAAGATTTAGTCCTTTTATAATACGAAAAACTGGTTAATTGGTATACATGTAGCAAGTTTTAGAACAAACAACAAATCTTAAAAAACTGGAAATTTTAAGATTTTTTGTGCTTATTAAAACATGAATCTGAATACGAGGTACAGGAAAACTGTTTGACAACAACATATATTCAGAGTTGTTGTATAGAGTCTTCTCAGCAGGACCAGACCCACAATCATCAGATTGTAAATCTTTATCAGTGCTTTTAAATTTAACTAATTTATTAAATATTTTTGAGAGACTGTCCTTTGGTCAAAAGATTCCTAAGATTTTGATTCCACTAGGAAATTTCAAACCAGTGATGCCAAATAAATTACTAATTCTTTACAGTGCTTTATCTATTTGCATAATGGGGTAAGTTTGACTTAGTAGTGCTAAATTACATTATTAATTTCTTTACACATGTTTTTGTGTAAACTTAGGAGCCCACGTGGACAAGGATCCAGTTATCAACAGTCGTAGTTCGACTCCGCTTGACGAAAATGCAGACCGAAGCGGGGATATGTATTGTGCCGTGCCTAGGGATATGGACAGGTCGGCCGTGCCCCATCCACGATGCCAAGATTATGACGGTATGTTTGAATTGAATTGAACACAAATTACAATCAATATTACAGTCACTCAAAAAAAGTATTAGTAGGCATCCAAAGTGAGGCCAGAAGGGACAAGTCCTGTTTACAGGGACACCTAGTTTCTATTGATAGATTTCTTAATTTTTAACATTGTCACAGCTCGTCGGGTTTTGTGAACTTCATAAATGCAATTTATTCTAAGTGCTTTCCATTTCCATATTATTATTATCATTGTTGGTGCATCCTGTGTGGAGTTTGGATCAGAACGAGACGTCATACATGTAATGCGTGATGAATATGTGCCACATTTTATGATGTTACGTATACGTGACATTTTCAGAGGAACTCTCAACATATTAATGCTTTGATGCTGTGTGCATTATGATTATGAAGCTAATGAAGTTTCCAGATTGGATTTGATTAGATTTTGGACACGGCGGTTGATTGGTCAGAGGTCTCGCCTAGTAACGCAGAGAATACGGGTTCGAGCCTCCTCCCCGAGACAGATACTATGTAGGGACCTTGAGCAGGTCTTTCACTCACAATTGCTGGTGAATGGTATTTCAGAGAAGGGATTTTGCATTCGAGGTGACCAGTGTCCTTTCGATCATGGCTCCGATCCGTACATTGTGGATGAGTCGCAATTCGCAAAAGTCCTTCCGTTTCAAGGTACTTGTTTCAAATTGTACTGGTAGAAGATATCAGTAGCTCAGTACGGAAAGAATTGGACTTGAACAGCGACTCAAAGAAATGGAGATCCCTGTTGCTGCTATAAAGCTGGCATCATGGTGTCAGGGGTGATGGTGGTGTTGATGATGACTGATGATGGTGGTGGTGATAGTGATTATGATTGTGATGATGGTGGTGGTGAAAATGATGTCGTGATTACGATGGTGATAATTTTGGTGGCACTGGGGATAGAGATGATGATGTGTGTGAGTTGAAGTGTGGGCATTTGTTCAAAGTTTGGGCATTTGTTCAAAGTTTGGCCATTTGTTCAGAGTGGGCATTTGTTCAAAGTTTGGGCATTTGTTCAGAGTTTTATGGGCATTTGTTCAAAGTGTGAGTGTTTGCCTCACGGTTATTAAGATTACTTAATTAGGTGTTTTTGGTGCAGGTGGAGTTTCCGTTGGCCTTGCAAATGGTGGCATCATCCAAGGCCAAGTGCGGCGGCCTCTTGTTCCGTCTCATCCGAACGCATCAGTTCTCCCAAATGTTTCCCAACCTCCTCCGCCTTTCCTTCTTCGACCGATGCATCCGCCTCCACATTATATCGCCAGTCATGGTATGCTGCTTTACATATCGATGCGATTCACGTATCACAATTTTCAATAAACAGGGCATTAGGCAATGGTCGCTTCAGAATTGAATCTCAGTGAATGCCAGGTCTAATACGTTACATTACATTACATCATCTAATCTATTGACTTCTAAAGAACTGATATCACATTTATATCATATTTATGGGGCGTGGTGGCTCAGTGGTAAGTTCGGCCCCTTGTGACCGGAGGGTTGCAGGTTCGAATCCCACTCTAGCCGCTGCGTACGGACCTTGGGCAAGTCCTTCACTCGCAATTGCTCGTGGCGCTTTGGCGTGAAAACTCCGTCACAGTATCAAATGCTGTAGTCGGGAGCGCCTCTGAGTAGTAGTAGACTTCGAGAGGTGCTATAGAAATATCCGGCATAAATAAATAAACAATACCCAAGAGAATAATCGAGGGTTGCTTCAAGGGAAATCACGAAATCATGATCCATTATGGAAACCACGTTGAAGTCTGGAAGATAGAAGGCAGGTTGAAGTTCGGTAGATAACCGAGGTTTTCAGTGGTTCAGAATTCTTTTAGTCTCAATCAAAATTATTGGGAATGCTCTACAGCCAATCATATCTAGGTTCCTCTTAACAGCTGTGAGATTGTTGTTGAGACAGTCTATCTTCGAAACCAGTCCACAAGTCCACTACTCTTGCTCTGAATAATTTATGCTCAGACGTTCTTGATAGTTTAAAGTGTTGTAAATAATATTTTTATGGGACTGGAGGTTATGAAATGAAGCATACATACACTATGCTGATGTACAAGCTGTGCAGGAGCTATGAATTCATATGAAGTGTTAGCGGCTTCAGTTTTTTTAACTGTAGCATATGAGGATGGGTGGCCAGTCCTCAGAGGGTGGGTGGCCAATCTGAGTAGGGTGGGTGGCCAGTCCTCAGAGGGTGGGTGATCAGTCCTCCTTGCCTGCAGTGTATGATCAGTTTACTCATTATAGCTCAGTTGGGTAGGGGTGCAATTGAAGCCAAAATCTCAAAACAAATTTTGGCCCTGGTGGGGAGTTGAATCCCTAACCAGCACGCTAGGTTATTGCACTTCCAGTTACTGTACATTACATATTTTCACCTGTTGGTGTTTAATTGATTGCTCAGGTATGCCTCCTCCAGCCTACTACCCACCATCCCTCCCTGTCCAAGCTGGTCGTGGTGACGTCTACATCCCACCACCAGGTAGAAACCTTTTATTGTTTACCTGTTTATTTTTTTTTACAGCTATGAACAAGCATTTTGTCAAGGGCTTTGCGGCAGCTGAAAAGGATTTTTTTTGGCTCTTTGAACGCTCCTCGTATGTTACTAACGAACCAGTGTGTGTTAGTTTACATATGTCAGCTTAGATGACTTACGTTTGGTTTGCATGACATATCTCCTACAATTAGTGTAATTGTAAATTTATATAGCACCACTTCAGGAGAAGCTAATCAGGTGCATACAAGAACATACCTGAGTTGATTTATGACCAGGTACATGATTGTTTAACCGTGAAACGAGGAACTTTGGGTATGTGGCTCCTTGGTTAAGTGGCCCATGGTTATGTGGCCCATGGTTATGTGGCCCGTTGGTTACGTGACAGTTTGGTGTTGTTGGATGGGAGATTGAATTTGTTGATACGATGCTGGTGGGCATAGGAAAGTCAAGACAACTCGAGCGTGGTTAGCACTTGGATGGTTGAACATCCAGGGAATGTCACTCAAGTTGATGCTAACTCAGCCTTCCATTCTTTGTTGATCGTTAACTGAGTACACATAGGGTGGCCAATCTTCTGATTACTGTCGTTGTATTTGTGCCTCAGCTAAATGACCCTTTACCCAGGGACCACACTTCTATGGAGATATGTAAGAAGAACAGTCCCTTAATTTAACCCTGAGGCAGCCATGAGTATGAACTTTTATGAAGTGTTAGCGACTTCTCTTTCTTGGCCTCGGCATATGAGGGCGGGTGGCCAGTCCTCTCTCCTCACCATCTCATCTTCACACTGACAGTGTACGGTCATTGTACTCATTACAGGGCTAGCAGGCATAGGTGGAGCTGATTTGGCTAAAGGGTCAAGTGGAACAGAAAATCTTGAACCAAATTTCTGCCCTGGGAGGGATTTGAACCCTCTGACCTCTCGATTGACAGTACACTATCGAGCACATTTTACATTTTGCCTTGTATTTTACCTGAAATTTGCGTTTTGTTTTATTCAGCTGACGCTTATCTACCAGAGCCTTACAAGCCAAAGACTGTCAGAGGATACAGGGCTACCGGCGTGAAATCGGCTGCTGCTGCAGGACTTGATAAGTCTTCTGAAGCTTGGCATGCAACGCCAGATACACATTCATCCTATCAACAGCAGCAGCAGCGATTCAGTTCTTCCCAGGCGCCTGTAGGTCGTCATGCCAACCTGGTTCGAGTGCCAACGCAAGAAGATGAAGGATCGACCGGTGAGACAAGTCTTTTAAATGGCAAGTTTTTAAAGCGTTCGTGTGAAATGCTTGCTTAGAAACTGCTCATGTGCTTTTGTTGTTGAGGTCACAGTTGCTCTTGAAGAAGAAGAAAGAAGAGCAGTCCCGTAAGCTAGCCTGAGAGGCAGCCATGGGTATGAAGTGTCAGCGACTTCATTTTCTTAGCCTCGACCTGTGAGGGCGGGTGGCCAGTCCACTCCCCGTACTGAGTAGCTGATTTGGTTAAGAGATGCAGGTGGAGCAGAAATCTTGAAGCAAATTTCTGCCCTTGCGGGGATTTGAACCCCAACCTCTTTAGTTACAGTCCAGCATGCTAACCACTACACTGTCAAGCACATCTCTTGGTAGAGGTACAAACGTGACTGAGAACAATGGATGCCATTTGAAAATTAACTTGACCCGGTTCACTGTCATCGTCCATTGAACCTGTACGTCTTTTAAAATTGTGACTTGGGTTCAACTATCGAAATTTGCTTAGATTTACAGAGAACAGGTGACAGATGATGGAGGTCAGGTAGACTTGAGCTCCTCAGCCCTTCTCTTCCCCATCCCGGAAATGCCTGTAATCCATTTTATTTGTTAGTGATAGCACACTGACTTGGGTCAGGAGCCCTCTGAATCATTGAGTGGCGCTTTTATAAACGTTCGATTTACAATATACATGTTAATAGTTGTTCAGCTTAACTATGCTATACAGCAACTGTGAATGCATGAATCTACCGGTATACTGTATTGTTATGTTCGTTGATGAAACACTTTAGTAATTTTGCCTCACTAGTAATTAGTAAAAAGTACTTTCTGAGGTACTGCAAAGATGCTCCAAAAGTGTCTAGATATATACATGGTCATACACAGCCATGTTTGCTGATAAGACTTATAATTTTGGCTGATTATTAATTATTAATTATTTTTCTTGTGCCTCTAACAGAGAAAACACAGGTAAATGCAGTCAACAATGTTCATGCTGGTCTTAAGAGAAAGGCCAGTGAGCTGGACCACGAAAGCCAGCCAGCGTACCCTGCTGCGGAGACAGAAACAATCATAGTTCCACCTGTGAAAAAAACTGCCTTGGATCATCCAGGTAAAAGACAGTTGTTAAATGCTGCTTCAGAGTTCATAAGACCATAATTTTGGAATTTTAAAATTTTTTGGCTAGGCATCCCATCGTAAGGTATCGAGGTGTTGGCAACACTTTGCAGCTTATTGAGCTATAGTTTCGTTATTTGTAAGCGTAAGTAATAATCGTTTTCTATCTATTCACATCTAACAGGGAGGTGGTTAATTTTTGGAATTTTAACGATTGAATTTTGAATGTGTCACGAAGTGCTTGTCATGTAGAATCGCATATTAATGTCTTATTCCGTGTGCTGTTTTTTAACTTTTACATTTCAGCCGTGCTCATTATTCCTATCTTTTCTCATTTACTCCTCTCGGATCTCCTTTACTCGTATCTTATAGATCTGCTGTCATTTCTTTGTTACCTTTCTGCTATAAGACATACCTTAAAAATTCCTGGTTATTGTAGTTTTGTTGCATGGCTATTAACACGTATATTTACTCCATCTGCTTGATATCCATCATTTGGTTCCTTTTTCTGTACATTGTACCTACGTAACTAATATCCATGGGCGGCGATCGGGGGGGGTCGAGGGGACAAGACCCCACCTTTAAGAGTGGGGAACACGCTATACAGTTGTCCCCCCAAATTTTGAAGAGACACCCACGAACGGTCAACACAATTTATTTTCACATGCGAAAAAATGTTTCAACACTTTTTACCAGATCAGTTCAAATGTGTTCTGTGTCCCCCCCCCCCACCTCTCAAACAAGATCGCCACCACTGCTAATATCTCAGATATTTGAGGAGCAAATGCCAATGTGTCTAAATGTTGTCCCTTTCTTTCTTCGCTTCTTGAAGGCGTTCGTCAGAATTCTAGTCATGCCAACAAGACTCTGGAGATGCGGAAAATTCCACGAGACCAGAACACAATAGCCAATATCAACAATCATTTCTCCAAGTTTGGAACCATCATCAATCTTCAGGTAAGCACAAAAGTATCATTGCTGTCGATGAGAGGTTGAGCAGGTCACCTGCGTAATTATTAACATTTTACGACAAGCGTGTACTAAAAGTGACTGGGAACCAATGCAGCTCATCGTTAAAGTGTGATTAATTGGATGTAAGATTTTTTTAACAGAACCTTAACAAATATCCTTTTTTCATTTTATTTATTATAATTGTGATTGAATGTTCTTTATTATTATTAACGCATAGCATTGTTATTATTGTGGGGCGTGGTGGCTTAGTGGTAAGTTCGGCGCCTTGTGACCGGAGGGTTGCAGGTTCGAATCCCACTCTAGCCGCTGCGTACACTGCGTACAAACCTTGGGCAAGTCCTTCACTCGCGATTGCTCGTGGTGCTTCGGCGTGAAAACTCCGACACAGTATACCAATGCTGTAGTCGGGAGCGCCTCTGAGTAGTAGTAGACTTGAGGAGGCGCTATAGAAATATCCGAAATAAATAAATAAATAACATCTTGTGTTTCTATACATCTTTTTCGACCTGCATTCACTAGTATATTACGATTTTCATTTCTATTTCACTCAAAGTGACCATCGTGTGAGGCATTATGTTAACGGCAACATAGAAGTCATTACGTTAGATTAATGTTTATAATTAACATATAATTTTTGCACTGTAGGTTGGATGGGAGGGAGACTCTCAGGCCGCGCTGGTGTCATTTGCCAGCAGTGCTCAGGCGTCAGCTGCCTACCGGTCACAGGAACCGTTTCTTAACAATCGTTTCATCAAGATCTTTTGGCATAACTCAGAGAAACAACAGCAGCAACAAACAGATCCACAGCAGCCAAATGTAAGTCGATTCTGCATACTTACTGCATACATACTTACTACATACATACATACTGCATACACAGGGCTGTAGTGGTAAAATTAGAGGTGAGTACACGCAACCAGTTAGTTTTCCGAAACAAATTAGAGGTGAGTATACGCTAACGGTTAGTTTTCCTAAACAAATTAGAGAGAGTATGCGCTAACGGTTAGTTTTCCTAAACAAATTAGAGGTGAGTATACGCTAACGGTTAGTTTTCCTAAACAAATTAGAGGTGAGTATACGCTAACGGTTAGTTTTCCGAAACATAATAGAGTTGAGTACAAATATTGTGTGAGGTGAGTATACGCTGTATACCCGCGTATACCCACGACTACAGCCCTGTGCATACATACCGGTACATACTATATACATACTACATACACACTAACTACATACTACAAACATATGCACCTACTACATACTACATAAATACCTACTAACTTTATGTAATGTGTAATGATAATAATAATATCTAATGATGTCTTTCAGGTGGCATCTCAGCCGACCGAGTCGCAGCAGCTGCAGCCAAAGAGACACGTTTTCCCACAACGTCATCAGCTTCAGCTCAACAACAGGTTGACAAAAACTCGGCAGCAGCTGCCAAACCTGGTTTGTACCTGCCTTCAAGAGTTGGGACGGTTTAACGCTTCAGAGTTCATGGCGCCTAAGAGCGAGATTCTTGTTACATAATCTGTATCTGTTTAGCGATTAAAGGATCTGTTGTGATCAGGTTTCAAAGGTAATGATTACTGAGATAGAAACAGTCTGTAACTACCATTGAACTGTTCTGACAGCACAAGAACGCTTGTCCGTCTGACAAGGGCTGTTTCCACGTGTTGCTTAGCACTGGATGGTCAAAGTTATCTTTTAATCTGTTCCATGCTCTATTAAATTTTCTGTAGTTTGACATCTTTATAAATATTAGTTACGGTACTGGAAAAAAGTGATGTAAAAATGGAAAAGAAAAAAATATGAAGAAAAAAAATGGAAAAGAAAAAAATTAACAAAGGTGTCCAAAAAAGAAAAAAGTGCCTTTAAAAGAGTGCCAGAAAAGAAAACGTTGCCAAGAAAAAAAACAAAAAAATGGCAATGAAAAAAAACATGAAAAAAGACAAAAAAAATGATGGCACCAGAAAAAAATTTAAAAAAGATGGCACTAGAAAAAATATTTAAAAAAAGATGGCACCAAGAAAAATATGGCATCAGAAAAGATAAATGGCATTGAAAAAATATGACCAAAGTGCCCAAAAGCCATTGGTGCCATTTCCTGGTTTAGCTAGAGTAACAATAGCATATTTGAAAGTAGATATTCGCTATTAGAAGTGTCGTGAGTTTCTGTCACATTCTGGGTTTTATTGTTCCATGATTGTACCATGAATCAAGTTTCTTACTTTCTTGACCAGCTGTTGTGGTATTTAGGATGTAACCGCTGTACAGGCTTTGAATTCTCTTGAGACCAAGCCACCCTCAAAACCTGCCAATGATGTTCCGGGTACTGATCTGCGTCCAACACACGAGGTCTCGCTAACAAAAATACAGCGACGGTCTTCAAAAGATTTTACTGCCAAGGTCAGTCCTTCTGTTAGTTGGAATAAGCTATGTTGCAATTTGCAACTTGAGCTTCGTTGCCTCATTATGTAAGCACTTGGAAACCATTCATTATCTCTTCACCAAGGCATATCCATCTGCTGAGTAGTTTGGTTAGGTGTGTGTGATAACATTTTAATGCATATTTGATCAATTATTTCCATAATTTCCATTGCGACAAATTCCAAAAACCTTATGCAGTCATGCCTGACGTGACCGCATGAGGTAATGTTTGATAGAAGCTCCCGTGTATGTGTTTAGTAACGGATTGACGCGTTAGTTGCTTATGTCACTCTGACTTTTCGTGACGTTTACTTGACATTATTTATTTATCATATGAATGTCTGTTTATCCAATTTCAATGGTAGAATTTGAATTGTGCTGATATCTAATTTGCAAAATGACGTTTGCTTTTTTACAGGCAGCGTTAACAAAGAAAATCGAGGAGGTTACACAACAGTCACAGCTGCTTCTGACCAAATATGTCAACGAACAGAAGGTAGGATTTAATTAATTTATTCAGACGGTTAACTAATTAGTGCTGTTGGGTTTGGAGTGCCTTGGTGCTTCTGGCTGAGTGAATCATTAGCCGACCGAGTGCTCACCTTCCAGTGCGAAGGAGGCAGGTTCAATCCTCCCCTGAGCTTGTCACTGTGTAAGAACTGTACTGGTTTATTGTTGTACTCTAAGCCATTAAGTTTGAATTTGAAGCAGTAGACAAGTATGCGTTAACAGCTTGTCCAAGGTTGTTATGCAGAGTCTGTCTACTCAGCAAGCACGAAGCCACAATCGTTGGATTTCAGATACAGCATCCTATGTAATAGACCTTATATGAGCTTGGGCAAGTCTCTTTTGACAAATTCCTTGTCTTTTGTTGGTGGTTATATGGAATTACTAATTAATATTAATTAATTTCTCAGTGTTTGTCTGCTGCTAGCAGGTCACAGTAACCTGTAGCCAGAATCTTGTAATGTAATAGAACCATCCATTTATTTAGCCCCATGATAATAATTCTTGAAGCCATTCCCCAGTCTGCATCATGTTAGGGTTCTTGTGTCACAGTATTAAGGCAAGAAAGTGATGTACAGACTAGGAACTTTGAGCCAGTGTCATCAACAATGAAAATCTGATTGTTTTGATGTCTGTTTCTAACAGGCTCTGTTTGAAAAACTTGACAAGGATAAAGCTACAATGGGGGCAGAGGATCGTACAAGTATTATACAGGTAAGTTTATCTTTTCTGAGTAAAACATTCTTTTCCCAGCTACCTTTCACTCGTGAATTCATCCAGAGCATTTATTTGAGTGTCCTTCCAAAATACCCTGGATGAGGCACTGTTTGTTTGCTCGGCTTATGATGCCGAGCGTATGGGTTCGAGCCTTTCTGGAGACGGTTACTGTGTATGGACCTTAAGCAATTCCTTAACCTTAAGATTCTGATTTACTGACCTTGCATGCATAATAAATGCAAATTAACAAAATAGGTGTAATTATAATAACAATAATACTAGCCCAGGCCTGACAGAGAACAAGAGAATGTGTCTTAAATATGGTCTGGTGCTTTTTATTCTCATGTGCTTGTTTTTGATGTTTTTGTCGTCAGCATCACACATTCATGATCAGTGTTTCCTAAGTGTTCTCCCTCACCGTTTAAACTTCGCACTGACAGTGTACAGTCAGTGTACTCATTATAGATGAGTTGGCTACGGGGCACAGGTGTAGCAGAAATATCAACTCAAATTTCTGCCCTGGCGGGGGTTTGAACCCCAACCTCTCGATCGACAGTTCAGCACACTAACTGCTACACTATTGAGCATCCCCATCTTCGTATGTTATGGTGGCTTTATGTCTAATGCTCGAATTTATTTTTCGCGTAAATTTGTCTTTCTTAGACGATAAAGAAGCTGGCTGCCAAAATCGAGGAGGTGAAGTCAACCGTGTCCGCTGTGCCAAAGCCTGTGCCGGCAGAACCACGTCCGAAGGTCGTTCATCCAACCGTGCCCAGAGGCAGCCTCAGAAAGGTCAATGTAAGACGCTTCAGTGGCTCAGGAAAATCGTCGCCCGGCGTATCAGCGAGCAATTCTCAGCTTAGTCTGGCACAGAGTTCCATCTTCCAAGATAAACAGCATGTATGAAACTATTCATCTTTTTTGTGTATACATGGAGTTTTTGTCTTCATAACTACCCTGCTTAGTGCATGTCTGCATCCTCTTGGTAGCTATCTAGACTACTTTTCACATATCTGGACTGTGTCTGTACATCTCTGGACATCTTGAGACGTATGCAGACTTCGATTTGCATATGCAAACTGCACTGTGATGTATACATTTCTTTGTATGCGTGCGAATATCTGTACACACGTGCAGACTTGTATGTGCAGACAGCTGTGTATGTGACATGTGAAGTGAACTATTGCTACGGACGCATGCAAGTCCAAGAAATAAAATGTCGACAGATGACAGGGACGTAGTTCATTCAGTTAGAATTTCCAGGAGATGCCCAAACTTCGGGACATTGTGTTTTTCGTTCTATGGGAATTTTGGTGTTTTGGATCTCAATAGGTTTTGTCCAGAGAACCATGATGATGATGATGAATACGACGATATCTACAGTGCCATAACACAACACATGCTGTTACAAGGGCGCTTTGACAAGTTATGATGTTTTAATGAAGTTCTGTGAGTGTCGATTGACGTCAGGACAACCCGTTTTAAAATGATTTCGCAATAGGAGTTTGCTGACCAGATTAGAGATATGGGTCTTTGGCTGGTCAGGCTTAAAGTGCAAGAGTGTAGCTTGACTCGGCAACTATAAACCATGTATTTCGTTTTGACTTATTGATTGATTGAAATGGTGTTCTGTGTGTTGATTGTAGGCTCAGAAAGCTATTCTTGATACGGAGCTTGAGCTGATGACCTGTCAGAAGGAAGGTCAGGATGCGGATGAACTAAGGAAACGTGTAATGGCTCTCAAAGAGGAGGTAACATGAATGTTCTCGTGTGTTTTACAGTCTGTGAACAGTCTATTTTTCCATTAAAACAACATGTTAAAATCAGGAGTTTGAGTTTGTCATAACACCATCGCTATCCAAACTGAGATCTTTTCTGTTGCTAAGGAATATTAAGAATACAAATTTTGGCTGAGATTCCTTCTGGCCTGGTTTGATGTATAAAAACGAGGCTCATGGCAGGACAGCCCTGATTTTTTGGCACGTTTCAGCTGTTTTACTCTCCGGCACAGTGTTTTAGATTTCGTTAAGTCATCCATAATAATGTGTGCAGAGTGTAGATGAATAATGCATGTTAATGTATGAAGACTATGGATGAATAATGTATGCAAACTGTATGTTGAATAATGTATGTTAATATATGCAGACTGCTCATGAATAATGTATGTTAATGTATGCAGACTGTTGATGAATAATGCATGTTAATGTATGCAGACTGGTCATGAATAATGTATGTTAATTATGCAGACTGTTGATGAATAATACATGTTAATGTATGCCGATTGCTCATGAATAATGCATGTTAATGTATGCAGACTGTTGATGAATAATGCATGTTAATGTATGCAGACTGGTCATGAATAATGTATGTTAATTATGCAGACTGTTGATGAATAATGCATGTTAATGTATGCAGACTGTTGATGAATACGTTGACAAACATTTGGAGATTTCTGTTGTAGGCTACGTCATTAGGCATATTTAATAGTTCAGGTCAAGGTCGTGGGTTCATTCGAGGTCGAGGCAGAGGTGCACACGCTGTGGGACGACGGTGGGCAGTGCCCCGTTATCGAGCGAACCCCCTGACGGTGGATCGACGCCCAAAGCAGTTACTGGTGACTGGATTTCAACCGGAAGAAAAGGATGAACTTATTGCCCACATAACGGTCAGTGTCCCAAGTTTTCTATGCTCCGTATGTGTGCATGGGTGCATGATGTTCTAGTGGCAAGTGTGCTGGATTATCGACCAATAGGTCGGGGGTTCAGATCCCCTTGAAGGCAGAAGGTTGTTTTGAGATTTCTGCTGCATCTGTACCCCTAGCCAAGTCTTATAATGAGTACACTGACAGTACACTGTCGGTGGGAAGATGAGACGGTGAGGGAGAGGACTGGACACCTGCTGTCATATGCCGAGGCTAAGAAACATGAATTTTCCAACTCTTCATGCCCATCGCTGCCTTTCCTCAGCATTATAGTTGGCATTTCTCCGAGTGTAATCTTGTCTGCAATTCTACACGATTGTGTCCTGTAAGCCGCAGATTTAACAGTTTCAGATCCTTCTCCTTGACCCTGGAAAGAAGATTTCTAAAAGAAGATTTCTGACAAGCCACTTAGGTACTGCAAAGGTAAATTTGGTGGTATCCATCTCAATTATGGCATCAAGTCAGAAGTGAAATCTGTCTTTGGCAGTCTGTGGAGTTACCAAGATTGCCATAAAATAAATGGTAGGATGCATACATACACATATTGGGACACGGCGGTGTAGCAGTACGTTCTGTGCCTTCTAACCGGAGAGTCGCAGGTTCGAATCTACCGCAAGCCACTGCGTAGCGACCTTGGACGTTGCTCACCCATAATTGTCTGTGAGGAAGGCAACGGGAAACCAACTCATCTCATCCCTGGGTGGCATAAAGCCAATGGACCTAACTTCGGGGCAGAGAACTCGTCATCATACACATATAACGAAATTTGTAGTTATTACTTGGTTTTTAAATCTGGTGCTTGCTACTTGAAAGAGTTATATAGTAATTCTTGTTACGTTTGTTTAGAGCTTTGGAGCATTAGATAGCCACAGTTTTGACATGACAGTGCCGTCTCTACTCGTGAGCTTCAAGTCACGAATTGTTGCAGAAAAGGTAATCTTATTTGTTCAAGTGAACTCTTTTTGGACTTCAATCTAAATAAGTTTAATGAAGAAATGAGTTGGTTATTAATAACAATTTGTTAATTTGAATAGTTGTAAAATGCTAATGTTTCCATCATAACAGTTTAGGAAGTTCTAGATTTTAGTGTTAATTTGTGTCCTATGTCCTACATTAGCTAAAGAGAATATTTGAATGTCCCAGGGTAACTGATTGGTAACGCAGAGAGCACAGGTTCAAGCTGTGTAATCTTGAGCAAGTCCTTCATTCACAAGTTATTGCTCAGTGCCATCGATTGATGCTTGGACAGTGGATAGTTGCACTTAACAATTGCATAATTATAATAATTGTGACTCATTTTCTGTTTTATCCTACCATGCTGTGTTGAGAGCACTTTATCTGAGTAGATTTCGTGCAAATGCTCTATATAATTTTCCGGATTACATAATGTTGTTATTTGTGCTCGTGTAATCGTGCAGGTTGCAGCCGAAGGTTGCACGTTTAAGGGTAAGAAGCTGACAATGGTTTGGCAGAAGTCAGTCTTGTCAGAGCTGAATACGGGCACAGAACAAGAAAACATGGGAGCTGCCATCAAGCAACTGGTCCACACCGACTTGAAAACGAATGCTACTGGAGAAAACGTGCCTAACAAGAACAAGCCAATTCATGCAATCGTACCACGGCCGGAACTGGAGGAGGAACGCAAATCCGAGGAAACGGATCCGAAATTCTTGTGTTCTGTTGATCTCCAGAACCAGGAAACTGCTGTAACAGCCGAGGTGAGTTTCAGAGTTTCGATCGCCTTGGCCATAGCAAGTCTGAGCAAGTTGACAGATTGTAAGAATTGCTATCTTAAGCTACACTTTCCTTCAGTGCCTAAAAGCACCATCGTGATAACATGGAAAGGAACAAATGGTCAGGGTTGATTTAAAGTAACTAGCTGGTGAACGGATACAGGTTGTACATTTGTTTGTGTATGTATGTGTGCATATACATGTATGTATATATGCGTATGTATATTTTGATGTTTATATGGCTCAAGAGTACTGTAACAGGGACTGTTTAGCAGATCAAAACAGGTGCAAAACATCTTGTTAGGCACGTTTTCTCCAGTAGCATTCATTTTCAAGTCGGTGTGGACCAGTTGCTTGATGGCTGCTCCCATGTTTTCTTGTTCTGTGCCCGTATTCAGCTCTGACAAGACGGGCATCATGGATAAGCTGTAAATGTTTCTTGAGCTGTCTTTGGCAGTAACGTGTGGAAGCTGTTGTATGATGTGCAGATACATATTTTTTTGTTTCTAAGTAAATTTGGTTGTATCCATCAAAATTATGACATCAAGGCAAGATCCACTTAAATTGGCAGTCTGTGGAGTTACTGAGATGGTCACAGTATAAATGCTAACGTACATAAACACAGAACACGATTTGTTAGGTATTAGTTGGCTAAACCTGAAATTAAAAATTATTTTAATTTTAAAAATTGTTGCTTTTTGTGCTGGACCTGCTATGAGAAGAAATTGGGCCCATTCAAATCTTCTGAAACAGTGACAGGAATTTAATGAGTAACTTTATTAATGCAAAACCAAGAGATTTTGGGTTGGAATTAATTGTTCTATTCTAAAAACAACCACTGTCTGATTTTGGTTGTAAATATACTGATTAATATCTCGTATTCATTTTAGGACGACAACAGCGAGCTACTTGGCTTAGACGAAGAAGACGATGATGATGATGAGGAGGAGAGACCATGGAGGAGATAGTGGCAGCTTTACTGATCGAGATTTCAATTTTATGGATGATTTGTGACTGTACGTTGAATGGCTGTGAACCAAATAGCTGAACCTTGTGTCACATCTAAAGACTTCAATTAATTGTGCATTGAATGAAGTGATCAGTGGAAAATTGAAGTCGGTTTAACGTTTCAAAATGTTTTAGTAGTTAGATGCGAAAAACTGCAAGCTCTGTTATGTTAGTTTGCCAATGACTTTCTAAACTGGAGAAGGGCTTCCCCTGTCTGGATGTTACTGTAATTATTATGTGACATTTGAGGAGTAGTAATTAAACGCCAAGATAGAGTATTTTGAGCAATGCATGTGTGGTGGCATCTTGATAATTGTTTAAAGATCGTCTTTAAGGCTCAGAATTTTTCCTATTGTTGGAAGATGACAATTAATTCACACTGAAAAACGCTATTGGCTTCAAAGCGAGTCGTCGATTTTGAAAAAACCAGATTACTGAAACAGTTTAGCATAAGGAACGTAAATGAGAATTTTATTCAGGTATATGTTTCTTCACATATGCATATACATTTGTGTTGTCTACTACGTGAGAGAAAAAATGTTCTGGTTAATTTCATGGATAACGAGAGCTCTTTAAAGTGGAATATAAGTCTGTCATAATATTATATTATCCTATTCTTCCAGCACGTTTATCCACTGGATATAGAACTGCGCTGACCTGGTGCAATATTGACTGAATATTTTATATTTACTGGTATTTGCTTAATCTCGTTTCAACGAATAATTTATTAAGTGTTCAAAACTGTCATATTAAGGTATCCTTTACTTAGATCTGCATTTCACGGAGCTTGGTTCTATAAAGTTTAATAACTGGAGTGTATATATACATGAATGCAGATTTTCACTTGATCTCGACAAAGAAATTAAAATTCGATCTACATGCAAGTCTGTTTATTCATCATTTATTTAGTTATAAAACCAGTATAAACACATCGGCGAACATCAAGCCATGTCCAAAACCAAATGGTGTTTAATTAGCAAAAGACTGAAAAAGTACAATAAAGTAAGATTTATTATACATGCAATCTTAAGTTCTCAGAGACTGATACTGGGGTTGAAGGGCATTTTCGCTGATACACAAACAAGACAACCCTCCTTTTTGGTAACAATGAACATGGGCTACATAAATGCACTGACAATTACACAACGAACTGTTGATTTAACATGACGTACGAAGGCGAAAAATATGCCATTGGGTAACTGGATAAATTTTAAAGTGCATTTAAACTTTTTAATCGGAAACTTTTATAACGTCAGTAGCTTATAATACTCGCAAACGATCGATTAATTAGCAGAGATATGTGTAACGCGAACATTAATCTAATACGGTCTGCAGATAACAGAATACAACAGATAGATTGAAACAAACCAATAAAGTCCATGAGAAGTTCGAGCAATGAACAACAAATTAATTAAAAACAGAAACTTCAAGTTGACAACATTAACAGAAATGCAGGAAACTTAATGCAACAAGAAAAGAACTTCAAAAGCTACGACGATTATTGACAACAACGACATTTTTAATCGTACTTCTATAGCGGCTTTTTTTAATGCGTTGCACATCAACGGGTGGTCGCCGAAATTAGATTACATTAATATTAATGTACACGACAATATTCAAGACAAAGAATTCAGAAGTCGAAAATAAATTACACGTACATACGGTACTGCAACATTCACACACACTTAACACGAATTTTGAATGTTGCGCAGTTTTGCATGGCTTAGGCCTACTTACATGATCAGACAATCATGAGGCAATTAATAAATTTCCTCTAGGCCTAGATAGCGATGGTGCAAACTATTTTACCGCAGAACATTACCTAAGCACCCTTAGATACGGTAGCTCCCTAACCTACAGTCTGTTTCTTAATTACAGTACCGTAGTTTAACAAATAAACTTGCTATTGAAGAGATTTTTGTAGAAATTCCAACAATTCGAGCCATTGTTTCAGAGTAGGCCTGCAGGCTAGTACAGTGTCTTTGACAACCGCCTGATTCACAACACCACATTGTTAAGAAATCTGGCTATGATCCAATGTTGTTGGTTGTAGTTGATTATGATCAATTTTTGCAAAATGTAGGCCTAACTGTACTGACATATCTGATTTGATGATGATGATGTTGTTGTTGTTGTTGTTTTTAAATGGTCCTCTGGCCGCGTTGGTCGGCCTGCATCCGCACCTGTGTTCGCCATAAAAATTGACAAACGTGAACTATGTGCACGACATCGTGCGTGTAATGGAATCGTGCATAACATGGCCGTGAACGCTTTGAATGGTCGGAGAGGACAAACTTGATGACATCCAATTCGTTCAAACACGATTCTTCACATCGCGCAGGTCTGCTGGGCGGCAATAAACTTGACAATTAATTCCAACGAGCATAATTAGCAGAAATTTATTATGCACTTAAGGTCATCTCGCTTTGTGGTTACGATTTCCGATTTTAGGAAGCGTCGAATCACGGTTTCTGGTTGGAGGCTGTGGAGGCAGAACTGCATGAGCGAATTGTAGGCCTATAGGAAGAAGCGCAGTCGCCTAATCTATCCCTGGGGCAGCCATGGTAAGAAGTGTTAGCGACTTCATTTTTCTTAGCCTCGGAATATGAGGGCGGGTGCCCAGTCCTCCCCTCGCCGTTCATCTTCCCACCGAGTGTACGGTCAGTGTATTCATTATAGCCGAGTTGGCCAGGAGGCTCAGATAGACCAGAAATTTCGAAACAAATTCTGCCTCTGCGGGGATTTGAACCCCTGACCTCTAACCACTAGAGTGACTACACTATCGCGTACCCCCAGATGTATAAGGAAGCAATACTTGATAGCAGATAATTTTAATCGGTGGAGGAAAGATCCTTATGAGCGGAAACGAAACGTACGGTATGGGCAGTGTTGCCAGTGAGGTTTTTGAGATTTCCCTAGATTTCGGTCCAAAAAATCCCCAGAAATCCCCAGATTTAATTAACACTCCAGTAATAGTTTTGAGATTTTTAACACTATTTGACAGTAACATGCTTACTTACAGTTACATTAATAACTAAATATTCCTAAAATAAGTGGCTATTTTGAAAATTGTCACTTGTCAAAGAGTGAAAGTTGTCGGCGAGTCGGAATCCAAGTCGACGGCAACTTCTGTTTCGTTAGGATCACATGACTGCTTCACGGGACAGCCAGCGTGTTTCACACAGTTTCAACACTTTATGTTTCTGGCCCTAAACTACATCTTGTATTAACTGGAACTGGATATATCTTTTACTACAACGCGAGAAACAGAAGCAGACTTTTTAATGAAAATTTCAAGCCAAGATGGTAGGCGGTTGCTGGCAGCATTTGCACAATGTGCAAATGAATGACAGACAAAATAATGGACAATGCCGTACTGCATCAAATAAGCAGCAATGGTGCAGTGACATTTTTAATCTTAATTTTAATTATAGCCCTGTGTTGACAAAAATAATATGCTGTTTACCTGCTTAAGTCTATAATTTAATGGAACAATGACTCGGTATATTGTAGATGACAGCCATTAAAAGACATTTCAAACTAGGCCCTAGGCCTATGGCAGAAAATAGAAATAGCATCACTAGAAATAGTCTAGAATGACTAGCAAGTTGAGTTAATTGATTTGGTTTAAAGCAAGAATTACATTTGGTGGACTCAAAATTTTATAGCTCATTAATTTTTACATTTAACTACAATATAAACATAGTGTTTAATGCTCAGCACACGCAAAATACATACATTATGTCATTGTCAATGCAAATAGTCAGAATGGTCAAATTTCCCCAGATTTGGCCAAAAAATCCCCAGATCCCCAGACGAAGGCCGAAATCCCCAGATCTAGGGAAAAATCCCCAGGTCTGGCAACACTGGGTATGGGGAAAATTTTTGTGCTGTGTAATATTGTAGCGCATTTTCATATTGATATAGCGCTTTAAGTGCTCATCTGTGCGAAAAAATCTCAACCAGCTAGTTGCACTCTGTCTCATATATACGATCAACTTCTAGAATCTAGAAGGACTGTATAATTACAACCTATGTTTTTATTCCCGAGGAATCATTCCATCTTTGAGTGAGGAATATTACGTCTAGCCTGTTTGTAACGATAAACACATACTGTGACTTAAAAGTTGACCTTTGACACTTGACTTTGACATTCAGCTTGCCCGTCGATGAACGCACGATTGGGTGGGTGATTGAGGAGTGGGAGGGTGTGTGATTGGATGGGTGGCTGATTGATCAGTGGGAGCGTGTGTGATTGGGTGAGTGATTCGTCGGTGGGTGGGTGGGTGGATGGGTGATTAGTGGGAGGGTGATTGGGTGGATGTGATTGGTGGGTAGGTGATAATTATTTGGTGGGAGAGTGACGAGCTAATAGTGACTGGGTAGTTAACCTGGTGGGTGATTGGGTAGGTGACTTGGAAGATGACTGAATGGACGATTGGATCGTTGACTGGGTAGGTGAATAAATGGGTGACTGGGTGCGTGAATGGGTGAGTAGTTAGTAGTAGAGTCGATCTGGGTCGATGCTTGCTTGGCTGTTTGTGCGTGAGGCGATTGTCTTGGGGACAGAGGCCTGGGCACCAGCCCACGGCGGGTGCTGAGACCAGGTGAGGGTGTAGGCGTGTGGGTCCATGGTAAAGTAGGACCCTGGCAACTGGGAAACGTAGTCGTCATACTCGAACTCATCGGTCGTTATGAAGTCACATGGCGACTCGCACCTGGCCGGATCCGGAAACAGGTCGGTCTTTTCCAGGGTCAAGGACAGTTCGCCTGCCGAGGTCACGGACATCGGGGTCGCAGGGTACGACGACTGACCGTCGTGGGGCTTCAGGTCAAGCGACCTCAGCTGGTGAGGGTTGATCGCGGACTCTCGGCCAGGTCGCAGGTCGCGGATCTCAGCCAGTTGCGACCTCTTCGGGGGTATGAACCTGGCCTTCTGGAGGACGGGGTCCTTCGCCCCCTGGTCGGCCAGTTCATCGTCGATGGACTTGTCGCGAGTCAGAGAGTCGCGACCCTCGACGGGTGGTCGCTTTTCGTAGATGAACGCACTGCTGTCTTCGTCATCGTCGTCTTCCGCTGCCTGCGCTGGCTTCCTGTTGCGTCGCCGGTACGAGTCCAGCGGGATCTCCTCGTACTTGGAACTGGCGTGGCCGCGCGTCGCCTGCAGGTTCTTCCTGGCTTCGGCTGAACTGAGGACGTCATCGTCAACATCCGGGTTTCGACGCTGCTGTCGCATCTGCAGCGCCATCATCTTCGACGGTTGCTGCTGCTGGTGTTGGTGAGACGCCCGCGAATGGCGCGAAACGGCTGGAGATGCTCCGGGAACTTGTCTCTGTTTCCGCAGCAGATCGGGCGTCGAACCCGGCTCCATGGGGGGAGCGCTGGCCCGAACGCTGCCTGGGGTCCACGGTGTCGGCTCGACCAGCGACGGTCGTCTCGATCCCCCTCCTGTCGGAGTGGCCGACGAGGACTTGCGGCGGCGGGAGGAGGATGGTTCAGCGAAGGAGGATCCGCCGTCGACGCTGCCTGGAGGATGGCAAGTCCCGGCGGCCGCAGCGTCGCCTTTACGGCCGAGTAGGGCCTGGTGAGCGGGTGTGTGTAGTAGCTTAGCCCTGAGGCGACGCTGGGCCAGGTGGTGGTGGCAGACGAAGCCAATGCTGACAACGACGATGAGGACACAGAGGGAGATCCCGGCCACGGTCACTGCGCTCTCCCAGATCGCCTGGTGGCTACCTCCCCCGCTCGGCTTCCGGTCAGCCCGATGACCCAGTCCATCGTCCACTACAAAACATAGAACATAATTATATGAATCAACTACTCGATCTCACCAAAACTAAGTCGTAAATGATGATTTTATATTTATTTTAACCTGATCTATTTTAAATAAAAAATTATACCTGCTTCAATCACCACTAGCAAAACCACCACCACCGCCAATACCACCACAACCACCACATTATTATTATTATCATTATTATTATTATTATTATTATTATTATTATTATTATTATTATTATTATTATTATTATTATTATTATTATTATTATTATTATTATTATTATTATTATTATTATTATTATTATTATGTGTATGTTCGCATACCATGAGTTATCTAGCTCCCGAATATTATTATTATTATTATTATTATTATTATTATTATTATTATTATTATTATCATCATCATCATCATCACCATCATTATCATCATCATCATCATCATCATCATCATCATCATCATCATCATCATCATCATCATCATCATCATCATCATCATCATCATCATCATCATCATTATTATTATTGTTATTTTTTATTATTATTATTATTATCATTGTTATTTATTATTATTATTATTATTATTATTATTATTATTATTATTATTATTATTATTATTATTATTATTATTATTATTATTATTATTATTATTATTATTATTATTATTATTATTAATATTATTATGCACATCGAGTTAATTTGTTACCGATCGCTGTGTATGTTGCGATGAATCCCTCGTTGCTCTTCATTCCCAATGGACCTTGACCTTGACCCTGACCGTCACTTGGACCCCAGTACTCGACCAGCATCCGGTTCTGCGTCGTCGTGACCGGACCCGGGACCACTCCGTAGCTGTAGACGAGCAGGGGATCAATGTGCGAGTGTCCGTCCCTGACCT
Organism: Allolobophora icterica; assembly: GCA_963556255.1. Classification (NCBI taxonomy): domain Eukaryota; kingdom Metazoa; phylum Annelida; class Clitellata; order Crassiclitellata; family Lumbricidae; genus Allolobophora; species Allolobophora icterica. Next base: position 8,527,400 of record OY744613.1, read on the forward strand.
TGACCCACGTCCTCCGGTTCTTCTCGTCAAGGTCGAACCGATCGAAGGTCAACCGGACGACGTGACCTTGGCTGACCTCGATGCGCCACATCGACGGAAATTTACATCCGGAGGACGACACCACGTGACCTTCCGGTTTCGTCATCGAACATCCGCACACGCAGAGCGGGTCAAAGGTCACCGGATGTCCCGTCGTGGCTAACTGCGCATGCGTCGCATCTGGCAGACACAAAACCATCATGCATGTTCCCAGGAAAAGGTGCTGCATGAATTACGTTACCTTACAATGTAAAACAATCGATGATTTCGCATACCATGAGTTATGTAGCTCCTGAGTGTTTTTCGAAATATGATAAGCTAAGGAAGGTAACTTAAACTAAAAGTTAGGCAAGGTACAATAATGTAAACCAGGTAAGACATGCAACGTAGGGTAAACCAATGAAAGGTACAAGGCTTGGCAAGAAAGGAAAGGTAAAACAAAGGTTGAGGCAAGAAAAGTAAAGCATGGAAAGGTAAAGGAAGCTAAGGTAAGCAAGGTTAGATTAGGCAAGGTAAGATATGTTCAGTTACGAAACAAATCTAAACTCCCAAGTTCTCAGAATAGAAATAGAATAGCAATTCCTTAAGCATACCCGAGAGACAGCCATGGGTATGAAGTGTTAGCGACTTCATTTTCTTAGCTTCGCATACTAGGACGGGTGACCAGTCAGTGGCGGCGCCAGACATTTTTTTGTAACCAGAGCATAGCCAGGGCAGTCATACAAGTAACCAGTCCACAGGGCGATATATGGAGAGCGCGGTATCGCCGAGCTTAAATGGTGACCATTTAAGATCGCGCTACCACGCTTGCCATAAATCGACCCCTGCACTGTTATAGTTGCCTATAGTCAGGAGGTCAGATGGGCGAAGCCCCCCCCCCCCGGAAGCTGAAAGCTTTTTGACATTTGTAAAGCAAATGATAACATTTAAGTGAATTTAAGTGAATAAATATCTCAGGATATAACAACCTTATATGCCAGAACAAATTCTGGACAGGGCAAAAATTCTGGCAGGGCATCGACCATGCAGGGCAAAGTTTTTTTTACCAGGGCATTTGCCCTGGCGCGCCCTGGTGTAGCGCCGCCTCTGTGACCAGTCCTCCCCCTTGACGTCTGATCTTCCCACCGATAGTGTACGGTCAGTGTACTCATTATAGCCGAGTTGGCTAGGGGCGCAGGTGGAGCTGAAATCTCGAAAACAAATTTCTGCCCTGGCGGGGAGTTGAATCCCCGATCTTGCAACAGTCGAACTCGCTAACCACTATAGATATCGCGCACCGCAAAGGGTTAATTGGGCCAAAGGGTTAAAACCAACAGGATTTTCTTATGCATGTAGGCCTACCATTGTGTATTTAATCAAATAATGGGTCAAATTAAACAAGCACTTCACGAACAAATGGTCAGCGTCACTCAGAATTGGCACTGTATAAAACTAGAATTGAAATCACGATACATTTATTTCTGCTGCTTTCGTTATTGTAAATGTTATCGTTATCGTTACCGATATATAGTTATCGTCATCATATTTACGCATTTATTAACCGCCAATATATAATGACCAAGCTTCAGTCGATGGAGCTTAGCAATTATGAGGGAAGGACTTGCTCGCGGTCCCTACATATCAACCGTCTCAGAGGAAGAGGCGCGAACCCTACTGTCCGCGTTACAATGCGAGCGCTCTAACCAATCGGCTAGCGCGTTAGGGGCCATCCATATATTACGTACGCAAAAATCCGGGAAAATTTGACCCCCTCCCCCTGTTCGCAAGCGTACTTTCTTCCACACCCCCCCTGGGTACGTACGCTTGACGCACCCCCCCCCCCCGGGGACCAGCTGCAGAAAGTGTCTCGACAGCTCCAGGCTGTCTGCACTTTAGGCCAGATTGAAGGATGAGTGAGGGCCAATATAGACAAATTATAGGTGTCTCGTTCACAGCACAGACTAACTGTACATGGCTTTTATATGATGTAATAAAATGCCATCGGACGACTACAGGACAATACAGAGTTATAAATAGGGTAATGTGGACGTCATAATTAGAAATTTATTTTGCGTACGTACACTTTTGTCACCCCCCTCCCCCCGTTCGCACCCGTACGCAAAATCGCCTAAATCCGACCCCCCCTCATTGCGTACGTAATATGTGGACGGCCCCTTATTCTAATCGTTGTAATTGTAATTGTATTGCAGGCTGTCTGTTCTGTTAGTAGTTAAGATTTATCGCATAACATGTACATGTACAGCGCAGTGCGTTTGCAGGCGCTTAATTAAAGAATAAATATTATTATTAATTAAAAACTTATATAGCGCAACTTTGAGACGAAACTAATTACAGACGCCACCCTTTGTGATAACAACGGTTGTGTTAGCTGGTAGCGTGTGGGCACGTTAGCCGAAAGGATAGAGCGCTCGGCCTGTAACGTGGAGATTACGGGTTCGAGCAACTACTCAATTGGTCATGTGTAGGGACCTTCAGCAAGCCCTTCACGCTCAATAATATTATTACTCAGCGCCATCGATGTTGTGTCGTATGGTCGTGTGTGCAATTCTGAAAGTTGGAAGGAGGGAAATATCAGATGCAATTGCACTGTATTGTGTAATTAATCACTATACCCAAATCTATATAGCCTACAGAGATTGAATTGGTTTATCACCGCTCGTATGATTTGGCAAATCGTCTGAATTGTGATATACATAATATTGGAAGGAATTTTTGCTACTTAACAAGTTGGAGTCACACGTGTTAAAGGTGTTCAATACGGAAACTTGGAAAGCGCCTTCAGAATTAAAACAAACTAATTAATGGCGATCCTCTTGGCTTATTGATAAACATCTTATATTATATAGCGACTAGATACAAAGATATTGTATAATAATATGACATCAAAGGCCGTTGACATCGAAAAGAACACATTTTGTACGATTCTTACTGTGTTACATTGTGGGGCACGGTATATCCGATTGGTTAAAGCGTTATCCTTAGACACCTTTAAAACGCCACCAACCAATGCTATATGAGGATGAGACGCGATAGGACATTACTAGTCTGAGCATTCCCCATTCTTATGGTTCACTGCCTCGTTTCAATATGAAACAACGTTTGATTATTGCGACAAAACAGTTCCAGTGACAGAGGGTAATGCGCCAAGGAACATCAGGTTCTGCTAATAAGGTCGCCCCGCAGTGGCGTAGCTAGCTTTTGTTGGGCCTGGGTGCAGAAGGTTCCGCATGGGCCCCTGTTGGTTCTCTAAGGCCTGTAGCCTTGCGTTCTTACCAATATTGTGGGCCCCTGGAGGTCGTGGGCCCGGGTGCCTTGCACCCCCTGCACATATGGTAGCTACGCCACTGTCGCCCCGATACAAGTGTGTATCAGTAGGTCTAATTTATACAACGATTAGCAATTTTAGCTTACACAGCATTAAGACGATTTTATATTTCACACAGATGTTATATATAAAACACGAACATTGATGTTGTTCATTCCTGAAGTGCCTCCACTACTTGGGAAAAATCCCAAGATCTTGGGATTTTGCTGTCTGCTGTCTGTTTGCCTGTCTTTCGATCTCTCTTTCTCTGTCTGTTTGCCTGTCTGTCTCTCAGTCTATCTGTCTCTCTCTGTCTGTTTCTCTGTTTGTATCTTTGTTTGTCTATCTGTCTGTCTGTCTGTCCGTCCGTTCGTCCGTCTGTGTGTGTGTGCGTGCGTGCGTGCGTGTGTGTGTGTGTGTGTCTGTCTGTCTGTCTGTCTGTCTGTTTGCCTGTCTGTCTGTCTGTCTGTCTGTCTGTCTCAGACACCTTTAATTGAGGCTGGGAGTATATATAAATCACGGGACACTGTGTACGATTGGTTAGAGCGCTCGCCTCTAACACCTTTAAAACGGTATCTACTGTTGGTATATAAAAGAACTAGCCACGACTGGCCACTAATAACTCCCACGTCGGACAAATAATTACTTAAGGTGTTGATTGTTGAATGGGTGTATAAATTTACACTGTGGGCACTGCACACGATTTGTTGGAGCGGAGAATACGGTTAGTCTGTACTCTGTAGGGGCCTTGAGCAAGTCCTTCCTTGGCAATTGCTCAGCGCCATCGATGTGCTGTCCTGTAGTCTTGCGTTCGCTGCACTTTCGAAAGGGAACAATAATATATCAAACTAGAGTATTTGTCCGTCATATTATGACGGCAGTGTAGGCCTATATAATTATGTCGTCGGTTAAAAAGCTCTGATCATATTACCCGTCATATTATGTGATTATATTATGACGGCAGTGTATACAGGCCTATATGTATCGTTGGTTATCGCCGTCGTCAAGACCGCCGTCGTCAAGACGGCAGTACTGACGTCACAAACGGTTTCTGTTTCACAATAGAACAGAAACCGTTTGTGACGTAGCGTCCTCCGACAGACACACGCTATATGGATATTATATGTATTGATAGAGGTGTATTGTATGATTGCATAACAACTGACCGGGGCATCGTGGTTCACTGCAAGTTGACCAGTCGAAGGCGGGTCCATGGCACTGAGCCCCCGCGCCGATCGGGAGAAGAGGGCGAGAGGGCGAAGCAGAAGAAGGACTGTCGCAGGTTCGATACCGTCTTCTCCTAGTTCCACATCCGACACAGGGACTCCATTCGGACCAGGCACTCCAGCTGCCACCTACCGTCTCCTCTGTCAAACACACCACGACAAAGCAACTATAGAACTAACGGAAGGCAGAACGAACGAACGAATTTAAAAGAGATATGGGCAAACTTCATTATGCCCCCTATGAGGCGAGCAGCAGTATTAAGTATAGACTGAAGTTTAGATGTATTAGTAGAGGACAGGCCAATATAGACGGCGTTTCCGTAGTCAATCCTAGTGCAGATCAGAGCATGAACCAAGGTCGAAATCGCATGCAGTGGAAGAGACTGGCGAATGGCACGAAGTTGGCGTAAATAGAAAAAGCACGAGCGAGAGACACTATTGACATGATCAGATAGAGAAGAGTGGGATCTAGGACAAATCCAAGATCACGGACAGAGGAGGAGAAGTACACATTGGGAAACCTGAGGCGCAGAGAGTCAGCATCAATCCTGGCAAGCTGGACACGATTACCAAGCCAAATGTACTTGGTTTTATCATAGTTAAGACGGAGGCGTGTGTGTGTGTGTGTGTGTGTGTGTGTGTGTGTGTGTGTGTGTGTGTGTGTGTGTGTGTGTGTGTGTGTGTGTGTGTGTGTGTGTGTGTGTGTAGGTGTGTGTGTGTGTGTGTGTTTGTGTGATATCTCTAACGAATAGTTGAATCTTTCACAAATAGTCGAATCTTAAACGAATAGACGATTGTGTGTGTGATATCTCTACTTTTCGTGATATCTCTATAGTCGAGTCTTTAACGAGTAGTCGAGTCTTAGAGCGAATAGTCGAGTCTGTAGGTTAGAAAGTCTTGTTGGTTCAGAGGGCTTTAATCAGGGAATGCGAAAAGTGCGTGATGAACTCGCATCTCCTCCCAATGGCCTACACTTAGAATGGCAGTTGGACCAAAGCCACTGTTCCGTTTTCTTTGCTATTCATTAAAGCGGCAGAGGCGTAACTTTGGTTTAGAAAGTAGGGGTACCCAATTTTGCATCGTTTCCCCTTTGCGAATGTTAAATAATTATAATGGCATCACGGCGCCGTATATATTCCATGAATGATGATGATGATGATGATGATGATGATGATGATGATGATGATGATGATGATGATGATGATGATGATGATGATGATGATGATGATGATGATGATGATGATGATGATGATGATGATGATGATGATGATGATGATGATGATAATAATAATAATAATAATAATAATAATAATAATAATAATAATAATAATAATAACCTGACGAATAGTGGCCGTTTCAGATGTTTCGTTTTCTGTTAATTAATATTCAAGTCCCCGATGGATCATATGTACCTTGGGGCAAAAATAATAATAATAATAATAATAATAATAATAATAATAATAATAATAATAATAATAATAATAATAATAATAATAATAATAATAATAATAATAATAATAATAATAATAGGGCCTAATAATAAAAATTAATAATAGTAATTAATAAATAAATGAATAAATAGTAAGTGAGGATTATAACTCTCTAATAATTTAACTAGTTAACAATCTGAGCCTTCATTCTTTTGCGTGTCCTTATTAAATTCGGCAGCAGATCGTTTCTTGGAGATTTTTTCTTATTTACCGCAATAATATATCCTTATGATATATAACGACCTTAATAACAATTGAATAATAATAATAATAATAATATTTATTCTTTAATTAAGCGCCTGCAAACGCACTGCGCTGTACATGTACATGTTATGCGATAAATCTTACCTAGTTAACTACTAACAGAACAGACAGCCTGCAATACACGGCGCAAATTGCAGCCTACAAAGCATGTCCGCCTATGGGACTCGATCCTTGTACCTCTCACACTCTACGCCAGATGTTTTCCAATGCGCTATCGGGACCCCAATAATCATATATCATCATATATCATATATATATATATGTATATCATATATATATATCAATCAATCAATCAATCAACTAGACATTTATATAGCGCGCTCTTCAAGGCAACTATTCAGAGGCGATTGTTATATATCATATATATATATCATATATATATATATATATATATATGATAATTGAATGGAGATATGATTATTCAATTGTTATTGAGATTGTTATATATCATAAGGATATATATATATTGTTATTTTACACAATGTCTGAAATACTATCTATACATATAATATCCATATAGTATGTGTCTGACGATAAACGCTACGTCACAAACGGTTTCTGTTCTATTGTGAAACAGAAACCGTTTGTGACGTCAGTACTGCGGTCTTGACGACGGCGATCAGAGCATTTTAACCAACGATACACATAGGCCTATATACACTGCCGTCATAATATGACGTCATAATATGACGGGTAAATACTCTACTGTATAAATAATTGTTTTTTATGAATACGAACTGTGAGGCGTCGCTCCATTATGTGACGTCACTATACACATATTTTCGGGACGCCATTATCTGTTTCAACGCTTGCATACTAGGCCTACTTGAATTTTAATATCATTGTAATTTATTAATTTCCTTCTGGAGTGATTTATAACTTTTGCCGTGCGTTGCTTGCGTTTGCAATAGAACCAGCGTTGGTTATACTATTTCTATTTAAGTTATACGCTTTCTATCTGCTTAGCATTTACCGACAACCGATTTGTTTACTTGGAATATTGATGTTGATTGTGGCAAGAGGCGGCGTCTGCAGATTCTTCTTGTGAATCCACTGCGCCATGTCCAAGAAACGAACATACGAAGAATCAGATAATGAAGAGCAAAAGAACGAAGGGTCAGATTGTAAGTTACTTGTAACTTGAGGAAGTTTCTGATAATGCACTCTACATTATTGTTTGCTCTTTCAGTGACCCAAGCTGTTTGTTACGATGAACGCTTCGTAATGCCTGTCAGGATTTCTTAGCCAATCAATCGACCGCACAGTTTGTCTCTGTTTGGGCGTATTCGGTACAATACGCGCCAGTACACGAGGCGACCTGCTCTTTCGATGGCACTTTTAAATGTGGTTTATAGTCAGGTTTGGCTGGCTGGAGGAATCTTCATTCCACTGCCGAGGATTGTTCTTTTCCAAACCCTTTGACATTGCAGCTTGGAGCTGTATCGGTGGTTCGACACTTTCTATAAACAATTGAAGCTGTTCTTTTCCCCCAATCTAATAGGCTATGAATGAATGAATGAATGAATGAATGAATGAATGAATGAATGAATGAGCAAAATTGGGAAAATGCATGATTGTTTAAATGTCACTTCCAAACGTAGGCCTATTTTAAGTTTCATGTTGTCAGTTATAGGCTAACTGTATATTAAATTAGACTTCATATTTCACATTGCATCGTTTTTACCGATATTGATAAATTTTTCACTATTGTATGCAGTCTTGTAAAGTAATGTAATATAATTAGTAACTTCTACTGCGCCGGTATCTAATGCACAAGGGACCAACCGATGGTACACCAAACCAAGCCGTAATGAGGTCATTATCCAGGAGATTAATCTGCTACAACAAAGAGGTAGCCTTTGGTGGAATAGCAATTTAAATATAGTAGGCCTAAGTCTTAAGTTGAGAACGAAATGAGATAAGCGACTGAGCAGAACGGACAGACACAGGGAGAGTTCCAAAATCTAGGTCTAGCAACATAAAACGCTTGTTCATTAAGAACAATTCTTGTTATAAATATGACCAAAGAAAGGCAATGAGAATACCTAGTTGAATGATGATAAGTCTGGGCAATAAAGGTTGATTCTGGCTGGCTAGAGTTCAAAGTTTTATAAGCTATGAGCCCAAACTTAAAACCGATCATTTGCCAGAAACGAAGTAAATGCAAATATTGAATCACGGGGCACAGAGCCTTTATGTTAGTATTTTTATGTGTTAGTCTCTTTATGTCTTACCAACGCGTTCTGAACATTCTACAGCTTCAGCATGTTTGATTATTTAATATAAGTCAGAAGTGAATTACAGTAATCTAGGCGACAGGAAATCATTGCGTTTGCCAGAGATATTATGGTAAAGATGGGCACATAAAGTCTGATTCCGCGTGTATCACAAATGAACACATATGACGACTTATATATATATATATATATATATATATATATATATATATATATATATATATATATAACACTGTGCACACAATTCCAAACAGTTGCACATAGTTTACACCTAGTTGTATATACAGGACCCCACAGTGACGTTAACTTACGGAGACCGCATAAACCAGGCGTAGAAAGTATATATAATATATATAAGCTGGACCTCATAAGAACGTTAACAAACGGAGACCACTTAAAGCACCCGCTCACCGTATATATTATATATGTATATACGGGTCCCCATAAGTACGTTAAGATACCGGGACCGCATAAACCACCCGAGATCAGTATGGGATGGACTGGCCTATATATATATATATATATATATATATATATATATATATATATATATATATATATATATATATATATATATATATATATATATATATATATATATATATATATATATATATATATGGAAGTCCAAGAATATCGACAACATCATGGGATGGACTGGCCTATCAGGAACCAGCCTAATGAACGCAGTATACGGGATAGAAAACGCTGGGCAACGTTGATCCATTCCTGCGGCCTACCATCGCAAAGTGACGACAGCGATATCATATAACATGAAATGACATGACAAATGATATGATAGGCTACATTATGACATATAGCAACAAAGGCCGTTGAATACAACAGAAATTATTAAATAATACAACCACTCTTCTGCTTCCCTTTTAAGAGAGGCGCAGAATTATTCAGACTTGTTCTCTCTGTCCACAATGGTGCACAATGCAGAACCACTCTTCTGCTTTCTCTTATGGTGCACATAATTTATTACACATAATAATTCATTAAGAGGTGTGTGAGGCATATTATTCTGATAGCCCTCAATGCATGGATTTAATAAAAATAGACCATGCTTCTGCTTTCTTATGGTGCGAATCACACACTCAAAAGAGGTGTGTAGGCGTCATTGTTCTGATAGTTTTCAAGGATTGACCGTAATAACATTAAGCTATTCTTCTGGTTTCTTTTATATTGCCAATATCAGACTTAAAAGAGGTGTGTAATTATTCTGAATTGTTCTCGTAGTGCGTGGTGGAATATACAGAATTCTAAAATTATTATTCCATAGTTTCTCGTCGTCTTATGACATCAGATGCCATTGACAACAATTCAGAAGTATGCTTGGACAAAACGAGAAACCTATAGCAGCGGTTCTCAACCTTTTAGATTCAAGGACCACTTATAAATTTTGTGTCTCGGTCGCGGACCACCACTAAAAATTCTGCCTAAAACAAATTAATACAAAATAATGTTTTGCCATAAATCCTCCCATTATTAGTTTCATGCTGCCATCTAGCCGATTCCAGCGATTGAAATGAAACAGAAATTTTAAAAATTGACAAAGTTTGTTTGTTTGCATGCTTTTAATTGTAAAAAATCTAAATTGTAGACCTTGCTCGCGGACCACCAAGCAGATGGCTGCGGACCACTAGTGGTCCGCGGACCACAGGTTGAGAACCACTGACCTATAGCATCTGAAAGACACCATTAAAAGGTGTCAAATCAGAGACTTACAATGTCACTAATATTCATGGTTTAATCACATTTAAAGCAATACATCTGGCACTGTCTATGATACACATATTGTGATAACAAGATCTGATGCAAATTAAACAGTATTCCGCGATAATATTATTGTTCCACACAAGAAATATTAAAAGCAAAAAAAATCATGATAAACATTCCAAATGCATAAGAGATTCTCAGTCTAATATTACCAATAATAAAACAACTTCAGCCATTAATGCATGATACATATAATTATAATTATGACATTATATTCTTATTCTATTTTTGAAAATTTAAGTTGATCATTTATTAACATTTAGTTAAATTACATCTTATGGCAACATCTACCGTTATCATCATAGCATACATCAACTAATAATAATTCAACAAACAGTATGTACGTAAAATGAAACAATCAGTTTACTAAGTTTCTCTTTTACACTGTTAAGGTATCTAACACACTCAAATGTAAATTTCATTAACTAACAAAAGCATTTATGATCATATATAATTATGTAAGACTTATTACAATTGCTTAAAGTTTGGTTTCAATGTATTCAAATCATAACTGTAGTTCCCTTGTTTCAAACACAGTAGGCCTACTGCAGTATTATGCAATGTAATACATGAATCAAACCAAACTAAACCATATCTGATATTTACGAAACAAGGGTAGTAACATACTCAGTAACGCCTAACCCACTAACCAATAATATTATAGAATAACATATAGTTTACTAATATCAGATTTATTTATGTGTAGCAGAATAAAATATTAAATCTGCTATCACTTATAGGGCTAAAATAATTCTTAAAAGAGGTGTATAATTATTTTGAGCTATTCTCACCATTTCGTGTCTAATTAACAATTAATCGGCGCTACTGTACAGCAGTCATCTTCATTTAAGTATCATCGTTTTATCAATATTCTGAGGTGTTATATCTATTATATTTGGTTGTTATTCTGTAGGTGATTCTAAGTTCAGATTTATCTAAAATTACAGGACTACATAAGAATTTTTCAAGATATTTATTTAACGCTTTCGCAGATTGTTCACGGTTGCGAATTTTTGACGAATTGAAACACCCACGCGTAGAGTACGCATTGATGTCGTCTTAGGCTACACGTCCGATTCTAGCGACCTCTGTTCTCGAGAGGAATGTGAGGGTGTGTGTGAATGTGTGTAGGTGTGTATGTGGATGGGTGTTTGTTTTGGCGTGTGTGTGTGTGGGTGTGTGAGTGTGTGAACCTATTAGGGGCTAAAGAAGATGGTGTTGCTTTATGCAGCGCGTCACGTGCGCCTAGTTACAGAGAAAGTGACACTCAGACTAATAAGTAACGATACTCAGACAAACAAAGACAAGTATCGATTACCTCATCTGTCTCTCTCTCTATATATACGAAAATTTGAGATCGTTAATTCATTCTGAAAAGTATTGCCTGCTAAACGCAGATATCAATATGACTATAGAGATCCAGAGGTCGTGTTTCCGCATCTTAATTCAGCTTTAATTTATGATAGTTACACACCCTTTATAACATAGTTGATATAGTATAAGATAGTAAAGCGCGTTAGATTGCTTTGATATGTATTGGAAAACTGTTCTATTGTTAATTAGAAAAAGGAACAAAAGAACAAAGACAATATAAAAACAAAATATGAAACAGAAAAGAAGCGATTTGATTAAAAAGAGCACTTGGGCCAAAGAGCAAAAGGAAAAGAATCCGAATGGCCAGAAATTATGCATATGTGACTGTTTATACTTGCATATATATATATATATATATATATATATATAATTATATATATATATAATTATATATATATATAATTATATATATATAATTATATATATATAAAATAAAAGATTGACAACACCCACCTGTCAAATATCGCCATCTCAGCAACCTGACAGACACGGAATTAACGACGAGAGAAGCGAAAGCAAACTGACGGCGAAATTCATATGAAAATAAACTTAAATATATCAAAGAGACTTTAAAGACGTAAACAGCCTTTGTAGCTATTAGATGTCGTTAAACATTGGAATGCATTCGTCGCGTGGCTGCAATTTATGACAGTTTGACACACTGTATTATGACAAAATAATTTCTGTCGACGTCAACGACCTGTGTTGTCATAAGATTTCGTTAATCTCGGGATCCATCCATTTACACACCCTTAATAACGTAATTGATATAATATAAGAATGTGAAGCCCGCCGGGTCGCATATTATATTAAACTTCTTATTAAGTTCCAAACCATACGAACGGTGAACGTTTTAATAAGCTGAAATAATTTATGTCGACCTGTACGGCCTTTGTAGCTATTGATGTCGTTAAACTGTGGATCCGTCCGTTGGAAATAATTTGACACCTCTTTTAAGCGTGATTTTCGCCCTATAAGAGAAAGCAGACGCTTTTCTGTATTATTCTTACAAACTCGTCCACAGCTATTCAAAATTATTAAGAAAAAAAGCAGCGAATATCCTGGATCGACAACATTATAGCATGGTTTGGGCTATCAGGAACCAGCCTAATGAACGCAGGACGGGATAGAAGCCGCTGAGCAACGTTGATCCATTCCTGCAGCGTATACCATCGCAAAGCGACAAAGGCGATATCAAAATGACATATACCCAGCTTCGTGCCCTTCATCGTCTCTACCATCGCAAGGAGGCTGCTCACTGGGAGAAGCTGGTCTCACGCAATCTCAAAAACCCAAGACGCCTTTGGTCTTCCATCTCGGGTCTACTGGGCCGGCCTTCTCGTCCTTCAGAAATTCCTGCCTTCTCCGCAAATGAATTCTTGACTATGCTCACGGAAAAGACTGACCGACTCAGAGCCTCCACATCAGATGCTCCTCCACCGACGTTTACCACAACGTCTTCTGCTTTTGACGATTTCCGACCCATATTGGACTCGGACCTTCGTACAGTTCTTTCATCAGTTAATTTAAATTCTTGTGAATTAGATCCTCTTCCCCCTTTCATTCTTAGTGACATTTTAGATGATTTTGCTCCATTTCTGCTTTATCTCTTTAATAGGTCCCTCTCTGAAGGTTGTGTCCCCGCCTCGCAAAAGCGGGCCATTGTTTTCCCCTCACTCAAGAAGCCCAATCTTGACACAAACCTCTGCCAAAACTACCGTCCAATCTCTAATCTATCATTTCTATCTAAAACCCTTGAACGCCTTGTCTCTCTTCAACTTCTTCCCTGTCTGGAACAATCTGGGCTTCTACCTCCCTTTCAGTCAGGTTTTAGGGCTCACCACTCCACTGAAACTGCCCTCCTTTCCTTGCTTTCTGAAATTTATTCAGCTGTTGATAGGTCCGAACTCACCCTTCTGGCACTATATGATGTCTCTGCAGCCTTTGACATGGTGGACCACACCATTCTTCTACAGCGTCTTGAGACCTCTTGTGGTCTGAAGGGCCCCCCTCTCCAGTGGTTCCGGTCATACCTGTCTGATCGCACTCAGATGGTTATCTCTGGTGAATCTAGAACTCTGTGGGTCCCTATTAAACTCGGTGTTCCGCAGGGCTCTGTTCTGGGCCCTCTCCTCTTTATTTTGTACACGGCTGGTATCCCCTCTCTCTTCCCCATCCATGGGGCTTCAGGCCATCTCTTTGCTGACGATGTCCAGGCTTATGTCCATGGGCCTCCTTCCTCTCAACTTCTTCTTGTTCAGCGCATCGAAGCTCTTTCTCGTGATCTTCATACCTGGATGTCTTGCAATCGCCTCTCCCTCAATTCGTCAAAAACCCAGTTTATCTGGTTTGGCACTCCTCAGCAACTTAAAAAACTCGACTTTGCTGTGCTGTCTCAAAGGTTTCCGCTTTTCACTTTCTCGTCTAGCGTTCGTGATCTAGGAGTGACCCTTGACAATTCTCTCACCTTTACTGAACACATTTCCAAACTCACTCGCACTTCCTATTTTCACCTAAGGCGCCTTAGAGCTATCCGTCGCTCTCTGTCATCTCCAATTTTCACTTCAATTGTCCATGCATTTGTCTGCTCTAGACTTGACTACTGCAATTCCCTCCTCATTGGTCTTC
>OY744613.1:8546743-8551743 GCA_963556255.1 Allolobophora icterica
GAAGAGGAGGGAATAGAAGGGAAGGACAAGAAAAAACCATGGAAGGTAAGGGAAAGAAATGGAAAAGAAGAAAAAGAAAAAGATGGGAAGGGAATAAAGAGAATGGAATGGAATGGAAGTGAAGAGAAGGGAAAGGAAGGAAATGGAAGGATAGGATAGGAATGAAAGTAAAGTGAAGGGAAGATAAGGAAAGGGGGAAGGGAAAGAATTGGAAGAGAAGGGAAAGGAATAAAGAGAATGGAAGTGAAGAGAAATGAATGGAAGTGAAAAGAAGGGAACAGAAGTGAGGAGAATGGACGAGAATGGAAGGGAAGGGGAGGGAAGGGGATGGAAGGGAAGGGAAGGGAAGGGAATGGAAGGGAAGGGAAGGGAAGGGAAGAGGTCATTTCGTCGCAATAATAGCCGGGGAAATTCGACCTGGCGATGAAGGGGTCCATTGATTTTGTCATTACATCTAAGATGGCGTCCGGTCGAGAAGAGCGAGGCGTCTAATCCCAGACCGACCGAGCGAACGTAGATCAATCGCCAACGACAGTAGCGCTAATCCTCCGAGAAAGACGACGACGAAGAATAATGGGAGGAAGATGAGGAGGAGGAAGATGAGGAAGAGGAAGAGGAAGATGAGGAGGACGGAGATGAGGAAGAGGAAGATGAGGAGGAAGAAGAAGAGGAGGAGGAGGAGGAGGAGGAGGAGGAGGAGGAGGAGGAGGAGGAGGAGGAAGAGGGAGAGTAAGAGGAGGAGGAAGAGGAGGAGGAGGATGAAGATGAGGAGAAGGAAGATGAGAAGAAGGAAGAAGAGGAGGAGGAAGAAAAGGAGGAAGAGGAAGAGGGAGAAGAATAAGAGGAAAATGAGGAGGAGGAAGAAAATGAGATAGATGAGGAGGAGAAAGAGGAGGGGAGAAAGGAGAGAAAGAAATGGGCGTGAAATATGAGGAGAAAGAGCAGGAGAAAGAAAATGCAGCAGAGGAAGCAGAATTGGAAGAATGAGAAGATGAGTAGGAAAAGAATCGGAAGATGAAGAAGAGGAGGATGTGGAGAAGAAATCGTAGGAAGAGGATGAGGATGAAGAATACGGTGCTAATGTCCAGCGACAAGAGGAAGGGACCACATCGAGCGCCGAAAGTAATGACCTCTGGTCAACAGCACCAGCAGCAGTAGCAACCGATGTGGTGGAACATAAAGACGACGAATGGAGGATGGAGAAGGGGATGCTAGGGAAAAGGGGATGCTAGGAAGAAGGGATACTAGGGAGAAGGGATGCTGTGTAGCTACGGAGGAATGGTGGCAACGCCGGATGTGAGAACTGGGGGAAGACGGTCGAGATAGTTTTACAGAGGGTGTGTGCAGAAATGAAGGACGGACGGACGGGCGAAGCGAGAGCAGGGATGGATGAATAGGTGGGTGGGTGGGTGGTGGGTGGGTGGATGGATGGATGGATGGATGGATGGATGGATGGATGGATGGATGGATGGATGGATGGATGGATGGATGGATGGATGGATGGATGGATGGATGGATGGATGGATGGATGGATGGATGGATGGATGGATGGATGGATGGATGGATGGATGGATGGATGGATGGATTCACTGATGAATAGAGGGAGGGAAGATTGGGTTTCAATTGCTAGACGAACGTAGCCCACAACCATCACTATACTACTAGGAGTATCTATACATATAATATCCATATAGTGTCCGTCTGTCGGAGGACGCTACGTCACAAACGGATTCTGTTCTATTCTAAACCGTTTGTCTTGACGACGGCGGTCTTGACGACGGCGATAACCAACGATACATATAGGGCTATAATATGACGTCATAATATGACGGGCAAATACTCTAGTTAATAATAAAAAAGTGATTGCGATGAAGCTTTGTATAACATTATTATTATTACTAAATGTTTTGTCCGTCCTATGACGGTAAAATAAAAATTTGAAAATGTATTTTACAATTGAACAGGCGGTGTTATTTATTGACGCAGTGGAAAACGACGACGACGACGACTACTGATGCAAACGACGAGATAACGTGACTGTGAAAATGATGACGACGACGAAAATGATGATGACAACAACGACGTTGATCGTTTCCTTGGTCTGTATTTGCAGTTTCCTTAAACGCCTTTTCATCGCAGCTCCAGGTGTTTGCCAGTCCAAAGACTTCTAATTAATAGTACGTGGACGCGCTTTAATGTTCGCAAATCTCTCTGCCTGGCTCCTTACAACATGAGCTCCTTGGTCTTTTTCTTTGCCTCGATTTCGTAAGCGATTTTGAAAACCATTTTCTTCGATCCTCGTTTTGTGTAGTTACGTCGGAAAGAGGCACTGTTTAAATATGTGTTTACAATAAAAAAAAACATTACAATTGCAGACGACCGTTCTATTATTCAGCAGTCCGTTTTCGCAGTACCTGACCGCGTTTTAATCAGTAAAGCCCGCGGCATGCAGGAAAACGGAAAGCAGCGGAAGTCTCAGCTTACGTTTATGAATATTTAGCTCGTATAATTGATCTTGTTTTTAATATGGCTGCCATAGGAGGCATCCGTTTCGCAACGACAGTGGCATACACACTCAATGTCACTGGACTGCACCGTTTCGGGTTCCATGGCAAACACTAGAGGCCGCCACGACATGAAAAGGTAGGGAAGCCAGCGGTCGACAGACGGCGTGTTTGTTTAGCCAGGAATAATTAGTTCGTAACTGGAGACGGGAGTCTATTTCTCCGTCCGAGAGATGGAGCCACGAGGCGCAAGGTACGCGCGCTGCTCCAGGTGTTCTGTACTTCCTGCGGCGACGCTGGTACTCTGCTTACCTGCTGGCGAGTAATGTCCTGGAACCAGAATCTGTGAGAGTGGTCGGAGACGTCGATTGATGAGAGACGGGGGTGAGGTTATATGCCCCACCCAGTATTTACGTTGAGGCAAAGACAATATCCAGAGTTTTCTCTAATTTTTACATTCATTTGTCTATCAACGTACGCCTAAAGCTATTTTTTATTTAATTAGGCCTAATTCAGTTATTAAACTAGGCTATTTTAATCATCTTTGTTCCGACACACCAAGTCCTATGCTGAGCTATACAGGTCTTAAGATACAGGCATACACACAGTCCTGGGGTTAATAGAGCCGTAGACACGCACACACACACGCGCGCGCGCACACACACACACACACACACACACACATATATATATATATGTATATATATATATATACACGGAAAGAGACAAAGGGACGGAGAAAATAGATAGACACACAGACAGACGGACGGATGGACGGACGGACGGACAGACAGACAGACAGATAGATAGATGGGTAGCTACACAGATACATAGATAGATAGAGAGCACATAGGCACACAGAGACACAGAGACAGACACAGAAGGACAGATAGAGAGAGGGAGGTGCATGTAGAAGACCGACTGAAATGGACGTGTAATGGGAGCATAACTTTGGGCTAATGTTATGCGACATATGGGGCCATCGATGGGGCGTTGGTCGTCTCTATTCCCTTCCCTCACTCCACCGTCACCCCCACTGGAAGCATCCATCTTCCTTAACGCTCCAGAATTGCAAGTTTCCCATCAATTTTCCGGCTAAATCCCTCATCAGACCTTTAGCACTGCTGCTTCTGTGGCTGCTGTGGTTGCAGAGGATGGTGATGCTTCTGGTGATGACGACGCTGCTGTGATGATGATACATCTGTGCTGATGAAGTTGGTGGTGATGATGATGGAAAGATACAACGGATGGTGTGCTTCGTTGCTGGGATAGCACCATGGCACAGACGAACGAAGATGGATGGATGGATGGATGGATGGATGGATGGATGGATGGATGGATGGATGGATGGATGGATGGATGGATGGATGGATGGATGGATGGATGGATGGAAGGATGGATGGGTGGATGGATGGCTGGGTGGGTGGGTGGGTGGGTGGGTGGGTGGGTGGGTGGGTGGGTGGGTGGGTGGGTGGGTGGGTGGGTGGGTGGGTGGGTGGGTGGGTGGGTGGGTGAATGGATGATGGATGGATGGATGGATGGATGGATGGATGGATGGATGGATGGATGGATGGATGGATGGATGGATGGATGGATGGATGGATGGATGGATGGATGGATGGAAGGATGGATGGGTGGCTGGATGGCTGGGTGGGTGGGTGGGTGGGTGGGTGGGTGGGTGGGTGGGTGGGTGGGTGGGTGGGTGGGTGGGTGAATGGATGATGGATGGATGGATGGATGGATGGATGGATGGATGGATGGATGGATGGATGGATGGATGGATGGATGGATGGATGGATGGATGGATGGATGGATGGATGGATGGATGGATGGATAGATGCATGGATGGATGGGTGGACGTACGGACGGACGGATGGATAGATGGACCCAGGGACTACTTTTGATTTTGTGTCTTCTGTCTTGTCTGTTACTCTTATTCTGGATACCGCTGCTGTACGAAAACTTATAGACAAATATCTTTTTGCTCAGAGAGGAGAGCGGAGCAGAACAGAGGAGTACAGACAGGGAGACTAACAGATCTGTCGAAGATACCGAGACAAATGCAAGCTCAGAGAGGCAGAGACAGCGAGATATCATAATAAAAATTTCATGACTTAAACTGGAAATGTGAGAATGTAAAGCGCATGCACAATGCTAATGCTCATCATATACATATACAGGGTGGCGCAAAAAAAGTGGGACCGCCTCATGAATCTTGTGCAGTATATATCAAATTATGTTTTGGGCGGTTTTTAAACTGAAAATATATCCTTACTCACTAACTAACTCAAAGTGTGACGTCACTATTTCCGACATTCGAGCGAGATGTAATCGTCAAAGCTGGACACTGCAATAGGACGGAGCACACGGCAAAAATCACGATCAACTTCCTTCTTCGGGAGAATGTCACCATCATCAAAACAGACATGTGGCCCCCAAATAGCCCGGACCTAAACCCTGTTGATTATGCTACTTGGGGTGCACTTCAACAAAATT
>OY744613.1:8556743-8616743 GCA_963556255.1 Allolobophora icterica
GATGTTGGCGGTCGCTACGACTTGATTGCTTCTCGTGGAGACGAGCTGGACGATGGGAGACCCCAGGGTGTGGTTGAGGGGGACGGATGTGGAGAAGGTGAAGTAGAGTGGCCCCTGGAAGATGGTGTAGTTGCGAGGAACGGACAACATCGATGATTGGACGTCTACAGAATCACGGTTCAAAGGTCATGACTCTCGTTAATAATAACTCGTTCTTTTGTTTTTTCATCGTTCAGTCACTACTATCCTTACTATTATTACTATTATTATTATTATTATTATTATTATTATTATTATTATTATTATTATTATTATTATTATTATTATTATTATTATTATTATTAGTAGTAGTAGTAGTAGTAGTAGTAGTAGTAGTAGTAGTAGTAGTAGTAGTAGTAATAGTAGTAGTAGTAGTAGTAGTAATAGTAGTAGTAGTAGTAGTAGTAGTAGTAGTAGTAGCAGTAGTTGTTGTTGTTGTTGTTGTTGTTGTTGTTGTTGTTGCGGTGGTGGTGATAGTAGTAGTAGTATAATTATTGCTTATAATTATTATCATCGTTATAACCTATAATCATATTCATCATCATCATCATCATCATTATTATTATTGTTGTTGTTGTTGTTATTATTATTATGATTATTATTATTATTAATACAACGCATTTATCGAGCGCAAATTTCCAATGACGAAGCATCAATTGCGAGTGAAGCACTTGCTCAAGGACACTATACATTAACCGTCTCAAAGGAGAAGGCTCGAACCCGTACTAGAGCTGTACCGATAAGGCTTTTTGTCGATTATTCCGATACCGCGTATAGCCGATTATTGTAATAGCCGATACCGCGTATGAAGCCGATTATTTTATAATCGCCCAAAAACTACGCATACGACGTTGTACAAGAGCTATTAAGGAGTTTCCTGTCCTGTGTATAATAGATTCTTGGTTTCTACGGTGTTTGCTAAGTAGTGCAATGCTAAATATAAATCAATAATAAGAAGCAAGACATAGATACGTGTGCTCATTTTTCTATTTGTAACGATTATTGTGCAAAAAACGTCAACTGTAAAATAATTTGCATCGGCGCCGATACTTTTTCGCCGATACCGATTATGCCGATTCCTCTAATAATCGGCCCGATTACGAATGCTCCCGATGCATCGGTACAGCTCTAACCCGTACCATGCGCATTATAAGGTGGGCGCTTTAAGGCAGGGTTTCCCAACCTGGGTGCCGCGTCGTCCAATGGTGCCGTGAAGTTCCGTTGACCTGCTCTAAGGATGCCGCGGCTGTAGTTGGCTTTTGAAACTGGGAATACTACTGATTATCACTACTGACATAAGCCTATAACTGTTTTTAAAACTTAAAGTAGTGTAGAAAATTTAATAGTCGCAACACTGCGCTGGAATACAAGAAACGTTAATCGTTGTTAGAATAAAGAACTAGAAGAAAAATAAATGAAACTAAGACCATGTGCAGTTGACCGAATGACTTTTAGTAAGCGTGCCTTCCAAGGCAAAGGTAGGGAACCACTGCTCTGAGGGCTATTTCCCTTTATGCAAGACGAGCCCTATGAAATGATGTTCGATTCGGAACAGCGCAGAGAGTCCCGTACTGTAGATCCCCAGTGGCGTTTATCGGCAGATGTGTAAAGAGAGGGCGCATGCAGAGGTGGGGCCCGCGGTCGGGAAGGGGTCGTGCTTGGGTCAAAGTAAATGAGATTCTAGCATTTAGGTCTCCTCCGTCAGTGACGCACAATTACAACGGCATTAGTCGTCTAATGGAGCGGTGCATGCGTTCTCTGCGTCTCCGGAGATTTGCAGACAGCGCACGGAAAAGACAGATCTGTCGACGGCATAATTGAAATTGGTGGCAAGCAATTGTTTTGCGTTGTGTCCCGGTCTGATCTCGTCGCTTGGCGGCGCTGCCTAAGACCGGAAGCGATGGCAGCGGCACGAAACGAGGATTGGAGAGGATTTTCGTCGGCTTCGGAACGGGCGAAATGGCGATTGTACGTTGTTTTATGCATGCGTTGTCGATCCGATTGGGTGGATGTGAGGAGTTGCGATAAAAGGTTCGAATGATGTTGAAGAGATGGGGAAATTAGCATAAGGTTGATTTGCGTCTCAGAGGCACTCCTCTCTCGTCTCGCGAAGTTTTTACTTTAAGACTACTGCTGTATGATGTCACTGCTACTGCCACTACTACTATACTACTACTACTACTGCTGCTACTACCACTACTACTACTACTACTACTACTACTACTACTACTACTACTACTACTACTACTACTACTACTACTACCAGTGTTGGGTATGAGTTAACTCAGATGAGTTTAAACTCACGAGTTAACTCACTTGCTGTGATTTATGAGTTTGAGTTAACTCACCTTAAAGAGTGTGAGTTATGAGTTTGAGTTAATTCATATTTTCTGTGAGTTTGAGTTGTAACTGTCAATTATTTTAAACTCAACTCACTCTTCGGCACTCGGCACATATTATGTTGAAACAAGCCTATTTTTATATCGTCGGCTTTCCATACTGGTGAGTGGTGACGGCAGGGATGGTCGTAAACACTGCTAGCGCACAGTGTTTAAGCAGTGCATATTTTGTATATTGTGAACAGTTAAGAACAACATGGCTGAAGTACCGTGTATTCTTGATGGAAAATATTTTTCTGTTACAAGTAGGCGTGATGGAAAAATTGTTGCTCGATTAGAACGTGCTAGTATGAAACGTGTGAGTTTATGATTTAACTTATTTAACAACAAACCCCCACTCTGGTTGACTCATATATTAGAGGTTCAGAGGTCACTCGAGTCTGTGTGTTCCACCGCTGATGTCTCTGAGTTGGCACAGAATGTACTGAATACGTTACTTCAAGCGAACCTTGAGTTCGTTACTCCTAGATAACATGTCTTTTCGATAACATACATGATACATAAACTAACTTTATAATCGGAAATCAACAACCCCCAGTTTATATCCAAGACATTAACACCCCAACTTCTGGCAACCGTGGGAGATCGTTCTCCTCAACCCCCCCCACCCCCATTGGTAGACGCCACTGACCACCACCACTGCTACTACCAAATGCGCGTACAACGCCGTACGTATATTCCTTTGCACATTTCTATGTGTGCATAGATACATACACACAATTCCTTTCATACAGTTGTTCAAATGCGGAATGCATTGGTCGATATCGTTCACAAACACTGGTTTCTTGTTGTACACGGAATCGCTTTGCAATCGGTTATCCTATACAGACACGAAAGAGATTAATCGTATGCGGTGGTTCTTAACTTCGGGTGTACATGAGATAGAGCAAGAGTTGACGTACGTTGAATGTAAGAGATGAACAGAATATTGATACAGCCGATTGCTTCTCGATCCTGAAAGACAGCGGCACTTTGAAGGGAGTATTGAAGCTACTATTGAAACGCGAGAGATGCTTCGGGGCAGAGAAAGAGAGAGAGAGAGAGAGACAGACAGACAGACAGAGACAGACATACAGACAGAGACAGAGAGACAGAGACAGACAGGGACAGAGAGACAGACGGAGAGACAGACAGACAGGCCGGAAGGGATGGATGACTGCTGAAATTGTACTCTCCTCTAGAGATTATTCTACATATTACACTGACGATGAAGATATTAATGGCAAGATCGTTCGTGAAGGATAATTATTGACACCGTTCACTCAGCTCTAAGCAACTGTCCACATGAATACAACTATATTCAAAGCAAGAACTCAGGCTAAAGACCAACGTAGGCCTATATATATAAATATATAAATATATAAATATAAATATATATATATATAGTATAGACTATAGACACCATGTGTTCATATAAGATATATATATATATATATATATATATATATATATATATATATATATATATATATATATATATATATATATATTAGGGTGATTCAAACAAATTTTTTTTTGAAAGTTAATGTGCATAGTTGTTTATTTTGTTCCTTTTGGGTTCAGATTAAAGTCTGTATAAAAAAATTCAGTATCAAATACATTTTAGAGGTTGCTCAGTGAGCACAAAAGTTCCCATACAATCGTATTCTCAAGTTACATATTAAGATGATGGCTATATCGCACACAGAATAAAGTTGAATAGCATGAATAGTAGATTCATTAATAACTCAAAGTATCCATTAGAAAATAGAAATTCACAATATCTGTTAACTAAAAAATCTAACAATCAACCAGGAAGTGTTTATTAGTCAATGGTAAATCAGTGTTCCAGGTGTTAGCGCGAACTGCAGCCTTTCCAAGTAGATTTGCCAGACTCTGGCACACGGCGTCAGTGATCTTCAACCACCTGCATCAATTTTTGCATCTCATTTTAATTCTTGGTTACAGACTCATTGAAATGTGATATCAGAGCAATGGAGCACTCAGCAGCATCACTGACCACACACTAACCATGGCAGATTCGATCTGTTGAAATATCACAGATGAGCTCCAAGTTTCTGGATTATTAGACATGATGAAGTCTGTATCAAAGCCCAGAGAACGCATGGTATAGACTGAAGATGGATTAACAAGCTCATTCAGCTCTTCGTTGCGTAGATCCGTACAAGGATCTATTTTAATGCCTCTGACTCTTCAGTTTTTGCCATGTTGACGCATGCCAGCAATAATGTTGCATTCAAGTCCAATGCTGCTTTGTCAGAAAGAAAGCCAAAGGAACCAGTTCAGGTCCTATTTACCACTGATGCTTGTATTTTTTGGCATCCTCAGACACAACTCTGTTAATTGATGTATACTGCCTGATCTGGCTGTACAACTGGAAGTCATTAATTGGTGCATCAGATGCCACCGAGCAAGCTATCCATGTTCTCACATATATATATGACTTGCAAATAAACAGAATTCAATGGAATTTCTTTTCCAATCTGAGGCTCATTTGAAATTGATCTCTAAAAAGATAATTCTTGAAGCAATAACTAACCTTGGCCATCCATCTGACCATATGATATGCACCTGGCTGTCTGAAACGATGCATCCCAAGATTTTACCCCAATTTAATTAGATCATTGAATTCGAGGGTCTCATCAATGGCAAATACATTGCTTTCTCCATGGGGACCATCTCTCGAATATGAGGTCGTTGAGCAACCAGTAAACATTGATAGATTACAGTAAAATTTTGCTGTATTGTTCAGAACAACCAAAGGAACAAAATAATCTACTATGTCAGCCAATCAGGAAAAATTATTTTTTTCCCATGGCGGCGTGAATCACCCTAATATATATATATATATATATATATATATATATATATATATATATATATATATATATATATATATATATATATATATATATATATATATATATATATATATATATATATATATATATATATATATATATATATATATATATATATATATATATATATATATATATATATATATATATATAAGTATTTAGAATTGTAGACACTTGATATGATAGGAAGATAGTGTCCAACTATCAACTATATGTATATATCAACAACATAGACATATATATATATTACGCAATGGGCACAAATATATACATAAATATACATATATGGCGCGAGAGACAGAGAGATGGATGGATGGATGGATGGATGGATGGATGGATGGATGGATGGATGGATGGATGGATGGATGGATGGATGGATGGATGGATGGATGGATGGATGGATGGATGGATGGATGGATGGATGGATGGATGGATGGATGGATGGATGGATAGACATCTCTGATAGATAGTGAGACAGAGACAGAGAGAGACAAAGAGACACAGAGAGAGAGACTAAGGATTTTGCACGTGGAGATTTCCTCCTCGGTCGTCTCATTTATTCATTCGGCAAAGGCGACGCGAAGACCTTCCTCGGTGTCTTCTCTCAGCGCCATTTCTTTGTGTTCATTTCAGCTCCTGGAACACGATGGAGCCAGAAACATCGTCGGGCGACGTGCAGTAATGTTGGACGACGATGATGATAATGGTGATGATGGTGATGATGAAAGTGATGATGATGATGATGGCTATGATGATGATGATGATGATGATGATGATGATGATGATGATGATGATGATGATGATGATGATGATGATGATGATGATGATGATGATGATGATGATGATGATGATGATGATGATGATGATGATGATGATGATGATGATGATGATGATGATGATGATGATGATGATGATGACCATATTACTGATACGGCTGCGGCGACATCTACTGAATTTTGACAGGAAATATTGGCGCAAGTTACTGTCACTTCTACTAAATAATTACGGATAGACAACTTACGGATAGACAAACAAACAATAAGCAGTAAAATCAGACACACGCATAAACAAACAAACGCTAAGAAACAAACAGATATACAGACAGACGGACAGACAAAAAAAACTAGTAACAAGAAAGACAACATGTCGACGGCCAACTGCTCTTCATCGTATGAATGTGTCAGGGTTTTTGGATCTCACCTTGGTTGCGTCCAACCTCCCACTGAAACAAGTGGAGCTGGTTGTAGGCCTAAATGATGAATGGAGAAACCGTTCATTGATTAAGTATAAACAATTAACTAAGTCTCTGATCCCAGCCGGACACACCTTTCAACTTACACTACCATCGCCGACAATTTCCACCGTGACACCATGCTGTCTTCCCCGATGTGACTCCCCTCCCCGGCTCCTGACCTGGCACCGAAACTAACGAAACAACCTGGCTCTTGCGGACTTGGTTTGATATAGCGCCATTACATAAACTGGTTCCCTAACCAGTTCGTGTGGCGCTGAGGTTTATTTTACATCTCCGCCAAAGGGCAGAAATTTGGTTCGAGATTTCTGTTCCATCTTCGCCCCTAGCCAACTCAGCCACAATGAGTACACTGACCGTACACTGCCGGTGGGAAGGTGATACGGCGAGGGAGAGGACTGTCCGGCCGTCCTCATATCGACTGTATAGAGCACAAACGTAATATGTCCATGGTGTTAAGCATTGGACATATTACATTTGTCCTCTATACAGTCGATATGCCGAGGCTGAGAATAAGAAAGTCGCTAACACTTTATACCTCTGAATACCTCTCAGGCTAGCCTAAGGGACTGCTCTTTTAGAACCATCGACGCAAAACATTCGATATAAAATTCGCCAAATATTTCCTTTATGCTGAAATATTTTACAACCAAGATGGCCGCCGCTGAGGTAAAATAATCGCGCTAGACCGGTTGCACCGTTGAGGTAAAACTAACAAACTAGACCAAACTCATCGGCAGCAGTTTTATGACCGGTCATTTTCAGTGCATGTGAAAATGATTCGAATTATCTGGAATAAAGCGAATCGTCGATGTAGCTGCGTGTCTATACACGGATAGCCCTGGTCCATTATTACCTGTACAACGACGATCTTCGGAATCCATTGTGAGGTTAAGATTTACGAGACGCGCGCTGTGCCATAGCGCTCAGCCAATCGGAGCGCGGCTTTGTCCTGCTGTCTGTTTATGGCCAGCCGCGGCATCACAATTACGCGTTGACCTATAGACGATAGGGTAATAAAACGTTATGGATTTTACCCCGCTGCTTCTGCCACTGCTGCACTATAGACGGAATTTATATAGCGACTGAACCGGTAATAAATGGAAGAAAATAAATTTTATTTCCAGGCGGTATCAGTCCGGCACACCTGCAAACATCGGTTCTAATCACTCCTGCAAAAGAGAAACACGTGTGTATATACAAAACATACACGCTTACGTGTATATTTATATCACGTGTATATGCATATATATATATATACATAGTCGTAAAATAGAGAAAATCTTAATTAAAGTTATACGTATATTGTACGAAATGGATCTCTAATTAAGATTATCTCTATTTTACGACCATTGTTGTAGATTACCTGGAACTATCTACATATATGTACATGTATGTGTGTATGTAATACTGTATGTACGTATGTATGTGTGTATTATTATTATTATTATTATTATTATTATTATTATTATTATTATTATTATTATTATTATTATTACAAACATTTTAACGCGCCCAAAGTCACACAGAAATGCGAATCTGAGGCGTGTATATTTAATGTATGGATGTATATATAAAACAATTATTTATGTATCTGTGTACGTAACTACGTATGTACCTATGTATGTATGTATACATATATGTGTATGTATGTACTTACGTGTGTATGTACAAAGTACGTATATGCTCCATCATACTTAAGGGACTTCTGCATTTCGGTCTCCTCGGTCCCGGGTCATGGCACCCTTCATTCGGCTGCCCATTGACTACTGACTGTCCCTCGTATACATACTACCACAGCTCAATCGAAAAGATTTGCCTATGCTGGACCCACCAGCTGGAAACGCCTTTCTCGAGATCGGCGGTTCGAGCTCCTCAGTTTGTCTCTTCCACTGTTTCGAAATCGCCTGAAGTCTGTTTAATTTTACAGTAATTTCACTGGTTCGGGTCGGGAGCGCCACTGCAGTGTGATTCACCCTACAGATTTTATTTTAGTTACAGTTACAGTTATAGTTAATGGTTTTTCGTTTTAGTTATAGTTATGGCTAGTATTATTTTTAGGTACAGTTATAGTTATCGTTAATAAAATCATTTTATTTTCGTTAACGAAAATATTTTCGTTGCTGTTATCGCTAACGAGAATTAAGACGCGTTACACAAATTGCTTAGAGCTTCGAAAGGCTTTGAAGAATGGATGCATTCAGCTTCATGAATGCGCGATGCTCCATAGTCACCGACACATAAGGCGAACATAGGCTATTAGCTGTAGCGCACTTTCACGTTCTCATGTTTGTCGATATTGCACTTTTCAATCAATCAATCAATCAATCAATCAATCAATCAATCAATCAATCAATCAATCAATCAATCAATCAACCATCCAGTTTTTGGAACGAAAATAACTGAGTCTTCTTTAGTGTTATTTTCGTTATAGTTATAGTTATAGTTAATGATATTTTTAGTTACAGTTACAGATATCGTTAACGAAATAATTTTATTTTCGTTGACGAACATTCTCGTTACCGTTATCGTTAACGAGAATCACGCTGCCCCACTGAAGTGTATTTTCTTGAACTGGCGCTTTGCAAATGTCAGGTTACAAATTATTATTACAATATGAATGTAGGTTAATGTATGGATGTAGGTTTTATTTATTCATGAATGTACGCGTGTGTCTGAGTCGGTAAGTGGTTGATATAAATCAGAGACAAAGAGAGAGAGCTGTCAGCTCCGTGTTAATTGTCTTCCTGGCAGGTGCCCGAGGACTTCGTTTGATCTCGCCGTCACCCTAGTCACCTCCAGTAATTGCCCCGCGTCTCCTCATCTCGTCTCCCACTGACGTTTCTCGTTTCCCACAAACACCCACCTACACACAAACACAAACACCCACCCACACACAAACACACACACGTACACATACACACAAGCACAGAAACAAACACACACACAACACACTCACAATCACCTACACAAACACACAGACTTGCACACACACAAATGCACACACACAAACACATACACAAACACACACACAAACAGAAACACACAAGCATACAAACACAGGCATACAGACACGAAAATATTAATATACATCACTTACTTCCATAAGCCGATTCTTATATATTTATGCATGTGTATATATTGTATGTATTGCTTGGCATACGTGTGCCGGACTATAATGTATATATATGCAAATATATATTTATGTATATATATGTATATTTATGTATATATATACATATCTATATAAATATATATGTATATATATATGTGTGTGTGTATATGTGTATATAATTTATATTAGTTCCCTCATGCACCTTGCGAGGCTTTGTAAAGGGAACGTGCCGTTGTGGAGAATGACGGGATTGAGTCCACGATGGATGGATAGATGGATAGATGGATAGAATGATGGACGGACGGTCGAAGGGATGGGGAGTGGGGTAGACTGGGTGGAGGTAGGCAGTTCCTCTGTCGTCGCTTCGTCGTGCTTATTCGCCGCCCGGACCGGAAACATCAGCGCGCAGTGATTTATGGGACGGCTGGGACGACATCTAGCGGACAGTCGATTACTTCGGTACTTCCTGTCGGAGGCCGATAGCGAAGAAGACGGCCCGTAATCCGGGTCCTTTTGACCGGAGCCAAGTGGACCGGGGGCCGCACCGCCCCCGTCTCCCCTACCTACCCTCGTCTCCCCTACCTACCCCCTCCGCCGCCACCTAGCGACGGAAGCAGTAAAACAGGAGCAGGCGCCTTTGTAGTTTGCCGACGACGTCTGTGATTGGTCCGAAGACGTTGACAGAGCGACATCTGTGGGAGAAAGATTACGGCGATTGGTCACAGACGCTTTGACATAGGTAGACGGTGCTAGACCAGACATGGTATTGCTAAGTGTCTGTGTGGCTGTCTGTGTTGGTTTGCCTGCCTGTCTCTACTATGTGCGCCTATGTGTGTGTGTGTGTGTTTCTGTATTATGTATGTATGTACTGTGTATATAAGTATGTATGCATGCATGTGTATGTATGTAGGTATGTATATGTATGTATGTGGGTAGGTATGTATGTCTGTGGGTATGTATGTGTATGTCGGTAAGTATGTATGTGTATGTCTGTGGGTATGTATGTGTATGTCTGTGGGTATGTATGTGTATGTCTGTGGGTATGTCTGTGGGTATGTATGTGTATGTCTGTGGGTATGTATGTGTGTGTAAGTAGGTATGTATGTGTATGTATTTGGGTATGTATGTGTGTGTATGTAGGTATGTATGTGTATGTATGTGGGTTTGTATGTATTATGCTAGTCTGTCTATCCGTCTTTACGCCTATATGTGTCAGTGTGTATGTATGTATGTGTGTATGTATGTATGTATGTATGTATGTATGTATGTGTGTATGTATGTATGTATGTATGTATGTAACTATGTATGTATGTATGTATGTATGTATGTATGTATGTATGTATGTATGTATGTATGTATGTATGTATGTATGTATGTATGTATGTATGTATGTCAGTCTGTCTGTCTACCTGGCTGCCTGTCAACCAACATCTTCAGTCCGTCCAACTTGCAAAGTCAACGTGTCATTAACGAGCGATCTATCAATCATTCTCTCTGTCACTCTGTATACTTCCAGGAACCTGGCACTACAGTCTACAGTACTCCTACACGACCAGGTCTAAAGAATCTATCTACGAAATTCCTCTTTTTTGATCAGTCCTGGAATTCGTCCTTATACGTCCTAAGTCCAGTCCTTGTCTGGGTCCCGAAGGCTTACTTCTCTTTCTCTCCGCCCCATACAGTCATCAGCTCACAGGAGAATTTCTTTCATATAGACTTGAAGCACAAAGATGGCGGCGCCGCATGCTTTCTTTCTTTCTTTCTTGAGCGCTAGTCGCTCGGCGTCTATTGATAGATCGATGGTTGTTCCTTGAAATTAGAATGGAGAAGAAAGCGTCGTTGACAGCTCAATGGTCGGAGTCACGCGGACAGGAAGAAACTGGCGGCAAACAAAGACGTAAACGAAGAAAGAAGGAGATGAAATAACGCCGATGAATGTATGCATGCATGAATGTTTGTATGTTTGGATGTATGTATGTATGTATGTGTATATGTATGTATGTATGTATGTATGCATGTATGTATGTATGTATGTATGTATGTATGAATGTATGTATGTATGTATGTATGTATGTATGTATGTATGTATGTATGTATGTATGTATGTATGTATGTATGTATGTATGTATGTATGTATGTATGTATGTATGTATGTATGCATGCATGCATGTATGTATGTATGTATGCATGCATGTATGTATGTATGCATGTATGTATGTATGTATGCATGCATGTATGTATGTATGCATGCATGTATGCATGTATGTATGCATGTATGTATGTATGCATGCATGTATGTGTGCAAATATGTATGTATTAATGTATGCATGTATGCATGAATGTATGTTTGTATCTATGTACGTATGTATGTATTTATGTGTGAATGTATGAATGTATGACATTTGTTTGTATGTGAATTGTGAAAGTATGTATTCATGTATGTATATACATGTATGTATGCTTTTTAATGTATCAATGAATGAATGTATGAATCTATGTATGTTTGTATACATGTATGTGATGTAATGTAATGTTTGTATGTATGTATGTATTTATGTATGTATGTATGTATGTATGTATGTATGTATGTATGTATGTATGTATGTATGTATGTATGTATGTATGTATGTATGTATGTACGTACGTTTATGCATGTATTCAAATTAATTATACTGATATAGTGGTATGCATTCGATATATGTATTGATCTGCCTGTCTTAATCGATACCTATGGATTGGAAATGTATGTTGGACCCTCGTAGGCAAGTGATCGATACTTTGCCGACAGCTAAGATATCCGATCTCTTTGAAGCTTGGTACTGGTCCACGTTGGTACGCCCTGGTACGGCGTATCGTCAGATTTACTCAAATGTTCGATCTATGGAAAACGTCGAGACAGGAGATTTTAATTAGCAAGAGGACCTACTTTACGGGCGTGGATATCTATACTAGCTAGAAGCGATATAAAATTATGTTAACTCAAAACGGTCATTTAGATAATACGATTATATTCCTACAGTGGATCCCCGCTATAACACGGATGTTTGGATCCATACCTAGAACCGCGTTTTAGCGAGGGCGCGTTATACTGAAATGGTACATTGTGACTAAAGTTTCAGAACATG
Organism: Allolobophora icterica; assembly: GCA_963556255.1. Classification (NCBI taxonomy): domain Eukaryota; kingdom Metazoa; phylum Annelida; class Clitellata; order Crassiclitellata; family Lumbricidae; genus Allolobophora; species Allolobophora icterica. The sequence continues at coordinate 8,569,535 of OY744613.1, forward strand.
TGTCATAAGCTGCGTATCTGCTGGTTGTGTGATTCGATAACGAGAGCATTAGAGCAGTTTATTTTCACGAAAAAGAGCCTAACAAATACCACAAGCATTTTTGGACTTGTCAAGACTTCAAGAAATTTTCGTTTAATTGAAAATTACGCATAGGTCTACATGATTTTTTAAATTAAGTTCGCTTGATTGTTAACTAAATTTTGTTGATTGGTTCTCTGTTTTTATCTTTAGCTTTCCGGCACCATGAACTTCCGACTGTATGCATGAAATGCTGCACGTAAATTTATGTAGCACAAACAAGTTTAGACCCGTACACAGCACCTTGGAATCAGCTTCTAACTGAAAGAAACAATGCATAATGAACAAATTCCTGGTCTGTTTATTATATTAAAAACAAACAGATGAACTAATCGAGTTTAGGTTTTCTAAAATTCGACGATTTCTGTCTGCTTCTTGTAGATGTGTTACTTCCGGAGAGTTCTGTACCGGCGAAAGTATTGTAGAAATTCGATGCTGATGCCTTATGGCGACTAACTCAGTATACTACGCTACCGTTTGATCAAATATCAGCTGGGCGACCAACGAGAAGTCAAAGATCAACGCTTCCACTAGTATAGGTCTTACTAATCAGACGTTATATGAGGATTTCTTCTAGAGATCACACATGTTGAAAGGATCCATGGTTGCGACCGCGTCATACACGAATTCGCGTTATATCGACGCGCGTTATAGCGAGGGTCCGGTGTATTTGGCCAAAATGCTTAATATTAATTTTGTTAGATGTGCCATTTATGTAGGCAATATTATTATAGGTATGTCATATATATATATATATATATATATATATATATATATATATTCGTTTATTCAAGAAAACTGGATGGCACACCGCACTTAGGAACATTAACATAGGAATCATAGCGAAATAATAATATGGATATCCAGTGCTTTTTTTCAGCCGGAATGCGCCGGAACGATGTTCCGGCACTTTTTTTCAGCTACTAGAAAATTATTTATTTATTTTAATAATAAAAACAGTAAATTAGTTATTTTATTTAATTTCATCGTTTTGAACTGTTTTTAGTTTTATTGAGACCCCTCCCAACCCCCAATCCCGTTTTTCTCTGGATTTTAGCCCTTCCATAATTGTTCAGTTCCGGAACCTATTGTTTTTCTAGAAAAAGCACTGTGGATATCTAAAGCAGAAAAGAATGTAATGTTAGTTGAATGATGTAATATTAGTTATTTAATATTATTTAACATCCTAACATTAGGAGACTAGCGAATAAGATTCTGGGAATGAAATTTCTATCATCCCTGCTCGGGATAGTCTCACACTATGTATCGACGAGTCTATATTTCATAATGACGTCAGTCTCATTCAGAGATTCCGAGAATACCATATCATATCGAGAGGGCTGTTCCATCATTCGTCCATCCAACCTGCTTCGGAATCCATCCCCCACCATTCCCTGCCCCTGTTTCCTTCCCCCCCGACCCCTCTTCCACCCTGAGGGGGCCATCCAGACAAGTGGACGAATCTCAACATCCCAACATATTAGTTCACCCTCCGACTACTTACCCACTTGTCAACTTCTACCACTATCATCATCATCATCATCGTCCTGAGGGCTCTTCGCCCTCAATGGCCGCCGCTCTCCACTCCCGACGACTATATCGTGCAACTAAATATACACGTAATTTTGTCATATATATACTGCATATATATATATATATAATATGTTCTTTCTGTCTTCGGGCGCAATAAAATGCTTATATATATGTCTGTGTGTCTGTGTATCTGTCTGTCTGTCTGTCTGTCTGTCTGTCTGTCTGTCTGTCTGTCTGTCTGTCTGTCTGTCTGTCTGTCTGTCTGTCTGTCTGTCTGTCTGTCTGTCTGTCTGTCTGTCTGTCTGTCTGTCTGTCTGTCTGTCTGTCTGTCTGTCTGTTTCAATACAGCATGGCCAAGGGGTTGTCATATAGCGCCATTCAAAACATGAGAGCATATATGCACTCATATATATATATAATGAACTTGTATATATATATATATATATAATGAACTTGTATATATATATATATATATATATATATATATATATATATATATATATATATATATATATATATATATATATATATATATATGAGATAGCTTTTACGATTGAGAATAGACTTTTCGATGGGCTGTGTATAGTGGCGCCACCGTATAAACATTCGAAGCGATGTTCGTATTAAGTCTGACGAGCGGTGAGTTGAATGGATGTTTCTGGGCCTAGAGGGTAGGTGGCAAAAGGGTTTGCACGGCTCTTGTAAGGCTGAAAGGCTGCGAGGCAGAGGTAGCAGACAGACGGACAGAGAGACAGATAGATAGACAGACGGACAGACAGAAACAAGGTAGAAAGAAGACAGTCAGGGAGAAAGAAAGGCAGGCAGACAAGCAGTAAGCAAGAGAGACATATACAGAAAGACGGCCAATCAACCAGAGATAAACACACAGCCACGCAGACGTACAACAGACGGACAGACAAGCAAACAGACAGACAGATAAACAGAGACAAACAGACAGACAGATAAACAGACAGACAGACAAACAGACAAGCAAATGGATAGACAGTCAGACTGACAAGCAAGCAGACAAAGGACAGACAAACAGACAGACAAGCAAAGAAACAGACAAGCAGAAGGTTAAATAGACAGTCAGACAGACAGGCAAACAGACATACAAATAGACAGACGTCGAGAAACAGCGCGAGAAAGGTATAACAATAATAACACAGCAAACTTAACACTTAAAATATTATAATATGTTATAATTATGTTATAATATTAAAAGACTTTAAAACGACTTAATCACTACCACCTGCGCACTAGTCTTGGAAACACGACTTTCATCTGCCAAACAATGACGACCTAAATTTTATTTCTCGTGTTCTCTTTAAGAACATAATATTAATTAAAATGTTAACAAGTTGCGTCTGTGACAGCCTGTATTCATCAAATAAACGAATATTGAATTGAATTGAAAGTCGTATTCGGATCAGGACCGTCTTATCCACTAAGCACAGTAGGCCCTGTTCCCAGGGCCTACGAAACTTTCAGGGGCCTACGAAAATGAGATATTGAATGATTGACCGGGAGTATGGAAAAAGCAAAATTGAAGGTAACAGCAAATTCAAATTTAATAACTTTTGTACTGAAACAGTTTAAGGTAAGCTATGCAATAGCCTACACTATGTGAACTTTGCGGCTCTTTACATTAGTAAAATGACGTGTAGCGCCTTGATATGTCATTTCCCGTTTTCAGTTGAATTGGGGCTACGAATGCAATAGGGCCTATAGGGCCTAAGACGACCTTAAAACGGCCCTGAACGGATAGAAGAGGTGAACTGTTCTTACCTTTGCTCATCATAATCAGCAACAAAACAAAGAAACCAAGAACAGAGGAACGAAGGCCCATCGTCTCCATCGCTTCCTTAATTACTAATTACTAATTATAAAGACTTCTAAGGCGCCCGGACATCATACAGCGCAGCATCTTTCGTCGCTGTGTAACCATGTTACGTCTTTGATGTAAAAGGAAGTAAATATTTGTTCGCGTTAGAGTAATCAAATGTTTACATTGATGTAATACTTTCTTATTTTCTCTATTGTTACAAAGTTCGTCTTTTGTATCTCTACGTGTATCTCTTTGTATCTCTTTGTGTATCTCTTTGTATTTCTTTGGATCTCGTCGTATCTCTTCGTATCTCTTTCTATCTCCTTCTATCTCTTTGTGTGTCTTTCTTTTTGTATCTCTTCGTATCTCTTTGTGTATCTCTTCGTATCTCTTTCTATGTCTTTGTGTATCTCTTTGTATCTCTGTCTGTCCCTTTGCTTAGTTTCCGAGTCGTCGTTATTTTTCTAGCGCCATTAGCTCATCACGCGTGCGTAGAGACGAGAGGAGACGTCACATCCATTGGCTTCGTTTCGCCAGACGCACCAAGCGGCTGCTGCGGCAGCTGAGGTGCCATCAACGGCGACGATGGACGATTCGTCGCTCCTGCCTCTGGTTGCAGCAACAGAGATAGCTAGATGCCGTCAAAATCCGTTGCTGCTTCTGCTGTTGGTGGTTCTGTATGCGACGATAAAGACTACGCCGGATGATGATGATGCTCATGGGTTGATGATGCTGTGGTTGATGATGCTGATGGATGATGCTGGTGTTCTTGATGGTAATAATTTTGTTGTTGTTTTGGTGGCGGTAGTGGTGATGACGATGACGATGACGATGACGATTTTGGTGATGATGATGGTGATGATGGTGATAGTGATGATAATGTTGATGAAGATTATGACGAGATGATGGTGGTATTAGTGACGATGACGATGTTTGTGTTGGATTGGATAAATGAAATGGTAGAGGAAAAAGAAGAGGAAAGAAGAGAGACGAAGATTCAGAGAGAAAAGAAGTAAGAATAAGAGGAAGATGAATGCGGAGGAAAATTAGGAGAAAGAGAGAGTGGAAGATGGATTCGTTCAATGAATCATCCATCCATTCATCTTTCCATCCATCAATCAATCAATCCATCCATTCATTTATCCATCCTTCCATTCATCTATCTATCCATGCATCTATCCATTCATTCATCTATCCGTCCTTTTATTCATTCCTACTTCTTTTCATCTTTCGTTCTCTCATTGATTCAGTCATCCATCCATCCGTCCATCCACTTGTTCATTCATCCCGTCCAGTCGTTCGTCCATCCATCGTTCCCGTCGACGGTCAGTTGGTCCGAGTCTCGTCGTCTTTATTGGTCATCGGTGGCGATCTTTATGACCGCTGCGTGGCGTCCATTCTCACGGATAATGACCTTTTGAACCAAACCAACCGAACGAGTACAATCGTTATTCGACGATTCTACATACACGGATTCCGACCAATATATAGACCTCTTAGACACAGCCACACAGACAGAGACACACAAACACAGGCACGGACACAGACAGAGAGAGGCACAGACATAGTCATAGACACCATTATATAGACCTCTTGGCCTACAACAGACCATGCACCGCGTACGTCGAGGCCTTTAACTACGTACACACAATGCATTCAAATGTATACACACACGCACGCACACACCCAAAACTATTGTGTGTGTGTGTGTGTGTGTGTGTGTGTGTGTGTGTGCGTGTGCGTGTGCGCGTGCGCGTGCGCGTGCGCGTGTGCGTGTGCGTGTGCGTGTGCGTGTGCGTGTGCGTGTGCGTGTGCGTGTGTGTGTGTGTGTGTGTGATAAGTATATATAGTATATACTTATATATATATATACAAGCTTTAAGCTAAAAGTGCGACACAGTGGTCTATGGATAACACGCTCAGTCGACATATTAATTACCACTTGCAGATATATCCAATTAATTATCCAGCGCAGAACTTCCGCTAGCTAGTAGTTGTGCAACTGTCTTTCTGGAGGAAATCTTCTGTTGATGCTACTCCTATTATCTGCAAACGTTCTCCACTTATATCATTCGCGAGATAGCACCGGTGCCATGTGTATTAAATGGACCGCGGATCACACATGTGAGGCTGTTATTACACGGATATATGTATACCGTCAAAGCATTATACACTGAAACCATTAAATATTAAACAGTATTTCTTGCTTATTGAAGCTTAGCAAACTCTGGTATAGGGTTACGAAACGAAGCATATGTACGTGCACGATACGTTGATAATAATTCATACAGGTATATACAAGCTTAAAGACGCCGACAGGTAAGCTGCTTCCAGGTGTGATTAGGTTACTCGTGCAGGTGCCGACAGGTAAGACAACTCGTGCAGGTGCCATAGCCAAAGAGAAGGCGCGACTGTAATTACCGGTTCGCCAGAGAGCCCCGCATGATATAATTACTATATTTAGGTGTCTTCAGAAGAGCTCTCACTGCTCCACTGGTTATTTGTTGGGGGCGACGTAGACGTTAATTAGTGTTGGATGATTAGTTTGATTAGATGATTAGATGATTAGCTTGTCTCTGTAATTCAATCTGATGTTTTTATCTCTTATCTTATCGGCCGAATTCTATTTATGGCGTCGGCGGTCGCCTGTGATAAGGACAAGTGTGTTTTGATGACGCTTCAGGAGAGAAGACAAACTATATAGGCCTACTGAGCGAGTGGGACATTCGTTGGGGGGGAGGAGGGGGTGCTTTTGTTTGTCTGACCCCGATCCCCATCCACTTCCGATTTCTCTCATCTGAAACACGAACCAACGAAACAGTTTCCCCATCGCTTTCTGTACCATGGTATACAGACAACCGTGCTTTGCTCTTCACAAGATCATATCATTCGACTACCCTCTGACTCTACGGATAAGCTGGTGCCCTGCGCTTCGACGTTTCGGAGCTTACGATTGCGATTACGCAATAGAGACGCTGACACTTTGACCCTCTGGCCTTCGAAACCCTGGGTCCCATATTAGGGTTCAGCCGGGTAGACATTTCTCACCGAGTACCGAATCCGAGTATTTGGATGTACTATTTGCCGGATCCGGGTACGAACCGAGTACCATTTGTTACATATGCGAAGCTTCACATGTTTATCGAAATAATTTTTTTACTTGTAATAACTGAATAATACATTTTGAATTTTAGAAATAAATAATCAATTAAGCAGACTTGACCACCGTTGTGGACTTCCGGTGTTGGTGTTTTTTATGTACTTTTCTTCTACAAAATGAATATGCAGCTAGACGAAGCTCAAAGCTGATATTATGAACCTACAAATTCCGGCTTGTGAGGCTGTCGAGGAACTATTTGTGTATACAGTATTTGCCGAGGCGAATACTTCCGAATAGTGCCGAAAAACGAGATATTCGGCCGAGGCAAATTTCCGGGGCGATTTCCGGCTGACCCCTTCCATAAATATCGATGGCCTGGCCTTCATCACGACGCTGGGTCAGCCCCCAGCATCGTCTCTGGTGATGTATAGGCCTACGAGACATCCTACTTTTTCCAATTCAACGCTTCTATGCAGTTGTTTTCCGCAACACTCTCTATACCAGAACTGGACGAACCTCTCAGTAAGCTTCTTTAAGAGGCGCTATATAAATTATCAAATAAAATGAATGAATAGTGGTTGTTCCAGATATTTCTCTCTTTTTTAAATTAGCATTTACGTTCCCGATATACCATGTGTACATTGGGGCATAAAAAAATATAAAAAAATTAAAAGATTGCTTATCCACTAGCGCCATCTAGATCTACTCGTCTACGTAATGAGAACATCGTCTATACACTGTCGACCGGAAGAGAACTGCCACTGAACAGTAGAACTACTCCGAGGCCAACCAAGAGAACAAGCTACCGCGTCCTACCCGGTGCTATTTTCCGAAACACAGTAGCGTCGAAATCAATTCGCCAGATGTCGCGAGGTCCCTCGCTCCCTTCCTCCCTCGCCTCCTTGGCAACCGCAGCGCCGCCTGGTGATGTGTGGTCAGTGAAGCGGCCGGGATGAGGCCAATAACGTCGATGTATGGTGTCCATCGAGGCAACGACTGACCTGTCCAGTGTGCGGTGGCCTTTAATTCATGCCCAACGTTGTCTGCGATGGCCTTTAACTCCAACTGGACGCCTCGTCGCCGCCATCTTGACTAATTGCGTCTTCAATCAAATCAACGATGCTCGCCTTAGTATTATATACTACTGTATGTTGTATTATGAGGTGCGCGTTAGTCTAGTGGTTAGGGCTCTGGATTGTCAACATAAGGTTCGAAGCCTTGGTCTTGGTCTTGAGGTTCAAAGCCTTGGTCTTGAGGTTCAAAGTCTTGATCTTGAGGTTCAAAATCTTGGTCTTGCTTTTAAGGTTCAAAGCCTTGGTCTTGGTCTTGAGGTTCAAAGCCTACCTCAAAGCCTTGGTCTTGGTCTTGAGGTTCAAAGCCTTGGTCTTGAGGTTCAAAGTCTTGATCTTGAGGTTCAAAATCTTGGTCTTGCTTTTAAGGTTCAAAGCCTTGGTCTTGGTCTTGAGGTTTAAAGTCTTGGTCTTGTTCTTGAGGTTCAAAGTCTTGGTTTTGAGGTTCAAAATCTTGGTCTTGGTCTTGAGGTTCAAAATCTTGGTCCTGGTTCTGAGGTTCAAAGTCGTGGTCTTGGTCTTGACACTCTTGAGGTTCAAAATCTTGGTCTTAAGGCTTAAGGTCTTGACAATAAGACTGGGTTGTTGGTTAATTAGCGGAGCGGTTCTCAACCTTTTGAGACTCAAGGACCACTTTTAAACTTTGTGTCTATAAGTCGCGGACCACCACTGAAAATTGTGCCACAAACAAAATTTAATACAAAAATTTTTGCCATAAATCCGCGTATTATTAGTTTAATGGTGCCATTTAACCGATTCTACCGATTGAAATTTTAAGAAAATTAAAAAATGACACAATTTGTCTCCATGTTTTTAATTATAAAAAAATATAAATTGAATGCCTTGCTCGCGGACCACCAGGCAGATGGCCGCGGACCACCAGTGGTCCGCGGACTACAGGTCGAGAACCGCTGGGTTAGCGAGAGGGGCTTTGAAGTGGAAGCGCTTGTAAGGTATTTTCAGTTAGGGGAGTGATTTAAGGACGGGAATAATATGGCGATATTCGGTTGGCTTGGGAGAGTGAGTTTTGAATTGTTTGCAGGCGCTTAGGCCTAATTTGAGCGCATTCGAGGTTCAGGAGAAGGGAAATTATAGCAAACAAGCTTGGAGTGGACAATGAAGGCAGCGATATACATGAAGCAGATGCGCTAGGGGTTTCAGATGAACTGCTTACCTACTTACTCGTGTAGTTCTTTATTTACTTACTTACCTACTTATTCGTTTAACCCTCGAATGCCCAAGCTATTTTTTGGTACACGAATGCCCAACGGGGGGTCCGACCGGACCCCAATGTTTTCATAGTGATATCTGGAGAACGGATTGGAATATTTTAACGGGATTCGGCTTGTTATAATCCAAATTCAATTTGCAATCGACTGATATATGGTATTTCACAATAGCGCCACCTGGTGAAACTTTATTTGAACTTTAATACTAGTTTGTAATGTTTTGCAATTTCGGGATTTTTCGCACGGACTTCATAAATTTGCAACTCATCAACAATTTTAAAGAAGAATCAGACAATCGGAGCTAATCTGTGAAAGCAAGAAGAATTGTGAAATTTTTGCAGATAACACGAAACAGTTTGAAGAAATGGCAGAGCTTCTTATGGACGCATTAGTAACAAATGCAGATGAAAAACTGAGAATTAATTATATTAATAGATGTATAATATGTGTTAAGCAAAACATTCATGCCTTGAAATTGAAAGCAGTAAATGATTTAAAAGAATGGAAAGCTATACAAATGAATTCCAAGGTTACATGAACTGCAAGAACTTGAAGTTTCATGTGACAATGTGTAACATCACAGAAACTTTGCAGAGAATCAGTGATACGGCTGATCAGATTAAGAACAACCACCAGCTCCGAAATCCCGTTATCATGGATTGTGGTTCTTGGTTGAACTGCCTCGGCTGTCTTACAGGTTAGCTAATGTTACATTTCTCTCAGTTTTCTCATATTAAACATCATCAGATTTTCATTTAATTAGGCTATGTTACCAAAAGTATCTGTATTGAAATTTATTTATGTAGCTCTTTCCTATTTACTTCAATATTTAAATTGCATTATTGATGCTTTGCTGCTATTACTTTTCCCAATACTGTTGCTTTTGATGTTATGTAGCTGTCATTTTTATTACATTATCAGTATTGCTAGTATTATCAGTATTACTAGTATTACTCTTTATTATATTAATTAAGATGCATATGTAACGAGTTCCTTTTCATTGGTAATAGGGGCCAAGTCTTATATAAGCTTGTAGCTGTTTACCGAGTTCCTGTTGCACTGTTTTTGTCGACTCTGATGAATGTTGTTTGCAATCCTTAATTCAGTATAGGACTTGGATTTGACTCGCTTTGACTTTCAGCATTGCTCAAAGACAGTTGAGTTGCTCGATCTTCTGAAACTATGCATCTAAGAATGCACACCTGCTAAACAGTGTTCTAAATAAATGGTTTAAGGTTTAAATCTGTCCAAATTATTGTTATTATTGATACACCTGTGCTGCTATTAATATTGCTTTAAATGTGAATTATTTGCTTTTGGCAAGTATAGTATGTTTCTATATTTTCAGTTTTAGGGCTAATTTAGTGTTTTCTATGTATTCCAGGTATTATATTTCAGTACCTATTCCAAGTGTAAATATACAATATGCAGTTCATTTGTATTTGATATTTCCCTCCTTCTAAAGTTCAGAAATATTTATGCACACGACCATATGAACATCAATGATGCTGAGCAACTGTGTGTGAAGGACCTGCTCAAGGGCCTTAGACAGTGACCACCTGAATGGAAGTTTGAAAGTTAACTGTCCACGTTACAGGCCGAGCATTCTAGCCAATCCGGTGTGTTATGGGGTTTCAGAAAATATAAAACACTTAGCTCTGTCTAACATAGAACTTTTAGAAGTATGCAACTTTTCAAATATCTTAGCAAAACGTTACACCGTATAGCTAGTGCCAACTGCAGCAAAGACATTAATCTTTGATCTATAATCACGTGATTCTGATGATCAAGAACTTTTAGATCAAAAGTTGATCCAACATTTGGAATGTTGCTATGATTCTACAGTAGGTGGTGTACTAAGAATTTAATTAGGAATTCTTCACACTAGTTACGTGCTTCACAGGTTGTGGTTTAAGTCTTAAATCTGTAAACTTTGTACATTCAGAATATTTATGTGGCTTTCCTTGACATGGGATGGTTGTGTAGGTTGGTTAATCTGAAAATTTGCAGACGTTCTTGAGAGATTTGTGTTCAAACTTGCCAAAATTTGAGCCATCTAAGACAGAGAGGTGTGGTGATTTATAAAGCTGGTCGAGTTGACATGGAAATGACCTGCTGGCATAAAACTCTACCTATCAGTGATTAATCTAGACGTCTTTGGGGGGAATGTCCCCCAGGATTTATGTTCCCCCCAGAGGCCAGCAATATTATAATGTAGAGACGTTTTTGTGAGGGAAATTCCTCCCCCAGGGTAGATGGTTTTCCCCCCGAGAGGTGAGTAATATACTTTTTGAGAGACGAATCCCTAAAAAAAGGTCATCAACCTTTTTGAGAGAGTAATTCCTATAGAAAGAGTGGGCAAAGTTGGACGAATGACTAAAAAAATCATCAACTTTTTTTGAAGATGAAAGTTGACAAAGTTTGGATGAAAGTTGACAAAGTTTGGATGAAAGTTGACAAAGTTTGGATGAAAGTTGGAAAAGTCTGGATGAAAGTTGAAAAAGTCTGAAAATTGGTTGGTCCCCCAGAAACCTTGTTTCCTCTCCCAGAAGAGGGGGACTAGATTAAACACTGTCTACCTATCTGTGGGGTGAACCTGGTTTTAACTAACCTAATGTTACACAGTGCACGCACTTGTGTTAAGCCTTACAGTTGTACATTTCTTACTATTGTGAATGTGAGTTTTTTCGTATTTATTTATTTATTCCGGATATTTCTATAGCGCCTCTCGAAGTCAACTACTACTCAGAGGCGCTCCCGACTACAGCATTTGATACTGTGCCAGAATTTTCACGCCGAAGCGCCACGAGCAATTGCGAGTGAAGGACTTGCCCAAGGTCCGTACGCAGCGGCTAGAGTGGGATTCGAACCTGCAACCCTTCGGTCACAAGGCGCCGAACTTACCACTGAGCCACCACGCCCCACATGGTGGCTCGTATGGTTAAGTGTGTATTTGCTTCCATCTATTTTTCTGTTTTAATTGAGTTTTTTTCTGTTTTATATGAGTTATATGAACGCTTGGAGAAGTTTTGTGTTAAAGTCCATCATTTATGTTTGTTTTTAATATGCAATGTGTTTATTTTAGGAAACTTGTTGGATATACAACGTGACAGCCCGTTTTGCTTCGAGGTTTTGAAACAAGAGCTACAAGTGAGGACTTTGAAATGATTCGTGGACTTACAATGTTTGGCATTGATTTGTCAGTGGCTCACAGCAACAGCCCTCATGCGACAGTCTGCGATTCTGATACTAGAGTAATGTCACGTCGGTGGTATACTGGCATACATTCTGGCACTTTCTCAGTCGCATCGTATGGCAACGTGATTCTGGCGATCGAGAAAGCTCCTTGTCTGAGGGAATACTCACAAGATGGAGACCTACTTCGTCAAATTTCACCCGATCTTTCACCGGGACGTGACTTAACATATGCGGTTCAACAGAGCAACAAATTGTTTGTGATCTGTTACAGCAATGGAAGTGATCAGCATGGCCTGTGTTTGGTGGATATGAATAGCAAAAGCACTGTCAAGGGATCAGTCTTGGGACTGAAGGTCCCAGTGTGGACGATTTCACGAACCTTGTGGTAGTGGATCAAGCAAGAAAAGAAAGTGGTTGTGCTCTATCTGTATTTCCAGTCGAGTATTAAAGAGAGTCACTTGCTGTTGAGAATGGGCTGAAATGTTACCAGAAACTTCTTAACGAATCCCGTGGTAGACTTTCTGCTTTGGTCTTTGTTAGTAATTTGTTGGTGAAACAGACGGTGAAATTTTTCTTTAGTCAAAACAAGTTATTTTAGTATGCATAAGATAAAAGCTGATGATTTGAGTGTTCTTGGGCTATTACTTTCGTCATTTGCACAAAACCAAAAGCCAATTAACTGTCCATTACTTGACAATGCATATAAGCTGATCTAGATACTGATTTATTAAAATTTTGAATGAACTCAGAGTAATAGCTAAATCCCTGATTTGTAATAGGTCCTTGGTTTTTACGGTGCCTAGTAATAGTGCAATGCTAAATATAAATCAATAATAAGAAAGAAAACATAGGTATTTGTGCTCATTTTTCTATTTGTAACAATTATTGTGCAAAGAACGTCAATTGAAAAAAAATTTACACTGACACCGATTATTTTTCCCCAATGCTGATTATACTGATTGCTCTAATAATTGGCCCGATTATGAGTATGGCCGATTAATTGGTACAACTCTAATTTGAGATGCTTCTATGACAGATCCAACCAACCCTGTCTGAAATTTGACAGTCAATGTGGAAACGAAGGCGTGTTTCACAAGTCTGACCGAATGACTGACTTGTTGATTAAAAGAATGAGTGTTCTGAACTATCAAATGATTGGAAATATCTGGAAACAGGCCATGCAAAGCTGGTAATATCCGAGCCCAGATGGGAAATGTAGGCCCCATTAATTTCAAACTGCTCATTAAGTATTTTGGTAATCAATCAGTGCCAACTACATATTCAATTAGTACCAAGCACATATGATACGATATCTGTATATAATAATTATACAAGTACTTTACATTAGCCTATATGAATATGGTGTAATTACAATTAATTGTAATCTAGACATTTCTACAATGTCCAAAAACAAGGAAACCAGCTTATTCACAGGTGCTTGGTCAAATCATAATCAATAGGCAGAGGGGTGTGGTGAAATCCGCTCCAGGTCAAGATCCAAAGGGGTCAGGCAGAGAGACAGTCAGACGACATTAATTATGTCAACAAAATAGGGGGGAGGGGGTTTGAAAAAGTTTGACAATTCTTGACAAGGGGGTCAAGACAAATTGACGTCAACATAATAAATTTTTATCAAAAAGCAACCATAGATTCAGAAAGTCTATATGAGTGATCTATTTCTGTTTTGTTTGTAATTTAATCACACGCAATATTTTCTTCGTTTCAAATTATCTTGTTTACTGTTCCCAGATTAAATGAGAAAATGTGCTACAAATCTCTTAAATGAAATATCTTGGGTTCTTTTAAATATCTATGTTTGAAATCTAATATTTTGAGCTTATCTTCAGTGAAAGAACATTTTTCTTTGAATCAGTGGTTAATTTTAAACGGTGAGAAACTGTGCGGGCTTATTTAAAAATTGTCGATTAAACATATTTATAGTAAATATAATATTCGAGATAACAAATTTGGTCATTATTGGTTAGGCTGATCTTTGGGGGATGTGGTTGCGCTATATTAAAGCTTGGCACAGGGCTGTTTTAATGAGACTTCGTTTCTTGGTTACTTAGGAGACCCTGTGACTCCAGAGTGAAACATTAAATGCGACCTCTTTTTTTCCTTCTTTCCGTGTCCTTTGGCTACCCATATATCTGACAACACTTCACAGGGTACATTATAGCTTGCTACGTTCCTGAATTTAACTAATATTAAAGACTAGCTGGTTTACCCGGCGTTGCCCGGGTTTCGGAGGTTTTGGGCCGGGACACCATGGTAGCGGTCAAAATGGGGGACGCGAAACTGCTTAACCCGGCAGTTTGGGTGTTTCAATCCCTCTGGCAAATAAGCAACAAAACACTGCTTAACCCGGCGTTGCACGGGTTTAGTTCAGTGAAAGTTTCAATCCCTCTAGCGAATCCGTACTGTAGCTGCTTAACCCGGCGACGCCATCTGGCGAGTGAAAATAGGTTGAGTGTAAGATTTTTTAGCAGCTAAAAATGCATTGGCCGGGTAGTTTTTGGCACGGGACACCATGGTAGTGGTGAAAACGGGGGACGCGAAGCCTCACACTGGGTGTGTCATGCCCACCCTGACACAGTAGTGAAGGTTTGGAGTGTAAAGCTCGAAAACTGTAGAAATGCATCCCGGTCAAAGACGCTGTGACAGACAGATTCTTCTCTTTATTTATATAGATAAGTTTTAATGTAATATAATTTTGTTAATTTATTACTGTGCTATTTTAAACTGAAACAAAACTGTTATTTTTCTTATTTTTATTTTAGTGGGGGTAAAAAATTGTTGACATAATTTTTTAGCGGGGTTCTTGAATGTTTGACAGTTGTTGACAAGGGGGTAAGGGGTAAAAAACTGCCTAAAATTTTTTGACATAATTAATGGACGACCCCTAAGGTGGGTGGTGTATAGAGTTGAAACGGTGAGAGAGGTAAGGGGAAGAATCTGGATATGATTTGTAAAAGAGCGGTGTTTTCAGTTTTGATTGAAAGACCTGTGGAGAGATGGCAAGAGGTGAGGTTTGGTGAATTTGTACGATTCATCAGACATTTGTCGAAATACGGAGTTTGTTCAAGAGAGGTGACACAGCTATGGCTTAGTATGGAGTGATTTTACTGATGAGGTGACGGAAGGGCGGAAGAGGAGTGTGTTGATGGTAAAGTGGTTGGAATGCGAACAGCAAAAGAACAGAAATGGTCATCACTTCTTCACAGTCAGAAATGCTTTATGTGCTTTTCTTTAGGCAAATTCATCAATAACATAGAGAAATCCAGCAACTTTGCCTTGCCACTGTTGATGTTCAAAGTTGCTAATCTGTTCAAACATTCTTGCATCATTCTAGACCAAAAGTATGATTTAATTCATTTTAGAACACTGAAGCTCCTCTCACCAGAGGCCTCTGCTGCTGGCAGTGAAAGAAAAATATGCCTTGTGATGAGGACATTTGGGAGATCAGTGCCCAATCTTGTGTTATCAGCTAAATTATGGGGAGCTTCATCACTGGAGCAGCTTTGCATAACTGATTGTTTGTATGGTCTATATCGTCACAGGACAAACTAAACCCAATGTGTGAGGGGTCATCCATAAAGGATGTCCACAATGAGGGCTAGGGGTCATCGAAATGCAGACAAGGGGGAGGAGGTTATGACCAGTGCAGACGTCTGCTTCTAAACTTTGAAATTTGATAGTTTTTTAAACACCACAATGTTTCAACCTTCCCCGAAAGACGAAAAGGTCAGTGAAGTGATTGTCTAAACCGCATGCATGGCATAAATTACTGCGACTTTAAAGAGGCTTTTATTAGTGCACATCCTGCGATATGAAACCCAAACTGTCACTGAAACGTGCACAGGAACTTTGGAATAATTGTAAAAATAATGATGATGACATTAAAAATTGGTTTAGGCGTGCGGAGGTAAGGTCAAATGCGGACAAAGGAGGTGGGAGGGGTAGGTCATATTTTGCGGACGTCCTTTATGGACGACCTCTGAGAGTGTCATGTGTTGTTGAAGTCCACATGCATCTAAATCTACAAACCGTAAAGGTATCAGACATCCATGTGACCTAGTTGCCTGCACTAGACCTTGTCCAAGGGCGGTTTGCTTCAGAGGCGTTTTAGGAATGAAAACATGAGTGGTGGTAGAAATTGCAGACCATGGGAATTAATGTCATCGGCTGTTGGGTAGAAATCACGATTGCATCTCTATAATTTCAGCCATTACTAATCCTGCAGCTTTATCAACTTCTCGGCTCAGAGAGGCGCTATAGAAATATCCGGAATAAATAGGAAAAGAAAAAATTAGTTTAAATCCAATTAATGTTCAAATTCCTAAGTAGAGCATTCTAATGATAAAATGTTTAGAAAGACAGTGTATCAGCCCTAGGGACCTCACGGTTATGCGGACGGGGGCGGAGCGAATACGTGCTGGTCTTGACAGGTAACGCCCTTTAACAGAAGACAACAATAGTCTACAATAGGCTGACCTAGCGGTGTAGCGTGTTGGTAGAAATTACGAGAAATTAAATACTCTGAAATACACTAAAGAAAACCGCACACTTTGGTAAACGTAGTAAATACGGGAGTAACACAAATTCCTATACTATCGCTCATCAACAAAAACCGCAAAATCCCAAACACAGCATCGACTTTGAAAGTTTAGATCAAAAAGGAAACAAAACAGTACGTCATTATTTTATATAGCGCATGACACATATTCGTGACATTTATAATAATATTCATGTGCGATTTACCTATATTTTACCTGCATTAATCTTTATGTTAAAGATTAACGCAGATAGACCTTTCCCCTTCGACTTTCTCTCAGGAAGAGTAGGCCCAACGAAAACGTAGACCCGTGCCAATCAATCAATCAATTTCTCTTATCTTTAAAAGCAAGTTGACAAAATCGCAGTTTGTAACATAGTACAACTAATTGACAGCTGGGCATCTCTGTTCTGGTCTGTCAGGAAAATCCATTATTTCCAAGGATATCGTAATTGCACAGTTTACCATAATTTGCTGGATTTATTCGTTAACTTTTATTTCTAAATTCCTGGTAACAGCTTCTCAGTTGGGCCATCTGCGCAGTGATAATTGTCATGAGGACAATTATTCTACAATTCTGCCTCAACCTTTTTTTTTTACTGAATTTCTCTTTCTCCAGTATAAAGTTCTGGGTGTTTGAGACGATATATTTTTCTGTTGTAGGCCTAGCGAACTACTGGCCGCTTTTGACGCGCAGCGAGTATTCTCCTGCCATCTAGCGAATAGAAGTAGAAGGTTGACTATTTTTTTCGCTAGACGTTGGTAGCTGTACCACGCAGTATTTAGCTAACGTGTGTTTCTACTAATACGTCAGACAAATGGAAGAAACGGGAATTGATATTGTTATTTTGAGAATTTTTAGCCTTAACCTCCTTGTTCAACAAAATTCAGGCTGTGCAAAAAGCCTGGTAGTCTAGTGATTAGTATGTTGAACAAACATCGTTTACCGAGACATCGGCATATAGGCCTAAGCCTGACTATAATTGAGTTGTGAAAGATAATTAAATTATCAGGCAATCTATACATATAATTTGCCAGATCTGTGTGTGATACGATAAACGCTCTCTTCCTCCCTTTATTCCTCATAGCCCGAAGGGCGACGGGGGAGGTAGATAGACAAAAAGACGGATGAATTCATAGACACACAAACAACCTCTACCTGCCTCCCTCTTTCTGTCGACGGCAGAGAGACGCAAAGACGGATTCTTGGAGGGGAATATAAAACATTATGGGCCAGGAATTATTATGCCTCTATGAGTCTTTACTCTTGGAGAAAATATACTGTAGGCCTATAGCATTTAGAAATTTTTAAAGCACCTCTGTATATTCTGTCCACAATATATAAATTGCATGTGTCTGCTGAAATCAGACATCGGCCCTAATTGAACAATGAGAAATTATTTTCTAGCCAATGGCAGGCAATCCCGTTATGGGATCAAAGAAAAGATGTATAAATAGCAGTCAATAAACTGCCCTTTCATTGTCTTACAAAATCTTAACCAGCCAAATTAGTAGGCGATTTCGTTGTGACTGACGTCTTGCTGTTGACTACACTGGCATTTAAAAGGTCTCCATGTCTCTATCAAAATTATAATATATAGGAATATCAATTAGGGCCTAAATTAGGTCCATTCTTATTACTGAAAATAGGTCGAGTCGTTAAGTGCATCATATCCTCCCAGATTTAGAATCTGCCAGGTCCGTTCGGGGTGGTGAAAGCACTAGTGCCGTCGAGGATGTAAACCGGCCATGATCATTAGGAACTTCTGTTTGGTATAGGAGAATGGATGCAACTTAAACTCATTTGCACCACAGATGACCCTTAACGAACGCCCTTCATACCAAACCTATCCTGTCTTGCGTCTTGCGAACAACTACGTAAATTCTTCACAAATTCTGTCTTTCCTCTTGATATATTATGACGTCATACGGACTATCTTGTGGATCATTTGGCTGGTGCACCATCCATCGGTTGCGTCAACATCTATATTTAGACCTAAATAATTATAGATATCGATGATCGGTTGTTGTCTGGTGCACCATACACGGTCGCTATAGAAGTTACTGATTAATAATAATGCTAGTAACTCCGTCACTGCCCGTGCTCTGGCAGTGCCAATCTCAAGCCTAGAAAAAGAAGAGGGCGACGCTAATCCGTTTTGTCAGGACACAGCGTTGTAGCTAGTCAATACTTTGATTACTATCACTACAACAACAACAACTACTACTACTACTGCTACTACTACTACTACTACTACTACTCTACTACTACTCCTTTTTCATATTACTAAAACTTGCTCTTCACCTAACTAAACTTACTAAATCAGCATGCGCTACCGAAACTAGCCCTGTTCCTCCTGGGTTCCGGTGCAGTTTTGTTTCAATCTTACCTCATCGCGTGCGATTTACCACTTGCAGTCGGCAAAACACCGGGTAAGGCTTGGACGCAACGCCGGTTTAATTCATTTATCTAGCGCCGACTGCGAAGCCTCGAGTCTTAATGGAAGTGGCGGGAGGAAGAGGCTTTTAACTTCAGTGCGCATTTTAGATTAGAAGACCATTCGGCTATGTGATACTATAGGCCAAAATCCTATACTATAGCCTATACGGAAGTCTAACCTAAAGGCTAAAGCCTCAGACGTATATAGACGCACAGCCAGACAGACGGACGGACGGTGTCTCTGCCTCTGTGTTGAACTGGACTGTGATCATGGGCGGCGATCATGGGGGGTAGAGGGGAACAAGTCCCCCACCTTTAAGAGTGGGGGACAAACCATACATTTGACCCCCTCACTTTTTGAAGAAGCCCCAAATAGTCGTCAAATTTTTCCCTAAAAATGGTTTTAAAAAATTCGCGCTCGCATTTTTTACCTCTTATTTTTACCAGATCAGTTCAACAGTGTCCTCCCCATCTGTGAAACAAGATCGCCGCCGGTGATCGTGAAGTCCAAATTTCTAAAGCGCTACTGTAGAGAAGGACACCAGCTTCATATGCTCAATTCAGAGATTGAATAATGAGCAGCATGAGGCTTGCATTCATATAGCACTATCAGTAGGCCTAATATAGAGGTTTATTATCGTAATCTCGAGATTTCTACAGCGCCCAAAAAAGCGAAGTCGCGGGAACCAATTTATTCACTTATTCAACTGAATCGTATGTTAATAACAGTTTCAGCACATTATATTCTATATAAAATATATTTTGGTTTCAGATTATTTCAGCGATGTTAAGTAAGTAAGTAGGCCTATTTGATAGTTGACATAACACAATCTGGTTAAGAATCCCAGAGAGAATCCACATCAAAGTTTTATTACTAACCGACAACTCCCTACAATGTTCCCAGCTGCAGGTAGGCTTAGGCATATATCTCCGCGATCTCTTCACAATCCAGGCAACCTGCTCCACCCGATCATCATCCTATCTCAGTCTTTCCTCGACCGCCGGTCACCACCAATCTCAAGTTTTCCAACCGAGCCACATCCAACACAGCACTGTTTAGGCTTACGCCGCTGGAACGATCTCCCTCATGAGTTCCGCAGATTCTCTGTTCTTCTATCGTCATTACAACCCGTCCTCCATTATCCTCTTCATGCTCCTCTATCTATCACCCCTCGGGCTTTCCACTCAAAACTGAAGCCTCACCTTTTCAAGAACTCCTATACACATAATTCCTATTCTTCTCGCCATAAACAGGTCAGGTTCGTCCGTTAGGCAAACTAGGCATCCGCCTAGGGCCGCCGATTTTTAGGGGCCGCCAATTTTCCATTTTTTCGAAATAAACATAACAAAATAATTTCTGGAAATTCATAAATTAAACAACGTTGGATTATTTTTTAATTATTATTCGCTAGATGGAAGTATTATAGTGTTGGTGTAATAAATTACGTTCTATTAAGGTAGCGTTCACAGTTAAGTTAATCATAAGTTTTTGCCTAGGGCTGCCAAAAGTTTTGAGCCGGGCCTGGCCCTAAACGACACCCGCCTTAATCGTAATCGTAATCTCGAGACTTCTACAGCGCCAATAAATTGCATGAACAGTGTATTTCGTTTATCTAACTGAGAGATACCTACAGTATAAATAATAATTATTTATACTGTGAGATACCTGTAATGATTTATTGTTAAATAATTATTTTCTTTGATTAGATTGATATGAACCTTGTTAGCACATATTATGAACTGAATTGTAATTGATTTGTAAATGATTATCATGGATAGCAATAAAGATATTGATTGATTGATTGAATACCTACTTACTTATTTAAATACTTATTGGCGAACTCAAGGAATATAGAATCCTCGTTGGGAACTATAACAAGACGTGATATAGTTTCGTGTGACTTGTGAGGCCATGTTATGTGTACATCTCATCGATATCTATATTTAGACCGGTCTAAATATAGATATCGATGGTACATCTTAATTCAGTCGAGATTGAACTACGTTTTTATCGAAGACTCCTTATTATTAATGCAATCGGAAACTACAGGCATAGTTTCTAAGGATTACCGGAACGCATCCGAGCATTTTGTATGCAATGATGGAAGACACGAGCCCAATTAAATCGCCGAATGACTCACGGCTGTATCGGTAACTGACGCCATTTTGCTAGAGAAGGGTTTCATGTAACTTTAAAATCGAAGTTTTAAGCTCTGATAGATCGCTCTGTTTTGTCGAAATTCGTTGAAAATTCTTTGCTGTAGGGCAGCCCAGATTTCCAAAGTCTAATTGGTTTTAAAGTAGACAAGTCCCTACATAGTAACCGTCTCAGAGGAGGATTGAACCCGTACTCTTTAAATACTGAGTATAGCGTTAAAACATAGTACAGAAATATCGTATTAAATTCCTGTAACCCAACGGTAGCGCTCGATAACTTATGCCTTATGAAGTAGTGGTAGAGTGTAAGCTTAATAACTTTTGCCTTTTGTTTTGAAGTAGTCGTGTAATGGCACTTGCGGTAAACATACCTGCTGGCGACATTTTGAGTAGAAGAAGAACGCAATCAAGGGGTTAAGAACGCTTAGGTGCAGTGATAATTTAGCTTTTAAAATAATTCATAACTTCTTAATTCCTAATACTTACTTGCTTACTTGAGCAGAAGTAGGTGGCTGTGAACTGCATACCAATTCATGGCTATTCTCGTCTGTATATGGATTTCGTCTGTATTTCGTAGTGTTGTGAAACTGGCAAACGGGTTGACTGCGCTGCTGATTTCCGATGCAAATAATGAACAAGACATTTCGGACGACGCGCCTGGCGACCGGTATGACAATGATGTAGAGATGACTGACGTCACCGAGAACAGCAGCCCTGGAACAGATTCGGATGGAAGTCGAAGTGAAAGTGAAAGTGACAGTTCTGACAGTGCATCGTCTGTTCAAGACTTTGCTGGTGAATCACAAAGCATCATCAGCAAGAAAAAGAACTTCAAGAAATTGGTTTGTTCTCAAAAATGAAATTTTGATTACTAGTAATTATAATCGTAATCATCATCAGGATCCATGGGCCAAACGCCCTTAGGTGCCCAGTGCATGATTCATCAATTTTTTCCAAAGTCCTCGGTCTTGTGCTGATATTCTTAAGCTGCGGAGATCTTGTTTGCACCAATCTTCTGTTGGGTCTGCCCCTCTGCTCATTTCCATCCATATTTCCTATCACCACAGTTTATATTTTTCTGTTGGTTGTCATCCATTCTGCATATATGCCCAAATAGTACTATGATAACAATCGTTATCACTAATATTGTTACGGTAATCATAAAATTTATTATCAATTTTATGTAGTCGTTATCATAAGCATTATATTGATTGTTATTGTTTTAAGCTGTTATTGTAATTGTGATCATAGTTATAATCATTGTAATTTGTGATTGTTATATTTGTGATCATTATGATAAATCTATTGATAATCATTATTGGAATTGATGTAATCATTATTGTATCTGAACATTTATAAAATGCAGTGTTTGCTAATTAGAGGCGTTCCCAGTGCAAAAGACCCAGTGAATAGAAAGTGGTTTTAAGACAACAGAAAGAGGTACTTAGGCCTCTAACCATGTCGATTTTCAAAGAGAGTTGATTCCAGAGTCTAGGGCCAATGCAAGCAAAGGCTCGAGTTTTGGCAATAGTAGACTTTGTCCTGTTTCGTGGGACAAGAAGATCATGGCGGTTGAGTGAGCGTAGTGGACAAAAATGCAGCAGAAACTGGCCGACAGACAAGGTCAGTGAGGTCACGTAGATACTTGGGCACTAAGCCAGTATAAGATTGACAGAGTACAGAAGTATCTTAAGCTGTAAGGGTAAGGGGAAGTCACCAGTACAAGTGATCAAAACGTAACAGAGAAAATATGAGACGAGTGTGGAAGTCAGGCTATTAATCTGGCTGCAGCATTGAAAACAGTCTGTAGGTCATTTTGTAGGCCAATGAAGATTATTGTAGTTATTGATATCATTAAATGTAATTGCAACTTGTAGGCTGCTGTTGCCATATGCATTGGAGTGGGAAGCTTCAGTGACCCTGCAGACCTTCCCGGCTTGGCGCATCTTCTGGAGCATTGTGAGTCTGTGCTCTTTTCTTACACTGAACATCTAATCAATCCACCTATGATCTAAGCTAATTATACATGCATAATTATATACATCCACCATAATCCAGGGTAATCTAGTCTACTCCAACATAGGTGAGTGTACTCTAATCCAATCCAGTGTTATCTAATCTAAGCCACAATGATCCATTGTGTTCTAATCTAATTCAATGTAGTCCTATGTAATCTATTCCAATCGAATGCCACTATAAGCTGAAGGCAAGAGGATGCCACCGATTGGTTTGTTTTAAAGGTTTATGCAAAATTCCAATTTCAGTAACTAATTGGTTTATTTGGCTGGCTGGTTGGCTAATTGTGATTGATTGGTTGTGCTTGATTGATCAAGTGATTGTGTTTGATTGATTTATCGGTTGATTGATCAATTGATTGCAAATCCTTGATTGATTGAAGGATTGGATTGTGCTTGGTTGATTTTTTGGTTGATTGATTTAGTGTTTTGTAATTGCTTGGCAGTGGTTTTTATGGGTAGTAAGAAGTACCGCAAAGAAACTGGATTCGATGAGTTTGTCAAAGCTCACGGAGGTAAAAGCGACGCTTTTACCGAGTGCGAAAAGGTACGTGAGTCTTTCCGTTGTCAGAGTGACACAACCATTTCTGATTGATTGATTGATTGTTTGATTGATTGATTGGTTAGAACACCATTCGTAGGAATTAATTCTTCTTTGAGTCAGCAATTGTGAGTGGCTTGCTCAAGGTCCCTACGCAGGGGAGGAGGATCGAACCCATACTCCCTGCATTGCAAGGCGAGCGCTCTTTACCAATCAGCTACGATGAATTGAGACGATGCCCAATGCAAAGTAAGGTGTTTGTAACTGAATTTTAAGGACTTGAATGCTTGAGAAGAAATCTCTCAGTAATAACTTCTCATTAACCCCTTCCCTGGGGAAGCCGTATATATACGTCCAAAAACAGGCTTAAAGCATATAAATTCCCCAGGGAAGGGGTTAATAGATTTGTTTTGTGGGTTTTCAGACCGTATTTTCTCTGGATGTTGACCCGAAATTTCTTGAAGAGGCCCTCAAGCGTATCACACGTTTCTTCATTGATCCGCTGTTGAAGACAGAGGCCATCGCCCGGGAAATTGATGTGATCCAAAAGGGTAATTACGTCTAGAATATTCATCTTGCTAATAACTCATATGAATATTAGCGTTACTTTTACTAATCATGATGCAGAAATATTATCAGCACCGTTAACCTTTCAAATCAGCAACATGAATTTCATGAAAGAAATTCTAAACATATGTGACGGACTCCTGGCCTGCCGGATTGAGCCCCTGAATAGAATCCTGCATTCTGCTGCCTGCTGATCCCCAGGTTGGCAGTGTCTGAGTATATGAGGGATGTCCTCCACTGGCTCCCCTACCCACAGTGCATCATTTACCGAATCTCTACTTTGGTCTGGAGGTGCTTTGAAGGCTTGGCCCCTCCACACCTGCGGGAGCTCTGCTGTCCCACCTTATGTTCGCAGCGCCGTTGCTCTTTCCACTCAGCTGCACAAGCTGAGCTTATTGTTCTCCGTGCATGGACAGCCGTATGGCAGCAGCGTGCCTTCACCCCATGACCTTGAATGGGGTCCCTACCATGCTTCACCAAATACCGACTGGTCATTTCACCTCGTTTCTTACTGCATTGTTCAACCGGGGGTTGGGTTGGGAGTGCTCTTGAGTAAGCTTCTTGAAGGGGCACTGTCCAATCTCATGTTCGCGGCACCATTGCTCTCTCCGCTCAGCTGCACAAGCTGAAGTTATTGCTCCCTACGCACGGACAGCCATATGGCAGCACCGTGCCTTCCCTGGCTGGCCCCATGACCTGGAATGGGCTCCCTACCAAGCTCCATCAAGTACTGATTGGTCATTTCACCCTGTTTCTTACTGTCCTCAAAACTGTATTATTTGACCATGGTTTGGCTGGGAGTGCTCCTGAGTAGGGGCGCTACATAAAATTTCTTTAATAATAATAATAAAACTGCTTTAATAATAATTATAATATGTGTTCGTAAATGCCATTGCATATCATGAATATTCATCATAAATGCTAATTCATATCGTGAATATTCATCATAAATGCTAATTCATATTGTGAATATTCAAGGTGGATGGCCACATTGTCCAGGGTAATGTGATTGTTTTGTTTTTCTGGTTCAGAGTTTCAGAAAGTCCTTTCAGACGATGGTCCACGACTAGAGCAACTCCTCGGAAAGCTTGCCGATCCGTCACATCCTATGGCCAAATTCCTTTGGGGTAAATGACAATATTTCAAATTTTATTTACCATTGTGGTACGCGAGTAAAACGAAGAAAACCCTCTCGCGGTGTGAATTTGTTTTTATTTTTATTTTCTTAAGAATTGTTTGGGCCGGATAAAAAGTGTTGGTGGGTTGGATCTGGCCCGTGGGCCATAGTTTACCCTTCTCTGATATGATCCTTCTGGATATCAAAAGTTAGGGATAGCATTTTTCTGGGATGGTAATATTATTATTATTTTCCCTGAGGTATTTACGACCCATTAGGATTGTATAAATTTAGGGGAGCATGATTCTGGAATGACTAATCTTTGCTGATATATTTTTTCGTGAACAGGGTCTGTCGAGACACTGGGCACGACTCCAAAGCTGAATGGGATCGACGTAGCGGCGCGGTTAAAGGAATTTCATAAACAGTTTTACATACCAACCAATATGACCCTTGCCATACAGGCAGCTGGTATGTCGAATTTGTCATTTTCTTACCTCATGTTACCATATCATGTTACAGAACTTTG
Source organism: Allolobophora icterica (assembly GCA_963556255.1). NCBI lineage: Eukaryota > Metazoa > Annelida > Clitellata > Crassiclitellata > Lumbricidae > Allolobophora > Allolobophora icterica. The sequence goes on from OY744613.1 coordinate 8,595,492, forward strand.
TGTTACTATAGTGTTTTACCTTGCATTATAATAGCATAGCTTGTTACCTTATGTTGCCGTTAATTATGTTACAGAACTTTGTGTTACCATAGTGTTTTACCTTGCATTATAATAGCATAGCTTGTTACCTTATGTTGCCGTTAATTATGTTACAGAACTTTGTGTTACCATAGTGTTTTACCTTGCATTATAATAGCATAGCTTGTTACCTTATGTTGCCGTTAATTATGTTACAGAACTTTGTGTTACCATAGTGTTTTACCTTGCATTATAATAGCATAGCTTGTTACCTATTGTTGCCGTTTATTATGTTACCTTACCTTGCCTTATGGCACCTTGCCGTGTTACCTTGTGATCTGTTACGGTTACCTTGTTAACTTACCTTATTTTACCTTCATTTCTTTTGGCATTTTTCAGAATCGCTTGATGACCTGGAAGAGATGATTGTAAGAATTTTCTCCGTGATACCGTCCTCGTAAGTTTTGTATTTCGTTCATTCATGCATTCATTTATTCCCCATTCATTCGGTTTTATTAATTAAATAATTCATGCAGTCATTCATTCATTCCACATTAATTGGTTTTCATTAATTACGTAACTCATCCATTCATTCATTCATTCATTCTTTCATCCCCATTCATTTGGAGTCCATACATCCATGCATTCATTCATGCATTTGTACTTTAATTCATTTGTTCATGCCTTCATTCATTCATGCCTTCATTTCTTTATTAAATCATTCATTCATTCATTCATGTGTTCATTCATTCATTAATGCCTTCTTTCATTCATTCATTCATTCATTCATTCAATCAGTTCTTTATTAACTCACACATTCGTGTATTTGCTTTGTTTCTGTTTTATTTTCCTTAGTGCTAACGCCAAGCCGAGTTTCAGTGACCTAAATGTGAGTCTGATCTTGAACTGTGTTCTTTATTTTAAATGAGGTCAAAATTTGTATTTAGGTCAGAACAGGTTAACATTTAAGTAGGTCAAAACTTGTATTTATCTCAACATTTAATAAGGTCATATATATCAGAATTTTGATTAGGTAAAAATATTTCAGTAGGTGAAAACCTTTTAAGTAGGTCAAAACCTAAATTTTATTTAAGTCAAAATGTCTGCATAGGCCAGAATGCTTGATTAAGACAACACATTTTTTGCCTGCTATTTCTGATGGAGAAACCTGGGACTAGTCCCAGGAGAAACAGGCAAAATTTTCTCATTTCTATTTTATCTGCCGTGATAATTCTCCAGCTTAGATTAAATTAGATTAGAGTAAATTACTGGTAAGATCAATTAGGGCCTATATTAGGATCTTCTCTGCTTCTCAGTTTGATGCGATGTCGTGATTTTTTCAGCCTCCATTCTACAGCCCGGCGTTCCGCAAGATTGTTAAGGGTAAGCTCGCACAGGGAAAGATCTGGTTCTTTCGAAAGAAATTAGGACCATATTGGGCCTATATTATGGTAGATGTAATTGCAAATTTATATAGGGCCACAAAAGGTGAGATCTGTGGGACAGCCAGGACACAACTATCTGAAAACTTAATTATCGCTGGAGTTGGGCTTGAAGCACCTTTGAACAGGTATCATGGAGGGGTGCTGTACAAGTCCTCTGGATGAAACCTATGGTCAGGGGAGAGACCAAGACCTCCCTAAGATAAAGTAGGTCATCATAGTTTATGGTATCGCTCTATGTAATCTCAAGTGTTGCCTTATGCTTCATACTTTGTTACCGATCTTAGCATTTGGCATACAACAGGTTACCATTCTTTACCCTTTTTGTAATGTGGATTCGATATCCACTAACTCCATAAGGTTGACTCAGCCTTTACTTACTAGGGGTGAATGTAAAATGAGCAGTACTACTACTATGTAAACTTACTACTATATAATGGAATCTTAATGTGTACTTGTCAGTTTGAAATTAATAAACGAATATTATTATTATTATTAAAAAGTACAGGTTCAATCTTACACTGAGACAGTTACTGTGTAGGGATCTTGAGCAAGTCCTATGGATTAGAGGTGTACCAATAGCCCTTTTTGGCGATTATGTCGATACCGTGTACATCCGATTATTGAAATAGCCGATACCGCATATGAGTCCGATTATTTTGTTATTATCCAATAGCTAGGCACACAATGTTTAAGGGTTATCAAGGAGTTTCCAGTCCTGTGTATAATAGGTCCTTGGTTTCTTCGGTCCATAGTAAGTAGTGCAATGCTAAATATAAATCAATAATAAGAAAAAAACAGATATTTGTGCTTATTTTTTAACAATTATTGTGCAAAGAAAAACTAATTATAAAGTGATTTGCATCGGCGCCGATTATTTTTTGCCGATGCAAATTATGCCGATTGCTCTAATAATGAATTGGGTAAAGGTATCAGTACACCTGCACCATATATTGATGCTTGGTCAATAGAAAATGGTGCTTAATAAATGCATAATAGCAATATTAATAAAAATAATAATATAATGTCAATAAAATGTTAATAATATAATTTCTTGTTTGTGCATAGTGGTTCCGATGGAGGAAATCAGTCAAGTGATACTCACGTGGAGTCTGCCAAGTATGAAGTCATTTTACGGGTACACAAGATTTACCTTCAGACATTCAGTTAATTTCAGTTTATGGAGTTGTTTGTTAAACTTTTTATTATTGTAGTAGATTAATTAGGCGGTAAGTCTTACTTTCAACGAGGTGTTCTTAATGACCGCACAGAAATTGAATCAAAACTGCTGCATTTTGGATTTCGATCTTTTAGGATTTTTTCCAGCAGACTGACCTACCTACCTGTGTATCAGTTTGATTATGGTTTTGTTTGGAGTGCCATCGATTGATGCCTTGAACAGTAGACTGGTAGTATAAAAGTTACTAATTAATTATAATGATAGCTTATAATAATAATAAGGCTAATAATAAAAATAATTATTGTAATAATAACAACAGGTACAATAGTTGTAATAGCAGTCAATAATAAGAAGACGAAACATAATTAATAATAATAAGACGAAGAATTATGATAATAATATGTTTTTTATCAAAATATATGGTAACTTGTGATGATGATAACGAAGATCATGAGTATGATGATGACGATGACTACCAACTATAGAAATGGATAAATAATTGAAATAAATAAATTCTAATGATTCATTTTGAATTATAATTATAACAATGGTTTTTGTTTGCAGTGCGAAACCAATGGTCTACGTTGAATGGCTGTTGGGCCACGCTGGAAAGGGTACCATCTCCTCCTATCTGCGTGAAAAGTGAGCAGTTTCTACAACCAGCTCTGTATAAATGACCATCTACATACATACTTACTTACTGGTGAACTCTTTCAACTGGCTTTGTATAGACAAGTTACTTGGAGAGAGTCAAATGTATAATGTCAAATGTGGGCAATAGTCTAGTGGTTAGCTGCTCGACTATCAATCGAGAGGTCAGGTTGAAATCCCCACCAGGGCAGAAATTTTCTTGAGATTTCTGCTCGATCTGCACCCCCTAACCAACTCGGCTAGAATGAGTACACTGACTTTACACTGTCAGTGGGAGGATGAGACGGTGAGGGAGAGGGCTGGCCATACGCCCCTCGTATGCCGAGGCTGAGAAAATGAAGTCGCTTCATACTCATGGCTGCCTTTCAGGGCTAGCTTAAGGGACTGCTCTTCCTATGTGTACATTACTGGATTTGTAAATGGTTGCTTGTGCCACCTACCAAATGGTCAGTCATTAAAGATTCCACCAGGCATGATAATATAGAATCGCGCTTCTGCTTACACTTAAAGGGTGAATATAGGCCCGCATTAAGGGGGTGCTAAGGGTGCGACAGCACCTGGGCCCGCAGTTTTGAGGACCAACATTTTCGTAAATATGTGTACATTGACATTTTTTTTATTGTACTTTTAATTGGGACCCGCGCTGATGGCTACATAGGTAATCACAGCACCCGAGCCTGCACTAGCCTTAATGTGTGATATTCATTTAAAAGAGGTAAGTAATTATTTTGAACAATTATCACCATTCCTTGGCATGTGGTTCGTTATTTGCTGTTTGAAGACACTGTCATAACAAAGATGATTAGCGTTGCCCTCATCCTTTCTATAGGCTTGTGACTGGCACTACCACTAACGTTCATGTACTTTTACTGAAATGGGCTGCTCTTTTTCTTCCAGAGGATGGATCGTCGATCTTGAGGCCGGAAGTGATGAATCAGAGTTTCATAACAATAGCTCTGCCTATTTGTGTCAGGTCACAATCACATTGTCACAGGAGGGACTCCTCCATGTGTCTGAGGTCAGTTTCGAACGAAGGTTTGACTGTTATACCAGAGTTCATGCTGTAATGACGTGTGTTATAGGGAATCTGCAGTCTTCACTGTATGACATAACAAGTGGAAGAGAAGGATCCGAGTGGCTGACCCCTCTCCAAAGAGGGATTAATTCGAGCCTGAAGGGAAAGAAGAAGACTGTATGACATAACCTTCTCTTACAATGACCTTGTAGCATAATCTCATCATAGCAACTTCTTCATAACTCAGCTACTGCTAGGGCTATTCTCACTCTTTTCAGGATTCCTCTCCTCCTGCTTCTCCTACTCTTCCTCTTCCTTTTAATACCTATTCATGCGCCTCCTTGTCCTCTTCCTCCTCATCATATGAATTAGACAGAGCTGTAACGAGGATTTTAATTTCTATACTTAGGTAGTCACGGTCTTGTTTGAGTACCTGTTGATGCTCAGAACAGTTGGACCAGCACGCGAGGTTTTCGACCAGATCAAGACAGTAGCCGACAACAATTTCCGATTTACAGAAGAGGTAACCAGGTTTCTCTTGATAGCTTATGGTAAGCTGTTATGAGATAACAGGTAGCCGATTGGTTAGAGCGTTTGCCTTGTAACGTGGAGAGTACGGTCCGATCCTCCTCCCCTCAGACGGTTACTGTGTATGGACGAGACCTAAAGCAAGTCCTTCACTGACAATTGCTCAGTGCCATCGATTGACGCTTTGTCATTAGCTAGTGGTGCTTAATGAACGCATGATAATAATAATACTATAATGACAGCACAATCTCTTTACATAAGAAACTCTTCTTGGTTTTTTTTCCTGTCCAATTTTCAGTTATTTTCTTTTAATTATTAAATAGGTTGAACCTCAGGATTATGTACAGGAGCTGTCTCTTGCCATGCAATCATACCCACCCAAGGACTACCTGACTGGAGACAGACTTCTTATCAATTACGATGAGCAGGTAACCAGTCGTATTTATTATTATTTATTATTAGACGTATGTGGGAATTTGATCTAAGAAAAAGCCAGGCTTGTCCCGGTTTTCTCATTATTATTATTATTATCTATTAATATCATTGTTATTATTATTTATTATTGTTGTTATTATTATTATTGTTATTATTTGGTACTACTGAATTTCGGTACCGTTCGTAATTAACTAGACCTGCGTATCGGGAGATTAATACTGTAGAGCTAAACTGATCATTTTCGACATACGCGTACAGTACGCGTACGTATTAAGACTAGTTATATTGAGGTTCTTTGTGAATGATCAGATATACTTGTGGCATTTGTAACGTACATTATTTTTTTCGCTAACGTACGGTACACGTATGTTAGTCCGGCAAGTAACGTACGGTTGCACTATGAAACAGACCGACCGACAGAATAACAGACATCGGTTATTATATTGTTTGTTATTATTATTATTAATATTATTATTGATACACATTCGATGATTCTGTAAAAGCATTAAATAAACAGTGATAGATTATCGGTGCATTATGAACACAGCGCTGTAGAAGTCTAAGCTTAGATTTGTCCTTCATGTTTTGTGATTTTCCTTCAGTTGTTGCGTGATTGTGTCAACTCGCTTACGCCAGACAAGCTCAATGTCATGATCCTTTCGCCAACTTTCAATGAAGACGTCACATGCAATCAACAGTGCAGATGGTTTGGCACAAAATACAGCATACAGGGTAACCACTTTATAATTTACACAATGATAATAATTACTATTATTACTTTTATTATTATTATTAGTAGTGTTATAATTATTATTATTAATATTAATGTCATTATTATTATTATTATTATTATGAGTTTAAAAGCATCGATATTGTTTGGAATGGCTTAGTAATGCTATTTGTTAATATTATTATGTTATAGCTAGATGCCCGTTCTAAGATGGTAAAAGAAATTTGAAAATGTATTTTCCAATTGTACTTCATATTACCCTTGGGGGTTAACCTGAACCTGAGTTCATGTTATGTCTGCACTGTTCACATTACCTCCTCTCTGAGTTACCTGAATGATTAGTTCTTATGCTTACAACTCATGATACGTGTTTATATACTCTGCAACACTAGAGCAAAGACTCGGAAACAAACTGACATAACTATGCAAAATGAATGATACAATAATTGCCCTCATTTGACACTGATTTTCTTGAGTTACTATAACATTTACTTCATATGCAAGATTTGCTTGTTTCATATGTAGTTGATGTAATTGTGATCTACTTATTGTACATCATACAGTGGGGTAATGATAGTTTAATGATAAATATTGCCGTTTATTATTATTATTATTATTATTATTATATGAGATACTGTATTGTATTGTATATGGGCTTTTATAATGCGCCTCTCGCAGTATCGACCATTCAGAGGAGATACATGATTATGTGAGAAAGTCGATAAGACTAATGAAAAATGGGCCCCATTAATTTGAGGCAGTAATCTGAAATCGTAGAGGATATGATGAAATCGCCGAGGATATGATGAAATCGCCTTCAAGCAGGTTACCAGAGATAACTTGAAATTGATTTCATCCTACCTCTCGGTAATCTGAATATGATTTCAGGTAACCTCAGGGTAAGGTGAAGTAGGGATAATCTGAAATTGCTACACCATACTGTCTGAATACTTTTGAATCTTCTTTTCTGAGAATTTTGGTGCCTCTGTTTATAGATATTCCCACTGAGTGGGTGGACAGATGGACAGGTTAGTTTACAAACTCATTAACTAGCTCAGTAAAGTAAATGATTAACAGATTTGTTAACTAGCTCATTACTAAACGCACTAACTAACTGATTAACAGATTAATTAACTGGTTCTTTGGCAAACTCATTAACTAGTTGATTAGTAAACTCATTAACTAACTGATTAACTGATTAATTTACTAGCTCATTAGCAAATTCATTAACTGACTCATTTATAATCTCATCGAGGCAACATTTCAGCAAGTACAGCATAGTCCAGAAGGTTAATTACATGTGATGCACCATAATAATAATAATAATGATAATAATAATGATAATAATAATAATAATAATAATAATAATAATAATAATAATAATAATAATTGGTAACTTCTATTGTCTAATGCACAAACATCCACCGATAGTGCACCAAAGCCAAGCAGTAATCAGGTCAACTTCCAGAAAATCTCTCCTCTAAGACAGTCTTCCCATAATGTGCTTTGCGATAACTTAAAATCTGATGTTGGCAATTTTAATCTTAATTTGTTCAGATTAACTCTTTAACTACCAGAGGTAAAAAATCCTGTGACTGGAGGAAAATCTTTGATAATCTTGGTGACCATAAGCAGCGTTATTCCGTTTACCAAGGTCATTAAACAGACAGCATAAAATTGCCAGATATATCCGGCACTCATGGGAATACAATTTATTTCCAAGATAGGGAAGTGATCTTGGCTTTAGTGTGCCATTGGTTGATGCCTTTATGCATTAGACACTGGTGCAATAGAAGTTACTAATTATTATTGGTGGTTTTTCTTTTGTTTTTTTTATGTTTTTTTATATTTTTGTTGTGTTTTGTATTTTTTCTTTGAAAAAATTCCAGCGGTTCAACTGAATAGCCAGCTGCAGCTGCCACCGCGAAATGAATTCTTAGGTTAGTCAAATCTGGCTGTTTTGTCTTCACCTGCACATGTATATTGCGCCTTTTAGACATATCTGAAAGGCACTGTAGCACAGCATTGTAGATGATCGAGACATGATCTATCTTGCCCTACCCTACTCTGCAATACCATTGTTCTACTAGACCCTACCACATTCGATCATATCCTGTCTCCATGTGGCCTGTGTGGAAAGGCTTTGCAAAGTGGCATTATATAAATTCGCATTTACATTGCCTTAATATGTTTGTGTTTTTGAACTTTCAGCAACGGACTTCACTCTGAAGACTACAGATGATCCACAATCAACAGTACGCTCGAACAACATCTTCCTTTTTCATAGTGCAGTTTAAAAATGCATCTTTGAGAGGTTCTTAAAAGACTCTGCATAAATGTGTGGATATGGCGGTCGAGATTAGTCAATTGGTTAAAAAGCAGTCGCCTGGTAACACGGACAGTACGGGTTCGATCCTCCTCCGTTGAGACAGTTACTGTGTAGGGATCTTGAGCAAGTCCTGCACTCACAGTTGATGTGCACCATTGATATTCTATTGTCTGGTCAAGTGCATTTCTGAACTTTGGAAGGAGGGTAACATCAAATACAGTTTCATTGTATTTTATTGTATTGTGTCAGACGAATATTTTACTCTGTTTTTTAGATACCAATCATGATTTCAAAATCCGACGTCGTGAGAGTCTGGCACAAAATGAACAATAGATTCAAAGTCCCTCTTGGTAAGTGGTATTCTCTAGAAGACTTTAAGCTGGGTATGGTGTGGCTGGTGGTAATGTTTGCAGTGGTGGTGGTCATTGTGAAGAAAGAAGACGAGGTGGCGGCGATGGTTGATGGTGTGGGGAGCCAGTCATTGTGGAAGTGTGGGGAGTAGAGAGTGATACAGGAATGGGGAAAGCGGTAATACCACGGTAAAATCCGCGGTGATGGAGTCAGAAGCGGCGGTAATACCGTGGGGATGGTAACAAAGCCCGCCGTATTACCGTGGGGATGAAATACAAGTGCTGTATTTACCGCGGTAACGGTTGTAACTTTGTCCACTGTACTAATTCACTATCTATTTTGATAACCGGGTCTGCATTCAATGTTACTCTTCGCACTACATAATTGAAATCCTTGAATATTCGACATCTTTTCAACTCCAGTTGCATACTGTGTATTTAAAAGTCCAAGATTTTAACTTAATTGTTTAATGTGAATTGGGACGGAAACACACCTAATGAGGACGGAGCGGGGATGGGGACAGACTTAATTAATGGGGATGGGGTGGGGACGGGAACAGACCTAATGGGGATGGAGTGGAGATGGGGACAGACTTGATGGGAATGGGGTGGGGTGGAGTAAAAAATTGTCCCCGTGTCACTCTCTAGTGGGGAGTCAATAATTGTAGAGGTGTGGGGTGTCAGTGGTTTTGGTGATGGTGCATTTAGCTATGGAATTGATGTCTGTTTCAGTCTATGTCTACGTCTACCTAGTGAGTGAATGCTTCAGCCGAACCGTTACAAGGTAAACAATCGAACGATCTATCATTCAGGCAATCAATCGAATGATCTATTAATCAATCAATCACACAATCAGTCGATCAATCAGTTGGGTAACCAATCCACCAAGCAGTTAAACAAAGAATCAGTCAAAGAATCAACTCAACCAATCAAATGAGCAATCAGACAAGGAATCAGTCAGCCACTCAACCAATCAGATAATCAATCTGTCAGATAAACAATCAGTCGACTGCTCAATCAATCAGACAAGCAGTCATTTCGCAATTCAATCCGGCAGGCAATCAACTGGTGATTCTGTCTTTAATCAAGATTTAAACTTGCTGTTAATGAGTATTTCTGATGTAATTTTGGTGATTGTAATGGTAGATACAAATTTACATAGCACCATTTCAAGAGAGACTCATCAAAGACCCTAAACTTCCACATTTGTTGGTCGTCAGGAATCCGTTGATTGGTTCCACGTGTGTGTGTGTGTGTGTGTGTGGCCCAACACTGGTGACTTCTCATTTACTGAGCATTGTTTTGCTAACCAGTGCGATAATCCAGCTCTTAATTACATTTAGCATCGTACAGGCCAGCACAGATCTGTTTTGCTTTTCGATTGACACTATATATATTCCAATTAGATTATTTTGCAATTCTTTGATAAATGGTCATAATTATCTGTTGGTTTCAGTGTCTGTTTGTCAGACATCTTCGTTGAATTGATCAGGAGAAGTCTCTTGGAAGTTTCCCATGATGCGGAGGAAGCAGATTTGAGGTAATTAGGTTTACTAAGTAACAAGTACAGATGTTTACATGGTATTTATATATCTATATATCTATATGTAGTATATTACAGATATTATATATGTATTATATATACATTATGTTTATATATTTTAAATTATATACTGTGCATAAAATGCATGCATACATAATATAGCTTGAGATGTTTTCATCTGTTTTTAGTTGTGACGTTGATGTGGAGAATGGTGGAATATTGATTGTGTTCAGTGGCTACAATGAAAAGATGAGAGTAAGTTTTTTCAGTCTGCTGAGGCAGGTCATGATTACCTTAACTTACCCTGCACTACCTTGGTTTCTCCCCTCCATTCTATCTTTACTTACCTTACCTATCCTTAACTAACCTCTCCTTACCTAACATTTCATCACTTACCTTCATTACCGTCCCTTACCTATCCTTAACTAACCTCTCCTTACCTGACATTTCATCACTTACCTTCCTTACCACCCTTACCTTTCCTTTCCTTAGCTAACCTCTCCTTGCCTAACATTACCTTCCCTATCCTTAACTAACCTCTCCTTACCTAACATTTCATCACTTACCTTCCTTACCACCCTTACCTTTCCTTTCCTTAGCTAACCTCTCCTTGCCTAACATTGCCTTCCCTATCCTTAACTAACCTCTCCTTACCTAACATTTCATCACTTACCTTCATTACCGTCCCTTACCTATCCTTAACTAACCTCTCCTTACCTGACATTTCTTCACTTACCTTCCTTACCTCCCTTACCTTTCCTTTCCTTAGCTAACCTCTCCTTGCCTAACATTGCCTTCCCTATCCTTAACTAACCTCTCCTTACCTAACATTTCATCACTTACCTTCATTACCGTCCCTTACCTATCCTTAACTAACCTCTCCTTACCTGACATTTCATCACTTACCTTCCTTACCACCCTTACCTTTCCTTTCCTTAGCTAACCTCTCCTTGCCTAACATTGCCTTCCCTATCCTTAACTAACCTCTCCTTACCTAACATTTCATCACTTACCTTCATTACCGTCCCTTACCTTACCTTTCCTTAACTAACCTTTTCTTACCTGACATTCCATCACTTACCTTCCTTACCTTTGCTTTTACCTTCTCTTGCCATTTACCTTCACTTAGGTAAGCCTTGTTGTCAACTGTAGATTTTCTACGAGATCGTCATGGACCACATCATCAGTCTCCAATTCACTGACAAAGCCTTCGAATCGGCCAGAGATGAGGTGAAGACAAAGTACCGCAACCATTCCCTCAAACCGTCCCATCTGAACAAGTACGAGCGTAAAGTAACACAATTAAACTATGGCTGACCGATTGAAGATGTTACTTATAATGACTTAAGTCTTAATTGATTATTTATTTAAGTTTTATGACTAGCTACCTACTTTAATTGTAACACTTTCTTACTTACTAAGCAATGATTGTTTACTTTAATTTTCAATAGAAGAGCAATCCTTTAAGCTAGCCCTGGGTTAGCTACTTCATTCTCTAAGCCTCGACATATGAGGGCAGGTGGCCAGTCCTCTCCCTTGCTGTCTCATCTTCCCGATGACAGTGTACTCGTCGTAGCTGAGTTGGCTAGGGGGTGCCAGTGGAGCAGAAATCTTGAACCAAATTTTTGCCCTGGCGGGGACTTGAACCCCCGACCTATTGATTGACAGTCCAGCACGCTAACCACTACACTATCAAGCACCGCTTATTTTCATATGTTTTATTAATTTACAAATCACTGGCTGGCTTATGCGGTTATCTACGCTCGTTGCCTCCTGCGCTGTTTCAAGTGTTGCCTTGGATGTTCTCGTAGGGACTTACGGTTGTCATTGTTGGTTGACAAACATTGGACGATGACAGAGCGGCTGTCAGTTCTTCCGAACGTCACCATGAAAGATGTTGAGGACTTCTCCCAGGAATTCCTTTCCACAACATCTGTGAAAATGGTAGTCAATGGCAACTACACCGCTCAGGTATTCTTGTTACTAGTATTATTATAATTATTATTATTTTAATTACTGTTAATTTAGTGTTATTATTACTAGAATTATAATTACTGTTGCTATATACTATTATTATTACTGTTATTATAATTAGTTATTATTATTATTATTATTATTACTCTTTTTACCATTGCTATTAGAATTATTATTGTGCTTTAATTAAACTAATTCAAGAACTTCTGTACTGCCACGTTATGAAAGGTATGAAAGATCCATATGTATGGTACACAATTTAGTTAGAGAGGTCATCTTTTAAAGCGGGCAGTAGGTGTTCGATTCTCTTCCCTTGAGAGTTGAGATGATTACTACATAGGGACCTTGAGCAAATCCTTCTCTCACAATTGCTCAGTGCCATTGATTGATGCTTGGTCATTAGATAGTGGCGCTTATTATATGCGTGTGAACCGTGTGGTCGCACTAGGTCTGCAAGTTTTGGGGACCCGAAAATGTCACAGAAAATTAACATGAACAAGACACTCTAATAATAATAACAATGAAAAACAATGACTTGTGTCATGGGGGCCCATACTGTTTACTCTGCACAGGGTCAAAAATATTTTAAGGCTGGTTCTGTAATAATAATAATGTAATGTAAATGCAGAGCTATTCAGAAGCGTCAGCAGAATGAAGGGCGAAAGGAGCTTGAAGAGATTGGTTTGCTCATCAGTTCAGAAAGGTATTTATGCGCTGAGCCCAACTGGGCTCTAGTGTCTAGAAGCAGGAGATACTAATACGAAATGAAACAGGGAGCCAGTGAAGTTCATTATGCTTATATGAGGTGATGTGTGAGTATCGTGGTAAGCAGGCAATATGTCCAGCTGCAGCGTTTAAGACGGATTGCATAGGAGACAGCCGAACATTGATAATGATAATAATTATAATAATGATAATAATAATAATAACAGTAATAATATTAATAATAATAATGAGAGTAATAATAATGATGATAATAGCAATAACAATAATAATAAAAATAGTGATAAAATCGTAAAGCAAGGTTGATTATAGTCTTGTTTTGAACAGGAGGTGAAGTACCTGGAACAATGGCTACTGGACCATCTGCCACCATCGTCGTCGTCTTCAGCCAATGCCACCCAGGCAAGGAAGTGTTTCTGTTCGTGCTGTTAACCCCACAAACCATCCAAAATGGACGGGAAAACTGCTAAAAGGCTCCATCAATATGGCTGTAAGGTTAGGTAAAGTAAGATGAGGTAAGTTACTATAAGAAAAGGTAAATGCGAACCTGAGGCGTGGATAGTCAGCCGCCGGGATGAGATGCCGTTAGATATCCAAGTGTTGAAAGCCAAGGAGAAATAGTGAGTTTTGAGCCTCTTTTTGAAGGTAGAAAGTGAATTTGAGTTACGAAGAGAGTGGCAGTCGATTCCATTCCCTGAGAGCAGAGACATGGAATGCACGCGAGCCCAGAACTGTTCTGCATCGTGGCTCAGCTAAGAGGCCCGTACTTGATGATTGCGTGCAACGGGAGAGGGATGCAAGGAGTAAGTAGTGATTGAAAGTAGGGAGGTGTTCTGGTGCTGAGGGCTTTATGTTTTTTCTTCCTCCTCTGTCTTTTTCTACCTCCTCGTCTTTTTCCTCTTTCTTCCTCGTCCTCTTCTTCCTCGTCCTTTCTTTTTCTACCTCCTCGTCTTTTTCCTCTTCCTCGTCCTCTTCTTCCTCGTCCTCTTCTTTCTCCTCATCTTCCTCCTCGTCTTCCTCCTCCTCCTCTTTCTTCCTCCTCCTTTTCGTCCTCCACTTCTTCCTCTGCTTCTTCCTCCTCTTTCTCCCTCCTCCTCTTCTTCCTCGTCCTCTTTCTTCTTCTTCTTCCTCGTTCTTGTCTGTCTTAGATTCTTAGACAAGATCAGACGATTTACACGGCGTAATGTTTGTCGATTTCAGTCTAACACATTCATCACAGAGATTCCACTTGGGAGTTTCATCCATCGCGTAAAGAACGCAAACGTCGATGACCCCAACTGTGTCCTGTGCAGTGTTTATCAACACGGGCATGCAACTGTGAAGCAACAGATGCTTAATGAGCTCATGATAGTACGTGGTCTTTGTCTGATATTGGTAGCCTGTGACCTTGAACCTCTGTTCTTTGACTTTCACTTCTGACCCCTGTTCTTTTATCATAGGATCTAACCTAATCCTTGTTCAGTGATCTTCTACTATGCCCTCTGACCCCTGTTCTGTGTCATTGGCAGCTCTTACCCTCTGCCCTTTCATTTGTAACTTTTCTTAGGCCTATCAGACCGTTTACTTTTGTTCTTGGCTCTGATATTTGAGACGATTACTACATAGGGACCTTGAGCAAATCTTTCCCTCACAATTGCTCAGTACCTTCACTTCACTGACAGCTGATATTAAGCTAATGCTTATGTAAACGATCTCAGTTCCTTTAAAAGGAACATAAAGACAATTCTTGTTTCTTTGTTTCTGTACTGATGTGTCAGATGCATGCTTAAAGCTGGTGCTTGAGTTGCTTTTCCTTTGTTCCTTTAAAAACGCACAGCGTATAAGAAGAAGAGGCTGAAGAGCAGTCCCTTAAGCTAACCCGAGAGGCAGCCATGGGTGCGAAGTGTTAGCAACTCCATTTTATTTGCATATGCATATGACGACCGGTGGCTAGTCCTCTCCCGTACCATCTCATCTTCCCTCTTACAGTGTACAGTCAGTGTACTCAGTGTAGCTGAGTTGTCTAGGAGGTACAGAAATCTTGAACCAAATTTCTCCCTGGATTTGAACCTGACCTCTCTATTGACAGTCCAGCATGCTAACCACTACACCAGTGGTGCACAACGTCCAGCACGCGAGCTAAATACGGCCCGAGATGAGCAGTCATGTGGCCCCCAATGTCCAACAGGAAAAGCGAAATGACTATTTCAGAAGCGGCGTCTCCAGTGACTTGCACACTGTGGTCATTGGATAAAACTATCAGTATTGTAGTAATATAAAAGTACTATGGGTTCCCTTTCTCTGTTACTCTTGATGTTTACTTTCATATGTGTTTTAGAGCACATGTCATCTTCATAAATTTAGCCAAGCATTCATCTGAACTAAACTGAGTCATCACACTTGTTGGCCCTGAAGGGTTTAAGTAATCGTTTAGTGGCCCTTGGACGAAAAAGGTTGTGCACCACTGCACTACACTATCCCGCACCCCTTTATATAAAGCATGAGACGAAGCCTATCCTTGTGTGATTTTGCGATGTACAGAGTCAAATGGAGATACCACTGCTTGACGACATCCGAACCAAACAGGGGATGTGCTACGACATATACTGTTCGCCTATGAAGACCCTCGATGTCATTGGATTTTCTGTCACCGTACACAGCGTGTCCAAAGATTACAGGTAAGAGTGAATATAACAGGTAGAGGTAACACACAGTGACACTTCTTTTACACTTTAACGATGAGTTGCATCGGTTTCCCAGTCAGTTTTAGTACACTCTCGTCATTAAAATGCTAAGTTAGGCTATGTGGAAGACCTAAAGTTAAATTAGGCTACCCAGAAGACCTTGTTACTAAATAACAAGTTATCATTAATAAATTGACTGGCTTCTCTTTGCTGTGTTTCAGCATGACGCGGTTGAACAACGCTCTTGAACGCTTCTTGGAAGCGTTTGAAAAGAATATCCAGTCAGAGTTCTCGGAGGAGTCATTTAAACGGATAGTAAGTTATTAATTATTAATTAGTAACTTATATGTGTCTAGTGCACAAGGCATCAACCAGTGGTGCAGCTAAGCCAAGCTGTTGTCAGGTCAACATCCAGATGACCAACTTCACTTTGCCACTGTCCATTTCTGTGCTGTTTAATGTAGTGGTGCCTGATAAATTCAGAAATATTGATACTAACAAATAATAATAATTATAAATATGGAGATGCAAGCGCAGACTAACAGCGAAAGATAATACAAAGGTTTTGTTAAACTATTGGAAGCAAACGATGTTATTATTGTTAGTATATTTATTATTATTAATTTTTTATTATTATTATGTTTATTATTATTATATTTATTATTATTATTATTATGTTCATATTTATCATTATTATTTTTATTATTATTGTTATCATTATTATTATCGTTATTTTTTTTTATTATTATGTTAGTATCATTATTATTGCTGTTATTATTATTATTTTCAATGTTATTATTTATGTATTAAATGCCATGATTGTGTAGTGGTTAGCATGCTGGAATGTCAATGGAGAGGTCAGGCATTCAAACGCCCAAATATCCCGAGGCTAAGAAAATGAAGTCGCTAACGCATCATACTCATGGCTGCCTCAGGAACTGCTCTACTTCTCTAAGTGCCATCAAGCAGTTGTCAGTGAAGGACTTGCTCAAGGTCCCTACACAATGACCGGATCAAGGGGGCAGGATCGAACCCGTACCCTCCGTGTTACAAGGCGAGCAGTCTAACCAATTGGCTGCTGTATGCCATTGTAGGACCTGACCAGCAGCATTCCATCTGGGATTACTAGCTAATTGTTCTTCTCACAGGTTCAATCCTATATCTGGTTGAAGCAACAAGAAAGTGTGAATCTAGAGGACGAAACAGAATCAAATTGGGCAGACATCATGGACAGCTCGTTCGCCTTTGACAGCCGACAACGCGAGGTAGGTTTTGTAGTGCCATCTTATGCTCGATTCACCATTTATAAATTATGCCAGAAAAGGTTAGACTTTACTTCTTTACCAATAGTTTTAGAGCGCCATCGGCTGATGCCCTGTGCATTAGACACCGGCACTTTTGAAGTTATAAATTGCAAAACTTACAATTGTCAGATGTGATCAGATGTGATAAAGTTACCACAATAGTGGTTTGCGTGCACGAACTGTCAACTGGGGGACCGGGGGTTCGAATCCCTGCCAGGGCAGACAGGTATTTGTGTTGAGATTTCTGCTGTACTTGCACCTGCTAGCTATCTCAGCTGTAATGAGTACACTGACCTTAAACTGCCAGTGGTGGCTCAGACTGGCCACCTGCCATCATATTCCAAGGCTAAGAAAATGAAGTCGCTAATACTTCATACCATTGGCTGCATTAAAGGCTATCCTCTGAGGCTAGCTTGAAGACCTGCTGTCGTTCTTGTTCTCGGTTCATGGGATTTATTATTAAGGCATTTTCTGACTTTGCTTTTGACAGGTGAAGGAACTGCAAGATCTGTCTCTGATTGAATTTAAAACCTGGTGTTCAGAACACCTGCTGGCAAGTTCAACAAGGAGAAAACTGAGCGTGCAGGTTTGTTATTCATAAGCGAAAAACTCTTACTGGTACTTGTTTTATGTCTTAAAAATAATAAATATATATATATAAAGAAGCAGAAATCTGCTGGCATGAATTTTGCATGTTACGGCCTGTGCCGCAATCTCATTGGCTGCTCAAACTAATCAATAAACTATATTCCCCGTTTTTAAACTAACTGCATTAAAAGAACTGGCTTCACTTAAACTAAAGGGCTTAAATTAACAGGCCTTTTTACACTAATCAGAGAATCTTGATTACTGTCCAATGGTTTAACGCAATGGTTTACAGAAGTTCGATGATATCAGCCATTATATACTGGTGCTTAATAAATGCATAGTAATAATGACAAAATATTGTCCTGTGGGATTGGCGCCGTTGTTAGTCGCAGCCACTACGAGGTGTTTTTGTTATATTTTTCGCTGCAATGCAAACGAAACTGATAGCCACAGTGCGTTTGCAGGTGGTCTAATAAAGGACATACTTACTTACTTACTTACTTTGTTTAACACTTTTATGACCAGTTAATACTATGGGAAACCAATGCATTGTAGATCATTGTTAAACTGGTAAGGGTTCTTCCACGCCCTCTGGATTTCATTCTTTTGGGTTAAAATAATAATAGTGATAATGATAATAATAATAATAATATCCTGTGCAGGTGGCAGCAACCGTGAAAAGAAAGCCAGTCCAGAGGAGGGCAAGAGAAGTGGACTCAAAGAAAAGGGTGAAGCGAATTCCAGGTGGCAAAAAGAAGAGACAACACAGGACCCAACGGAGGACGCAGTGCGTCACTCAGCCACGAGATCGTGATGCCGTCCCAAAGTCTGGCCGAGATTCGAAAGGAAACATTTACTTCCACGATATTGTGGCCTTCAAAGCTTCTTGCAACAAGTACTCTGCTTCTGCAATTGTGTAAGCTTGGACTGCCGGCTTTGAGACTCGGACAGGTCTGACTGTAGTTTAAAACGTGGAGCAAACAAAAACAAAGTCAGAAGATGCCTTAATAAGAAGAAGAAGACTATTGTGGTAACTTTTAGTGAAGATACCAGTTTCGTTACACTGTCAGATTTGTATGGAGACCATTTTCGACCATTGTATCTTGCCAGTATTTTCATTTCATGTTTATGTCAATAAAGACAAGTTTTTATTATTATTAGTTTAATAGAGGCATACATCAGTTTTGTCATGCATCGTTACAGCTCTCAGAAAAGAAAAAAAAATTTAATAACCACATGCCGAAAAGTGGGATTCAGATCATTTGGGTTAAAAGTGGTTGTCTTTTTAAAAGTTTAAAAGTAGAGAATATTCCATGTTGTTTGTTTAAAGACTTGTCTTGTGTCTGGGTGTTGGCGATATTTTGATTAACTTGATTTTAAATCAACCACCCTCGTTGGTGTAACATCCAGTAGAAAAATGCCTTAGAATTTTCACCTGTAATTATAAATGCAAGTCTGTAAATGTAAGCCTGTATAGTGTAAGTGTGTAAATTTAAGTCTGTAATTGTAACTGTAAATGTGTCTGTAAATTTAAAGCTGTAAATGTGCATCTGTAGACGTAACTCTATCAGTGTATGTCTGTAAATGTAAATTTGTAGATGTAAATCTATAATTGTGTCTGTAGATGTAAATCGGTAAATGTAAATCTGTAAATGTAAATTTGTATATGTAAATTTGTCAATATAAGTCTGTAAATGTAAATCTGTAAATTGTACATTTATACAGCAGCACTTAAAGAGAAACAAACCTTAGAGACTCTAACGCTAAGCGCCAAGCACCAGCTTATTCACGAGTGGTTTTTTAAGAAATTTGCAGGTTATGATTAGGATTATAACTGTGTGCTGACATTTGCATGATAAAACTGGTGTATTTTCAGTAAGCATTTTCTTTTCATTTCTTGTTTATCGGTATTAGAACATTAGACATTTAGATTTTCAGCGTGTCTGCCTCTTTTCAGCAAAAGCTAGAAGACCATTTTCTTCGATCGTGGTTTCATTGTGTTAGGTCGGGAGCGCCTCTGATGAGTCTCTCTTGATGCGGTGCTATATAAATTTGCAAAGTACCGTTACCATTAGATGTGGATACAGTAGGAGCAAGGTGTTCTCTGAGTGTTTATAAGCTGATTTGGTTTTACTTGTACCTAGAAGAGCTAACTAGTACCTAGAACTTGCAGACGCTGTTTGAAAGCATCCGTTGTTTGGTGATTTTTCGTCTGTTTCAATTTGGGGCTTATATTTTGTGCAACACCAACCATGGTATTTGAAATCAGTCCGTAGTAGCACGTATTGTCACTGTCTCACAACGTCATCTGATCGCCCTGCTGTGATAACTTCTAAAACTTTTCATAGTGAATTTTTTTGCTTGCGAGACCTAAATTTTGGATTCTGAGAGTACGAGTTTGAGCCTCGGTTGAGCAAGCGGTTAATTACTGCATAGGGACATTGAGCAAGTCCTTCACTCGCAATTACTCAGTGCCATTGATGTTTTGTCGTATGGTTGTGCACTCTTCTGAACTTTGGAAGGAGGGCAACATCAGATACTGTTGTATTGTACTGCCTTGCATTGTGTTTATTGCATTATATAGTATTGTTTCTGTTCAGTCAAGAGTGTCCACTGTACAGGTGTCTTACCCACCTGTCTTGTCACAGGAGGGGGAAGGGGTTGACCTTCTGGATATTGTGCATTGAACCCCAGCATTATAGAAGTTTTTATTTAACAGTGGTAATAATGAAATACAGTTGAGGTGGTGGTTTGAGATGTGGCAATGTCTCGAATAGCAGACACTTTGGGAACAACACTGCATTGTATATCAATATTTTGTTGTCTGGTGTTGAAAAACAGCCTTGATGGTCTGACAGCTTGGATAGCGTTTGCCTTTGAGAAGTGTGGCCACACTGGCGTTAATGCATTTGATGTGAGACTGCATGCCAACATGATTGGCATGCATTGTGTAGTACGTGTACTTATTAGTTTATCTATTATTAGTTTTTTTTACCCCAAGTGTAGTCCACTAGGAAAAACGTATGCTAGTGGACGTGTTATGGAGGTGTAACAGGTATATGGAAAGTCAGACCTTGTCCTGTGCTAGGTCAGTGATTTATGATTATTGTTATACTATTATAGTGTTCCCAAGCAAGACGAGCAGGCCTTTAAGAAGTCGGAGGTGTTGACGACTTTGTTTTCTTGGCCTTGTCGTATGAGATTTGTCCTATTCATATGTGACGTAGGAATTGTTGATAACTATTTGTGTGCCTTGTTGTATCAGGGTTATCCTCTTTATACAAGAGGTACTAAGGAGGACTTTATTTTCTTGTCATATAGTGGTACTATAAAAGATTTTGATTGATTGATTGAATGTGTACATTCACACATGCACACATACAAATTCATTCATTTGTGTATCTATATATATGCATATAAATATATATATCATTGCTTTATTTGTTCTGGATAGTGCTGATAGTCACCATGAACTGTATGTCTTGAAGTGGAAGTGTTGTGATCTTTAAGAGTAGAAGTTTATCAAATTCTTTTTGTTAATTTTCAGATGAGTTTATTTCAATATCTTTGTGTCAATATTTCGGTTATTTTCAGGTGGTACTGACTGACTGACTGACTGGCTGGCTGGCTAGCTGACTGACTGAATGACTGACTACTGGATGGCTGGCTGGCTGGCTGGCTGACTGACTGACTGACTGACTTACTGATTTCAGTTGTTCCTCTTATTTTATGATCTCTTGAAGTGTTGTACACTTCGATCGCTACAGTATTGCTAGTAT
>OY744613.1:8624243-8766743 GCA_963556255.1 Allolobophora icterica
AATAAATGGAGTTAGAATAGAAGATGCGCAACTAATTGCTAATAATTTTAATAAATATTTCATTAACCTACCCAAGGAACTGGCCAGTAAAATTCGCGACTCACCTTGTTCTTATGCTGACTATATGCCGGCATCCACTCTAAAATCCATGGGCTTAACTACAACCTCAACGGAGGAAATTTTGAAAATTGGAACCAGTATTAAAAAAACTCATGCTCAGGGAACTGATGGTATTGATCCCTACATAGCAACTCCGAACCTGCAATTGGTAATTTACCCTCTAAAGGAAATCATCAATAGCTCCTTAATAAATGGGATTGTACCAGATCGGCTTAAGTCAGCAAAAGTTATACCTGTTTTTAAAAAAGGGGACAAAGATTGCATCTCAAACTATCGACCTATCTCCATCCTCCCGTACTTCGCTAAATACCTTGAAAAAATCATGTACGATAGACTTAGTTCTTATATCAGTAGGACAAACATGATCCACACTTCTCAACATGGATTTCAACCCGGGCACTCCACCTTTATGGCATTGTTAGAAATGGAAGACAAGATATCCAAAGCAATTGATAATAACGAATACTCGGTTGGGATTTTTATAGACTTGGCTAAAGCATTTGACACCGTAGATCACGATATCTTATTAAAAAAATTGTTCAATTACGGTATTCGGGGTAATCAAATTAAATGGTTCAAAAGTTATTTTGAAAATCGTACGCAAAGAGTCTTAATTAATGGACTCCTTTCTGAACCCGGTTGTATTAATTATGGAGTCCCGCAGGGCTCAAATCTCGGGCCACTCCTTTTTTTGTTATATATTAATGACCTGGCCAATGTATCTCCTACTCTGTACTTTATCCTGTTCGCTGATGATACGAACATTTTTTACTCAAACCGATCCTGGATCACATTAATGGAAACTGTTAATATGGAACTAGCCCAAGTTAGTAAGTGGTTCGTCTCCAACAGACTCACCCTTAACATCGATAAAACCAACTTCATCATTTTTAAATCTCATAGAAAAACTGAACCAATAAACATGCACTTAACATTTGATGGCATGATCATCACACAGGTAGAATCTACTAAATTCCTGGGTGTATGTGTAGACCAGCATTTAACTTGGAAAGAGCACATTAACTATATCTCCTCAAAAATTGCGAAAAATATAGGAATAATATCTAGAGTTGCACATCTGCTACCCAAAGAAGTTAGGCTTAACCTATATTATTCGCTAATTTTCCCTTACTTAAATTATTGTACTTTAGTCTGGGCCTCAAACTACGACTCCCGTCTTCATAAATTAATAATTTTACAAAAAAAGGCAGTTAGAATGATTGAGGGATCCCGGAGATATACCCATGCTTCCCCCATTTTTAGGCAACTGAAATTATTGGACCTAAAGCAAATCAAGATCTTCCAAATTGCGGACCTCATTTATCGATACGAACATAATTTATTACCTAGGTCCTTCGCAGGCTACTTCACCCGCGGATCACTAGTACATGAACATAACACTAGGGGAGCTACACTATATCGAACTGCTAAAGCACGCACCAATACAAGACTGTTTAGCATTAAATCGTCGGGGCCTCAAATCTGGAGATCTATACCCTTGGATATAAGACTTGCTAGGAATCGACTAGACTTCAAAAAACGAATACGGACATTCCTAACAGAATCTGGTTATCCTGCTACTGTTTAGAATGAAGCCAACACCCCTTCCTGTTGCATCTGTGACATGATGACCACACCGGAGCCCGGGCCCAGAGCTACTTAGTTAAGATTTCTTAGTTAAGGATAGTTAAGTCAGAACACTATGCTAGATGCTCCCTCCTGAATGTTTAAAATAGATCTAGTTCAGGCTAGACCCGATTAGGATTCACAGGAGGGAGCAGTATTCGTGCAGCCATTGTTAATGCTGGTAATTGTCTCGTACGGGTGCCCCAACAGCGGGATTTCTATCCCTTCGGGGACGCCCTTTGCTTCCAGCGACATTTGTTCTCATTCCGGAGTATAACAGCGCGGAAAATTTTAGCAATGAAATCCTTGTAAATGAAGTATAACCTCGCCTGTTATCTGGGTTTTTTCTGTTGTTCTGTTGTTTTTGTTTTTTGGTTGCAATAAAACATATATTGATTGATATTGATTGATATTGATCTCTACTATCGTGCCGATGTATTGTGACGCAAATACGACGTCATCGGCCAATTATTGCAATTGCATGTCCACTGTATATAAATAGAGCGTATACACACGCGCTTTGGACTACTCTCTGGAAACCCCCTCTGATCTGACGTAGCGCTCGTGAATAGGCTGGTGTCCTGCGCTTGGCCTTCGAGTGGCGCTTTAGAAGTTTGAAGATTACGATTACGCTTAAGGTATATATAATTTCCCGTAGAAGATGTAGATCTACAGACGCGCCTCGTTGAAATCTTCTTTCTCTACTATCGTGCTGAAGTATTATGACGTCATGGGCCGTTTATGGCAATGTATAGAATTAGAGTCTATAGACAGACGTTTAAAAATATTTACTCTCGGTAGCCGATGTACATAGAGGCGCCTCGTTGAAATCAACTATCTCTATATTCGTGCCGATGCATTATATATGACGCGATTATGACGTCATCTGCCCATTATTGCAATGACATGTACACTATGTATATATAGAATCTGCACACGCCTCGTTGAAATCTACTGCCTCTAAATTCGTACCGATGCATTATGACGCAATTATGACGTCACTTGCGACTATTGAAATGACATGTCCGCTATATTATACAGAGCCTACACATACTTTTAGAGTATAATTATGTATACGCTTACTCTCCGGTGCCGATGTAGATAGACGCGTCACTTTGAAATCTACTATATCCACTATCGTGCCTCTCTATTATGGCGCAATTATGACGTCATTGGCCGATTATTGCAATATATAGAAATAGATTCTACACACACGGGCGTCTACACCATAGAAACCTTCGAGCAAATGGTCCATCCAAGAAATAGGGGGGAAAGACCTAGTAGGATCGATGGATGGCAGAACTTCAAAAAAACTTGTGACAAGCTGAAAATAAGTGAAATGTGACTGCAATATACTGTAATACACTGTAGTGAAGATAGAAAGAAATTGGGCCACCGGGCCCTGTTCTAGGGCCTAAACCCAATTTGACCCCTTTTCCTTGAAAAAATATCACTTCCTCCATTATAGAGCAGTCATTGAGGGCCTAGAACCTCAAACTGAAAATTAAAAAACTCATTATAACATTGTACTGTACACATGAGAGACGTGCCCAAACAGTCCAACTACTTTAATTCAAGATGGCCCCCGAAATCCAAGATGGCCGCCTCAAAAACAAACAGTCACATAATTATATCAGCTAAAATGCAATTTTGAAAGTTGATAATTTTTTATTATTGTAACAATTACTGTGCTCATAAGTACCAGGATGACCAACTGCAACCCAGAACCTATGGATGCTCCGTCTAGTCTGCGGGATAAGGCTCTAATGCTATGCAGAAGACTGAACAAACTGATTCAAAAGTTTATTAATGGTAACACAGGAACCGATTATCCATCG
Organism: Allolobophora icterica; assembly: GCA_963556255.1. Lineage (NCBI taxonomy): Eukaryota > Metazoa > Annelida > Clitellata > Crassiclitellata > Lumbricidae > Allolobophora > Allolobophora icterica. The sequence goes on from OY744613.1 coordinate 8,627,828, forward strand.
TAATACAAAACATCTCAAGAGTATTAGGCTGAACCATTACTGCTGAGATTGCAACATTGACAGGTGATTGTTGTCCATCTTTATTAAGAGATTATTTTAATATATAGATTTATATATATATATACACACACGTACGTATGATACATATGCATCATTAATTCATATGGCCACTTGGCTTCTTTTCCTTTTGCTCGTTGGCCCAAAGGCTCTTCTTTGACCATATCGGTTCTTTTCTGTTTTCATTCTCTTTATATATATTTTTTCTCTTTTTTTTAAAATTGACCGTAAAGGTTCTTTTGATGCCATAAAAGGCTCTTTTTTTCTTTCTGAGCTTCACTTTATAGCCCAAAGGCTTTCCAGTCATGCTTCTTTTGGATGGCCATTTAGGCTCTTTTTCAAAACTTTTTTTCTGAATCTTATTTACAGTTTTCTTACAGAGCTTCACATCTGTAAACATTAACATAAAACCATGTTCATATCATATTTACAGTGTTCAATATATATACTAATAATTGTACAGACCAGTTCAATAGTAAATTACCTTCAAATAAAATGATATAAATCAGTTAATTTTTTTATAGACTTCAGTAACAAAATAACTATTTACATTGTTTTACTGGAGAACATACCTCTCAAATGAACAGGTTGATCAGTGTATAAGCCCATTTAAAAAGAAATTAAGATTGTAACGCAACTACATTTCACGCATCCTTTATAAGAATGCTTACTGACAATTTCATGTATAAAACCCTGTACTCTTGGCCCTATAACTGTCTTCCATAGTCTAGTTTGTCTAAGTTGCATCTGTGTCAACTTAATGTATGAATAAACAAATTTGATTGATTGATTGATTGATTGGGTAATAATAATTTAGGTAACAGTTAAAACACAGCAGCAGCAATGACTACTTGGAGCACCAGTAATACTGCCTCAATAAATTTTATCTAATCTAGACTTAATGGAAAGATTTCTTCATACAGATCTACCCCTTCTGCAAGCTCATTGTCAGCAAACACAATTTGGAAGTCCTCTTCATCAGCCTCAACATCATCATCTGTGTATGGACCTGTAGTGCTTGTGTCACTCATAGCATTATCGCATACTGCTCCACAGCAGTGCTTACAAGCAGCAACACACCGCAGACCATGTTTCTTACAGGAACAAACCTGGGAACTGCATGGGCTTTTCCTCACCATTTTGCATTTGCAACTGATGACATTTAAAACATCATCTGGTGCAGGTTTGAGATCTGTTGCAGTTGGCACAAGCACACCATTTTCGACCTTCCAACCCCACTCTTCAGCATCTATGTCTGATTCCATAAAGGATCTCCACTGCATAACTTGCAAGTGCACCCGGAGAACATGGTATTGTGCTGCATTTTCAGTTGGTGGCAGCTTTTCAGGATTTGGTAGTGTTTTGCTTGTGGCAAGCTGGCTCATGTAAGTCATGTACCGTAAATGGTTCAACAAATCGCATGACTTACCACCATATACTATTGCCAGAAGCTTTAAGCCTGCTTGAATAATATCAAGACGTGATGCATCGGGTGTCCCTAGCATCTCAGTGAGAGGGGCAGTGTCCTTGTGTTTAACAATGGTCTTGTATATGCTGGCTTTGCCATGCCCAAACAGAGCTGAAGTACTGTCACAGCCACTTATTGCATGGATGACCAATAACTGGCTGGCAGCCTTATCACCTATTGCAGTGCGGATGGTACGAACAGGGGTAATAGCCCTACGTGCTGAACGACAACGGGTGATTTCAGATAACATATAAATATCTGCCATTTCTGGTCTAAAATGATAGAGTAAAAGGACCAAAACATCCGTATCATCAGCAACTACTGTGACTGGCTCATTTCTGTTTGCTATGTCCAGTGCAGTACGTACAATGAGAGTGTCAGCATCATTGTTGGCATGATAAACAGTATACTGACTCTTCTTAAAATGAATAGATAACAGATTAACAAACTGCTGCTTGTTATTGGCATTCATAAGAAACACTGCACTGTTTCTGTATACAGGATTACTCTCGATCACATCAATATCTGGACATGACTGCTTGGTTCTCCTAGCATGCTCATGGTCTTTCACTGATGGCCCATTCACATACCCATCAAAAACCACAGTGCAATTATCACCATAATGGCGTTTCACATAATTAACATAATGTTTTAAAACATCCCCATATGTGTCTGTATGCTGCCAGACAATGCGATGGAGCAAGGAGCCACCATCAACAACATATGTTTGTGGTAAGACAAATTCCTCTGAACTACCTAGAGTCTTCCTCAGCTCTTTTGTTAGAGTACTCTTATTGGTTTTTCTTAAACCATGTTCATTGAATAAAGCAGTTGGTACAGTGGTTAATTCGTATTTAAAATACTGCTCTAAGTCATTGGGGGTCATCCGTCCCATTATGAGCAAAAGGCGATTAAATAAGACACTGTTATCAATGATTACTTTGTTTCTGTTTACCTTACTCTTCTTGGTCAAGAGAGCAAGGGTTTTCACCTGTTTAACCTTTTTAAACAACACATCCGTAAAACTCACTCCATCCATTTCACTCATAACACCCTTTCCAATTTCCTCAGCAGTATCACAGTTAATATCTTTACCATCAGACACAGACAAACCAGACGCAATACTTCGGAGGCGTGGATTACTTTCAAGGAAAGGATTGTGGATCTTAAACCATTCCAGAACTTTGACAGTGTCATTGAAATCAGTAGCAATTCTCGAACTAGCTAAGTCCGCATGTTGGGAATCATCAGAGGAGTGCTCAGTATTTGTAAGGGATGATAAAGCATTATAAACACTTGCACATTTGTGGGTACTGCGCACCCACAAAAGACGAACACTTTCTGTCATACCCCTGCCATGAGTCAAACCTCCTCGACCCTTGAGTGCTCTCATCATTACTTGCTCTATTAAGAGATCAGTGGATAAGGCTGCCCAATAGCGGTCAGATCGCCGGACTGTGTGGTAGCCATGGTTCATGAATTTGTCATGCAGCCAAGGGTGTTTCTCTGGCAAATCTTGCATCATTTGTAAATACAATCGACTGCATTTTGCATAATTGTTATGTCCAGTTGCAGCAAACAAGTTCAACATTCTGCCAACAGTTGCAAGGTGCAGGTTCCAATTACCAGTTCGTTCAGCACGAATGAAATCCTTAATAAGTTGAACGTAGGTGCAATACTGCAGCCATAGCTTAGCAGTTCGTGATCTTTTGGCTAATGAATCCTTATAGGCAGCTAGTATGACTTCAAGTTTGTGCAGACATTCTGGCTTATTTGCTGAAGACATCGTATCAAAATCACATTGTGCAACAGTATCATACAACGACTTCAAGTTTTCAACATCTGTGTGATTTAGTACATTACAAGAAGACATAGATTCATCAACATTATCTAATACTGAGTGCAGAAGGATGGTAGTGAGAGCAGAATCAACTAAGTAATGACCACGCAGTGCTCGAGACACAGCCTTACCTGACAACATATGAATGACTGTATTGGGGCCGTAACAGCATTGCAAAACTTCTGCTAGGCCGGAGCCAGACATGAGGGTCCCAATGCTTCCCAGAAAACTCATTAGCATGTGAAACCCACCAAGTCTGCATACAATATTGTTCATTTGCTCAGCCTGAACAATCTCAACTGCCTTTATCCAAAGAGGCTGATCAAAAGTGATGCAAGCGGTTTCTATATTCAACTTTGCCGACTGGTTGCTAATGAAACTCAAAGTGGAAAAGATACATGATTTATCACCAGGGTTCAAATCTATAATAGGCAATAAGCGAAAATCAGCAGGAGGAGAATGATTGCTAACGTGAATCATTTGCATGAAACCACTCCAGTTGGGTCTTGCATTATGTTCATCTGTAAAAAGCCAACCTGTCTGCCATATCAAATCCAGATTTAAAGAGGGTGGTTGTGTGATAAGTGCTTTCTTGATGTCAGCTATAGGTGTAAACCTTAATGAAGATAGAGGTGGTTCATTGGGTGAAATGTGATACAATAATGGAATGTTTCTACCTGTTGTGAGTTTGATGACTTTAACTCTTGCAAGTCGTTTAATGGCCGTTTCACCGAATGATCCAGAACCAGCACATGATACTGACATAGACATTATTCCCATTCCATGGAAAACCCCTAAACCATTAAGTGTCATGACATTATGGTCAACATTATCTGCTGACCACTGGGTGAAAGAATGGGGATGGTTGTGAGGTAGATCACTGTCATTAGTCTGAACAACTGATTGCTTGTAACGATTAACCTCTTCGGAACTAACAGAAAATCCTAACCGGGACAACACTATAAGTAACCACTTAGAGGCTAAAACATGGTCAAGTGAAACACCAACACCAAACAAAACGGGAGATACAACAGAGCGAGGCCGACTGGCCTGAACTATGCTGTGTCCCAAAGCAATCTGCTTTAGCTCATCACATATTAGGCCTTGAAGAAATAAGCGCAACAGTGGTGGTACCCAATTCTTAGCAGCAGATCTCTGACTAATATCAGCATTTAATGGATACTGTTCACTGTCATAAGTGGAATCTCTTATGCTTGCCTTGATAAGCTGGGCAGCAGCAGACACAATACGCTCACTCTCTATATTAACATCCTTGTCTCTGTCTGCATACCACTGATCGTTCAGTATGCGAGACGCCATGTTTCGAAAACATATAACGTCTGTTCGACCACAAACACTAGCAAACAATATGTGCTCACCATATCGTTTCACAAGAAGATGTTTTACATAACCAATGCAGTAAACCTTACTGGGGTCACCTGCTAATTCGACCATTTTGTCATGCAATTCTCGGACAGTGAATAATTCACAATCCCCATTTTCAACCCACTCACAAACAATATCAAAATATGTCATCATTTCGCTACTTACAGGTCTACCGCCAACACTAGCAGTAGACACAGATGGTGAAGGCTTTTCCCTAAATGTAGTAAAGTATAAGTGACACTTAATATGATAACGTGCATCAGCGGCACGCAAATCGCCGCAAGTTTTTCAAATGACCTAAAGTCTCAAACCCCCACTCATCGTTACGCTGTTCACAAATTTTCAACATTGTTTGGTTAATGACAGTTGTTTGAACTTCACGATAGCGTTCATCAGCTGGTTTACAACACAGAAAACAGCAGGCCTTGTAATCTATTTTTTCACTTATTGATCTAAGTCTTTTGCTGGAACTTGTTTCTGAAGGAATTTTTTGAATACTACCTTCTTTCGTATACTTCAATTGACATGATTTGTGAACAAAAACCATTAAAGGGTCATTAGACAAACGCTGAGAAAGGTCAGCATCACCACGTAACAAGCTAAATCTAGTTAGCGTTAGAATTCCATCTGATCTCATTTTAATCAGTTTTTCAGCCTCCTTTCGTTTACAGATAATACAAACTGAATCACTAAACAGCTTTAACTGGCAAGATGCCATGTCTTGCGCCTCCATTTGCGTAATGTTTATCTAAATGTAAATCTGCAAAATCTCAGCGCCACATAAAAGCCATGTCAGGGAGACCAGCTATACCGGCGATAAGTAATACCTGGGATTAAGATTACTAATCCCAGGTAATACTCGAACACAAAACCACAGAAAATCAATGCAAAACTCACGGTAATTATTAACTTCAAACTAATAACACAAGATTTCAAAGTACAGCAAGAAATTTTCATAATTTCATAGATAATTATGAAAAATAAGCACATCCGAAAAACAACCAAAACATCAACAGGCCAATTCACTTAGCGAATTGACGCGAAACCGTCCCATTGCGCCAAGAAAATAGTGCGACGTTAATTACTTTAATACAAAGATAGACATATACCTTTCTCCCTCTATCTTGTTTGGCATATACAAGTTTTAATTTCAAATTATTTAAAATCAAATCTAGCTTGTCACAGGTTTTTTAGAGGTAGATCATATGTGAAAATGTAGTGCTCTTCCTCTAACCTGTCAGTGTGTGCCACTACTTTCGGGGGGTGGAGGAACGGGAAGGGGGAAGAAGAGAAGGAAAAGGGACGTTGCTCCAATGACTTGGGGGGGGGGGTTGATAGACGCCCCTGCCTACACATGCGTTTAAAGTACATATACTTTCCCGTAGCCGATGTTGTTAGACACGCCTAGTAGAAATCTGCTATCTCTACTATCGTGCCGATGTATTATGATGCCTTAATGACGTCAACGGCCGATTATCGCAATGAGATGTCCACTATATATATATATATATATATATATATATATATATATATATATATATATATATATATATATATATATATATATATATATATATATATATATATACTAGCTGGATTACCCGGCGTTGCCCGGGGTTATAAGTTTCACACCACACCACCACCACCACCACCACCACCACCCCCACACCACCACCACCACCAACGACTGCTTGGCAATCTTGGCAGTCGCCCTCTGGCGGCGACTGCTTTGCAGTCTTGGAGGCCCTTGTGGCGTCTGGCGACGTCTGGCGGAGACTGCTTCGCAGTCTTGTAGACGCCTTCTGGCATCTAGCGACCTCTGCCGTGAACTGACTGCTTCGCAGTCGCCCTCTGGCGGCGACTGCTTCGCAGTCTTGGAGGCCCTTGTGGCGTCTGGCGACGTCTGGCGGAGACTGCTTCGCAGTCTTGTAGACGCCTTCTGGCGTCTAGCGACCTCTGCCATGGACTGACTGCTTCGCAGTTGCCCTCTGGCGGCGACTGCTTCGCAGTCTTGGAGGCCCTTGTGGCGTCTAGCGACCTCTGGCGGAGACTGCTTCGCAGTCTTGTAGGCGCCTTCTGGCGTCTAGCGACCTCTGCCGTGGAGTGACTGCTTCGCAGTCGCCCTTTGGCGGCGACTGCTTCGCAGTCTTGGAGGCCCTTGTGGCGTCTGGCCACCTGTGGGGAGACTGCTTCGCAGTCTTGTAGACGCCTTCTGGCGTACAGCGGAGACAGCTTCGCAGTCTTGTATACGCCTTCTGGCGTCTAGCGACCTCTTCCGTGGAGTTAATGCTTCGCAATCGACCTCTGGCGGCGACTGCTTCGCAGTCTTGGAGGCCCTTGTGGCGTCTGGCGACCTGTGGGGGGAGACTGCCTCGCAGTCTCCCGTTGGCTGACTGCTTCGCAGTCGAAGAGGGTGAACCGGGCGTTGGCGTGTTAAAGAAAACGCCAGAAATCTAGCCCTCACTGCCATTCTGTAGTCGGCCTTGCCCTTAGTAAAGCAGACTGGTTGTTTCATATACTGTAAATAATTTAGATCTTTGTCTTTGAACATACATGTGTTAAAATTTTGCTGTAAAACGATGAATATACTTCGAATCGATCGTCATTAAATTTTGTGCGATAGTAAACAGCTTATGCGCATTATTAATGACGTTGGGGAATACCGGCGCCATAAATAGAACCGCGGTGTCGTTATGGGCATTATTAATAACGTTGGGGAATACCGGCGCCATAAATAGAACCGCTTCGCAGTGGAATAGGCGAGCTTGCGCGTGATGGACGGTCGGGTGGGTAGAGTTTTGGGGCATTTTCACCATGGTAGGGGTGAAAACGGGGGACGCGAACCCCTCCACTGGGTGTCCGAAGCCGAGGCCGACACAGTAGTGAGGGTTTCGAGTGAAAAGGTGCAAAATTGTAGAAGTTAAGCCCGGTCAAACAGACAGACAGACAGACAGACACACACAGACACACAGAAAGCTGGCTTTATTTATTTAGATTATTACAGTGTCCCAAAGCGCGAAGAGCAGTCCTTTAAGAGGTAGGAGGTGTTGGCGACTTTATTTTCTCGGCCTTGTCATACGAGGGTTGTCCTCGCCACATGACTCTGATCTTTCAACTGACCGTAATAGGTAGGTAAGTAAGTAAGCTGACTTTATAGCACATTTCTGTTAGTGGACGAGGAATGCTGAAGTGTGATAGTCTTGTTGAGATTTGAACCCTGGCTTTGGGGACAGACAGACAGACAGACACACACACACACACACACACACACACACACACACACACACACACACACACACACACACACACACAGAATTCTCGCTTTATTTATATAGATACTAGCTGGTTTACCCGGCGTTGCCCGGGGTCATAAGTTTCACACCACCACCACCACCCCCACACCACCACCAACAACAACGACTGCTTGGCAATCTTGGCAGTCGCCCTCTGGCGGCGACTGCTTCGCAGTCTTGGAGGCCCTTCTGGCGTCTGGCGACCTGTGGCGGAGACTGCTTCGCAGTCTTGTAGACGCCTTCTGGCATCTAGCGACCTCTGCCGTGGACTGACTGCTTCGCAATCGCCCTCTGGCGGCGACTGCTTCGCAGTCTTGGAGGCCCTTGTGGCGTCTGGCGACGTCTGGCGGAGACTGCTTCGCAGTCTTGTAGACGCCTTCTGGCGTCTAGCGACCTGTGCCGTGGACTGACTGCTTCGCAGTTGCCCTCTGGCGGCGACTGCGAAGCAGTCTTGGAGGCCCTTGTGGCGTCTGGCGACCTCTGCCGTGGAGTGACTGCTTCGCACTCGCCCTCTGGCGGCGACTGCTTCGCAGTCTTGGAGGCCCTTGTGGCGTCTGGTCATCTGTGGGGGAGACTGCTTCGCAGTCTTGTAGAGGCCCTTCTGGCGTCTGGCGACCTGTGGCGGAGACTGCTTCGCAGTCTTGTAGACGCCTTCTGGCATCTAGCGACCTCTGCCGTGGACTGACTGCTTCGCAATCGCCCTCTGGCGGCGACTGCTTCGCAGTCTTGGAGGCCCTTGTGGCGTCTGGCGACCTGTGGGGGAGACTGCTTCGCAGTCTCCCGTGGACGCCGAAATGTAAACAAATCTTCCGTAGGCATCCCCGGTGTTATTTTTAGGTATAACGTAATTGTGCTATAATTAATTTCTAGCCCTGGACACCATGAAAGAGGTGAAAACGGGGAACGCGAAGCCCTTCACTGTTTGCAAGAAATCAATTATAGTTAAGTGAAGGTTTCCAGTAGAAATTTGAAAAACTAAATTGACTTACCAACAATAAATTTCTCTTCGATGTTTGTTACACGTGCATGCATCCAATGCAGTAATCCTAATGTCACTGGAGGGAATGCATCCAATGCAGTAAGCCTAATGTCACTGGAGGGACGGTAATTTTCCTATCGCTTGGGGCGATGTTTTGGCCGTTTTTAAACATGGTAGCGGTGAAAACGGGGGACGCGAACCCCTCCACTGGGTGTCCGATGCCGAGACCGACACAGGAGTCAATGTTTCGAGTGAAAAGGTGAGAAATTGTAGAAGTTAAGCCCGGTCAAACAGACAGACAGACAGACAGACACACACACAGAATTCTCGCTTTATTGATATAGATATACAGATAGAGAGAGAGAGAGAGAGAGAGAGAGAGAGAGAGAGAGAGAGAGAGAGAGAGAGAGAGAGAGAGAGAGAGAGAGAGAGAGAGAGAGAGAGAGAGAGGGAGGGAGGGAGGGAGGGAGGGAGGGAGGGAGGGAGGGAGGGAGGGAGGGAGGGAGGGAGGGAGGGAGGGAGGGAGGGAGGGAGGGAGGGAGAGAGAGAGAGAGAGAGAGAGAGAGAGAGAGAGAGAGAGAGAGAGAGAGAGAGAGAGAGAGCCTACACACGCGTTTAATGTAAATATACTTTCCCATAGCCCATGTAGCTATGGACGCGTCTCGTTGAAATCTACTATCTCTGCTATCTCGGCACGTTGTAATATGACGCAAATATGACGTCATCGGCCAATTATTGCAATGTATATAAATTAGGGGTCAGCCGGGTAGACATTTTCCACCGAGTACCGAATCCGTGTATTTGGATGTACTATTTGCCGGATCCGGGTACGAACCGAGTACCATTTGTTCACAAGCGAAGCTTCACATTTTCGTGTAACGAAAAATTATCTAAATAAATTTTTGTACTCGTAATAACTGACAAATACATTTTTAATTTTAGAATTAAATAATCAATGATATGGACTTGACTTCCGTTGTGTACTTCCGGTGTTGGTGTTTTTTTTTGTACTTTTCTTATTCAAAATGAATATGCTAGGTGAAGCTCAAAGCTGATATTATGAGCCTACAAATTCCGGCATGTGAGGCAGATAAGGAAGTATTTCCGTGTACAGTATTTGCCGAGGCGAATACTTCCGAATAGTGCCGAAAAACTGGATATTCGGCCGAGGCAAATGTCCGAGGCGATTTCCGGCTGACCCCTAATATAAATGTAGCCTCCGCGCGAGTTCAAGGTAGCCTATATACACTTTTCCGCAGCCGATGTTGATAGACGCAGTTCATTGAAATCTATAATCTTCATAGACTTACGTGCCGATGTATTGTGACGCAATTATGACTTCATCGGAAGATTATTTCAATGTATATAAATGGAGCATTATATGCACACGCGTTTAAAGTACATAAACATTCCCGTAGAAGATTTAGATAGACGCGCCGCGGCATTGAAATCTACTATCTCTACTATCGCGCCAATGTATTGTGAGGCAAGATGACGTCAGAGGAAGAATATTGCGAGGCATATATACAGAGCGTATATATATATACACACACGGGTTTAAAATCTATGTAATTTCCCGTAGCCGATGTAGATAGACGCGCCTCGCTGAAATCTAATATCTCTACTATAGTTCCGATGTATTATGACGCAATTGTGACGTCATCGACCGACTAATGCAGTGTATTTAAATGTAGCTTACGCGCGCGTTTAAAGTATATATATATATACTTCCCGCAACTGATGTATACGTTAAAGCGGCTCTTTGAAATCTACTATCTCTACTGTACCTACTCTTAGATCTCTAGTGTCGTGCCGATGTATTGTGACTCAATTTTGACGTCATCGGCCGATAATTGCAATGTATATAAATAGAGTCTATACAAGCGTTTAAATTATAATTATATGCTTTCCCGTAGCCGATCTAGATAGACGCGCGTCGTTGAAATCTATAATCTCTACTTTCGTACCGATGTATTATGACGCAATTATAACGTTATCGTCCGATTAGTGCAATGACATGTCCACTATATATAAACTAGTGTATTTTCCCGTCATAATTATGACGTTGGTTAAAATGTTCTGAACGCCGTCGTCAAGACGACCGTCGTCAAGACGACAGTATAGTGACGTCACAAACGGTTTCACAATAGAACAGAAAGGCTTTGTGACGTAGCGTTATACCAGGACAAATTTGCATATAAGGAAACTATATGTATAGATAGAGCGTACACATACGCGCATAGGCGTAATTTGTGGGGGGTACGAGGGGTACCCGTACCCCCACTTTTTGGACTGGGGTACTGTACCCCCACTTTTTAAACAATGTCAATAAATATTTTTATTATTGTGCCTTCCCAGAGAATGCAGTCTCCGCCAAAAGTGCGAAAGTACTTAGATACAAAGGTAAACCGAGAGCCAAAATTAATGAGTATACTGACAGGGAATATGTTCAAAATGGCCACTATGCAAAAAGCGAAAGTGGAGAAGAAATTGGTACCCCCCCACTTTTTAGACCAAGGTATCGGTACCCCCACTTTTTAGACTAAAGTTACGCCCCTGGCCCTAACTTTCATCGGACGACTATAGGACAATATCGAGTTATAATTAGGCTAATGTAGACGTCATAATTAGAAATTTATTTTGCGTACGTGCACATTTTGTCGAGACCCCTCCCCCTCGCCATACGCACCCGTGCGCAAAATCGCCTAAATCCGATCATCCCCCCTCATTGCTGACGTAATAATGGATGGCCCTATACGGGCTTCCAAGATGCGTGTTCTATAAGATCATTGTACCGTCAGAGATCACTGCATAATAACGTAACGTTCGAGAGTGGCTGGGTGAGTGGGGTCCTTGAAAACGTTACGAAAAGTTACGTGGGTGTATTTAGATTGAACGTTACGTAACGCTTTTACGAACAAAAAAGAGGTAAAAAAATCTATCGCCGTGATCTGGTCAAAAAAGGTTAAAAAAATTTCGCGCCTCAATTTGATGACCTTTTTGGTGTTTCTTCAAAATGTGGGGGTCCGATTCATGGCGTCCCCCCCACTGTAAAGGTGAGGGATCTTGTCCCCCATCGACCCCCATGATCGCCGCCCATGGTTCTGTATATTTGAGGCCTACTGTCAAATTCTAATTCACATACTAGGCCTATATATGCTATAAAAAATGAATTATAATTACGCGTTTACATAGTAATTCTAAAATGAGTTTTCGTAACATACGTAACGCTGGGGTGGGTGGGTGGATCTAGGGAAACGTTACGAAGCGTTATAGGGTATGTGGGTGGGTCAAAAACGGTCATTTTCGGCGTTACGTAATAGGCCTAATTATGCAATGACCAATTCGTAGGCTTTCAATAGGCCTACTATTCATTGCATTGTGTCAGCGAGCTTATAGGCCTATACACTAATATTATTAACTAGATGATTGCCCGTCCTAAGACGGTGTAAAATAATTTTGAGATGTATTTTCAAATGTGAGTTATTAAAACTTGAAAGAAAAACGTAACGACGTAATAATATCCCCATTAATAATTAAATATCGTTCCCGTATTCGTGGCGCCCTCTGGCGAAAAGCATGGAAGATCTTTGCCCGTACGGTATAAACAATTTTTAAATGTAGTTTCGTTCGTTCGCCACCTAAGTAAATTAGTTTAATTTAATCCCTTTTGAATCCGTTAGTTTAAAAGAGCAGTCCTGTACGGCGGAGGTTTTTAACAGGTGTGTCGCGACACACTAGGCCTAGTGTGTCGCGAATCGACAGGCAGTGTGTCGCATAGGCCTAAACATGGTGTGTCGTTGGTGTGTCGCTAATTCTCAATAACACGTCCGTCATTCTCGCACTGGACTTCTTAAAGTTTAGCGGATGTAGTTGTGAGAATTCGTCTAGCGCTCTTTTTATCTGCTAGTGTATTTGCCCGTCATAATTATGACGGCAGTGTATATATCGTTGGTTAAAATGCTCTGATCGCCGTCGTCAAGACTGACGTCACAAACGGTTTCTGTTTCACAATAGAACAGAAACCGTTTGTGACGTAGCGTTTATCTTCGGACGGACACTATATGGATATTATATAAGAGACTAGCTGTAACCCGTGAAAAATCACGGTTAACAGTTCTATCGTTCTAGAGAATAAGCCCGTTATATTATGACGTCATAACCCTCCTTCAATAGTGTATTTCCCCGTCATAATTGCTCTAAACGCCGTCGTCAAGACCGTCGTCAAGACAGCCGTCGCCAAGGCGGCAGTATAGTGACGTCACAATAGTGTTTGTTACGGGACAGACGTACAACCGTTATTATGTTGTTTGATTCTAGTATAGCGCAATCTGGGACGGCCATGATGTTTAAAAGGTCATTTATTAACATCTTTGGTTTACTTCATAATGTATTTCTTACATTCTGGTTTACCATATACATTATAGGCCATCGATATCTAAGTTGTAGGCATTGATTGTAAAGGCTCCAATATCTGTTTAACCGTGGCTGGACTAGGAGCACCTCTGAGTAGGTTTCTTGAAGAGGCGCTATATAAATTATCAAAATGAATTAAATGAATGAATTTATAGTTTAGCTAATATGTGTGTTTAACCGTTCTATTGTTCTTTCTGCTTTTGTTTGGTTAGCTGCTGCTTAACTACACTCAGCTGTCACAACACAGATGATTATATAGAGTCGCCCCCTCCTTTCTTCAGGCTTGGGACCGGCGTTACTAGAGTATACGGGCACCGGTGGAGTTCTTCCTGCTTTTCTAAACCCTCCTCATCACTTAAAATTTATATCACAGCTTACTGTCAATTTATATTGACTGCTCGCCTGTAAAGTACAATCAATTTATCTCCTGTCAGTCTTAAGAGTGTATCCAATCCAAGGATCCTATGGATTGTATCCTATCGCATCTGTAACCCAGAGATATCTGCAGCACCCAACAAGTAACAGAGTCGCGGGAACCAGCGTATTAGTAGGCGCTTAGTCAAAACAAAATCGATAGCCAGTTAGGGTCAAAATTGGCTCCAGGCAGCCTTCGACTTACATAAATAGACCCGGGTCTACTTTGTCATATATTATATCGAAGTTCCAGGGTCTATATCTTAACCAGTTCTATGTATATATAGCCGATGTGAATAAGAGGGAATTTTATGTCCTGCTATATAACATTATGTCCTATTGTACGAGAACTGCAGTGATCAAAAACTTTTAATACATGCAATGAAAATTTGTCTAAGTGAAAAAAAAGACAATAGTTTAAAGTTAAACCCTGTTACATGTAAATGTATTTAAATGAGATCTAAAGCAAACTCTATAACATTCCGGCTATAGGCCTATCCTACTGTACGAGAACTGCAATAGGCCTAGTACCTATTGCCATAGTCAGAAACTTTAAATACGTGTACTGAAATGTCTCTGCTTGACAATGACTGTATTAAAATAACAGATCATAGTTTCAACCCTATTACATGTACATGTTCAATTAGTTCATGTACTTAAAATTAGAACTAAAGCGAACTTTATACATTCCCCATAGCAAAAAAAAGTTAAAAAACTGAAGAAGAAGTTTTTTGAAAAGTTTCCAAAAATAGAATGGGACCTAAAACTTATAATAGCAGTGATATCAAATCAGTGGTAAGAATCTCATTTCTGGTTCAGGTAGAGAAGTGTTGCGCGATATCCTTCTGGTGGAAAATGAGATGGTTGTATTCTCACGCTATTTCCATTGACCCCCTTTTGGTTTGGTTCTGCCTCCAACGCTCCTTCCTTCTAATCTAGCCTTCTGTCACCCTCCTTCTTATCCCTCGGCTCATCACATGACAATGACAAATACACCACAAAAAACAAGCAACACACAGACACAGACACACACACAGACACACACACACACACACACACACACACACACACTATGAGCTTACGGGGTTTTACGCCACGCCAGAGGCTCAGCAGGGCCACACACACACACACACACACACACACACACACACACACACACACACACACACACACACACACACACACACACACACACACACACACACACACACACACACACACACACACACACACACACACACACACACACACACACACACACACACACACACACACACACACACACACACACACACACACACACACACACACACACACACACACACACACACACACACACACACACACACACACACACACACACACACACACACACACACACACACACACACACACACACACACACACACACACACACACACACACACACACACACACACACACACACACACACACACACAACGACGACACAGAGCCATAGTGCAACCGTACCATGCATCAGAATCCATCCCATCGCCTCTCAGGCAGATACCACCCCATCGCCCCTCATACAGAAAAAAACACCCAGTCGCCCTTCATACAGAAAAAACTACCACATCCTCCTAAGGCAGAAAGATGAATGATGCAATTCCATATCGCTCCTTAGACAGAAAACTCGCCGCCAGCAACTGCACAGGCACCTGTAGCAACACAGAAAAACCACGACGGTTATTATTACATGTTACGACAGTTTAACTTATAAACAGTATCATTATAGGAAAAATAAAGCATATTAAGATCCTCCTATTGGGGCGGAACTCGTTTGTCCGCTCTTTGATGCTGGCTTTAAGTCAACCCTGGGCGTAATTTGTGGTGGTACGAGGGGTACCCGTACCCCACTTCTTGGACTGGAGGTACCGTACCCCCACTCTTTGAACAACGCCAATCAATATTTTATTGTTGTGCACACACACAGAGATCGCCTTTCCAGAGATCGCAATCTCCGCCTTTCTTCGTGTGTGTAAGAAATTGGTACCCCCACTTTTTAGACCAAAGTTACGCCCCTGAAGTCAATATCGCGTGCCAGTGCCTGCCTTCACGAGTAGGTTGAGAGGTGGGATAGAGATTGAAGGTCACTAGTCTTGAAAAGAAATGGGGTGGTTTAGGGTTGGTGGTTGAACGAGAGAATGTGGAATTGGATGCCCGCTCTCAGTAAAATACTTCATCATTCGCTCTCTGTACAAAGCAAGATAGGGCCTATATATCTAACAGCCTATAGATCATTGTTTCTTGTATGAACTAGTTAGATACGCAAGCAGGCATAGGCGTAGAATCTGGGGGGCAGCCGGGCACGTGCCCCCCAATAATTGAGGAGCCGGGGCAATGCCCCCAAAAATCGACAGGAGAATTTAAAATATGTTTCAATAGAGACAAATTTCTTCAGAAACAGAAAAACAAAGACACAGAACTGAAATACCGGTACTATAAGAAATTCATAATGAAAACAGATTTATTTTTATCTTCGATATTATCTTCAATATGAAACAAATTTACATGTAAACAAAACGCCCCATTTCATACGCATTGACGTAACATCGGAAGCCTCTACTGACTGTCCAGACCAGAGGTGAAAAAAGTGTTTTCGGATTTTGGTTTTAAACAAAAAACACAAAATTTGTTTTTTGGTTTTTTTAAATAAATTTCTTATTGTAGAAGTTATGTTAATAACATTGATTTGATTATTTTAAATTTTCGGAAATCGCAACTAAATTAAACTGAGTTGGAGCTCTTGTTCATGCCATATTTCATGATTTTTATGATCCGAAATCCGAAAATCTTCAAAACAACAAAAACCATTAAAACAACAAAAAACGAAAAAACAAAAAAAACAACATTTGATCTTGAAAAAACTTGTTTTTTTGCACCTCTGGTTCAGACCCCATGCCCCCAATATTTTGGACAAGTTTACGCCATTGCAAGCAAGTAACCAAACAGTCGAATTGGCCTCGGTTCAAGATCTTTGCGCGATTGTAGAAGCGATGTTTAAAAATGTGACAGTGGAAAAGTTGTTTGACCCAGATATAGTTAATCGCCAGAAGTCCGCATTAAGCGTTAAATTCTATAGTCTCCCAAGTATAGAGAGGGTAAAACCTTGACACTGATAATGCCAGTCTCAAGCCAGGATACAGAGAGAGATTTATTAAGATTTTGAGATCTTGATTTCTTGAGATTTCTTGTGGTCTTAAAGGCACTCCTTTGGTTCCGGTCTTACCTGTCTGAAAGCTCTGAAATGATCATCTCCGGTGATTCTAAAACCCGGTGGGTCTCGGTCAAACTTGATGTTCCTCAGGGCTCGATCCTTGGCCCACTTCTCTTCATTCTCTATACGGTGGACTTTCCTTCCCTGTTCTCTAAGTAGGCTGGTGACCTCTTTGCTGATGATGTCCAGGCTTTCGTCCATGGACCTCCATCTGCTCAACTCCTTTTAGCTGGTTCCATTGAGCCGCTGTCCCAAGATCTTCATTGCTGGATGTCTTCAAATCGCCTTTCTTTAAACTCTTCCTAAACCCAATTCATCTGGTTTGGCACCCCCCCCCCAAGCAACTCCAACAGCTTGATTTCGTGCTCCTGTCTGAAAGATTTCCTCGCTACACTTTCTCGTCCAATGTTCGTGACTTAGGTGTCACTCTGAATAGCTCTCCTACTTTTGCTGAGCACATTTGCAGTCTCACCCGCTCCTCTTATTTCCACTCATAGGCGTAGTTTGTGGGGTACAATGGGTACCCGTACCCCCACTTTTTGGACTGGGGGTACCGTAACCCCCACTTTTTGAACAATGCCAAACAATATTTTATCATTGTACCTTCCCAGAGATCGTAGTCTCCGCCTTGCTTCGTGTATGTAAGAAATTGATACCCCCACTTTTTTTTACCAAAGTTACGCCCCTGCAAAAGTTCCACTTAAGACGTCTAAGGGCTGTTCGGCGATTTGTCTCATCCTCGACCTTCACTTCAATTGTTCATGCATTCGTGTGTTCTCAAATTGACTATTGTAATTCCTCCTTATTTGCCTTCCCAAGATCCGCCTTTCTCCTCTTTAGTCGGTACTCAATGCTGCTGCTTGACTAATTGCCCGGACTCCCTCAGTTCTCTCATATCTCCACCTTCATGGTTGAACAACTCCACTGGCTCCCTCTCTCTGCCCGTATCCAATTCAAAGTGCTTATTCTTGTGCTCAAATCTCAATCGGGTCTTGCTCCACAGTTACTTGTGTGAACTCATTCTTCGGCCTCATTCTGCTGCTTCGCTGCGTCCACTCCAATCTTCTGATCGCCTTGACCTCTATAGTACCTCGTGTCAGGACTACTATGGCGCAATCCCGGTCCTTCGCTTGCATAGGCCCCTCGCTTTTGAACCGACTTCCTCCTCCTGTTCGCAACACCATTCTCTCTGGCAGTGTTGCCTCTTCTTTTTCTCACCTTAAATCCTACTTTTTCTCTCGAGGTCTCGCTCACTAGGAGCGCCTCTGAATGATTTATATCGGTAGAGGCGCCTTATAAATGCCCATATACAATACAATACAATAAAGGAAGAAGGCGACGCTAATCTTCCTTTGTTAGGACACAGCGTCGGAAAGCAACGAAGCAACAAGAGTAAAGAAGGTGCTTCAAAGTCTATCCAATGGAAATCAGCTAATTATTCGGGGTTCCAGTTAAAAACAGCCGACAGCGTATACAAGGACCCGAAGGACCGCTGCTGGATGAAGTAGCGGCGATCTTGTTTGACATGTGGGGGGGACATTTTGGAACTGATCTGGCGAAAAAAGAGTTTTGAACTGATCTGGTGAAAAAAGAGGTCAAAAATATTTGTTCACGCTGACGCGCAAAAATATTTTATGACTTTTTTGGGGTTTCCTCAAAATTTGGGGGGAGGCCGATGTATGGCATGTCCCCCAC
This sequence comes from Allolobophora icterica, assembly GCA_963556255.1. Classification (NCBI taxonomy): domain Eukaryota; kingdom Metazoa; phylum Annelida; class Clitellata; order Crassiclitellata; family Lumbricidae; genus Allolobophora; species Allolobophora icterica. Next base: position 8,646,614 of record OY744613.1, read on the forward strand.
TCTTAAAGGTGGGGGTCTTGTCCCCCTCAACCCCCCGGATCGCCGCCCATGGCTGGATGCAACACCTGCAGAGAATCAAATATCTCCAGTATTTGGAGATTACTATTAAATCTTTACGTACTTTGCCTGTATATGTCTGTCAGTCTGTACGATGCGTGGATATATGCATGTATGTATGTATGCATGCGTGTATCTATGTATGTGTGTATGTATGTATGTAAGCATGTATGTATGTACGTATGTATGAATGTATACATAATATGGCTGTCGCGGTCGACTCCTTCGATCGCAACGACGAACCAACGAAGGAACTATTAAAAGATCTTTATTTAAAAATAAAGTCGATTAAGTGTAGAGTAAGTCAACTCGTCTATCAAATATCACAATCGTAGACAGCACACAGGTTGGCTGGTCTCGATTGAACGTTATACGATCAATGTTTCAACGTTTACAAATCTTCGTCAAAAGGCCCTTAATGTACATCAGATCTAACTTATATAGAGTTCTCCCGGATTCCAGAACGTTCTGTGACGTCACTGTACTTTTCCCTGGAAAGTCCTACTGAACACGTATATCCTTGTTGCATGCACCGAATTAATGTTGACAGCTTGCTGCAGAATTTTCCGTGCAATGTAAACAAGCTTGTTGACGCGTCGGTTTTCTTCCCTTGATGCATGCACCCGCGTAGACCGCGACATTCCCTCCGCCCTCAGATGATGACACGTCTTCAGCACCATCTCGAACGGGTCATCACGAGCAAGCCGGGCCTCCAGACTCCACCCCGACACAGCACACACAAACAAAACAAAACACACCAGTTAGCCAATCCATCTATACAATTTGCGGGCTCGATCCCTGTGTGTCGGGCCACTCCCCCCCCTCACCATCCGAGTCACAACCGAGAGAGGAAATCAGCCACCGTGCTCTGACGTCCAGGACGACATCGAAAGTCCACGCCAAACTCCCGCAACGCCAACGCCCAACGAGTCAGTCTCGCACCCTCAGGGCTTGCATCTGTGAGATAAGACAAAGGATTATGATCTGAATAAATGATTATCTTTGATAAGAATATCCATGACTTGAATCGTTTAAGTGCCCAAATTACTGCGAAAGCCTCTCTCTCAATTGTAGACCAATGCATCTGTGTATCTGTAAGTTTAAGGCTAGCAAAAGCAATTGGTTTTTCTTGACCTTCTTCGGTCCACTGAAACAAGCAACACCCGACCGCGGTGGCACTTGCGTCAACACTTAAACCAAATTCCTTAGTGAAATCAATGGTATGCAACTGTGTAGCTTTACTGAGATCATCCTTTAACTTATCTAGTGCTTCTTGATGCTTTTGCTCCCAAGGCACCTTCGTAGGTATGTTATCTCGTGTCAAATCAGTTATTATCCGTGCTTTTTCAGCTAAAGCAGGTATAAAACTTCGAAAGTAGCTGAAAAAACCCATAACCTTTCTAACTTCTTTCTTTGTTGTTGGAGGATGGATATCATTGATCGTAGCGATCTTACCTGGATCAGGTTCAATACAACCTGACCCTACTATATGGCCAACAAACTTTATTTTGTTTTGTGCAAAATTACATTTTCTTAAATTCAAAGTGAGTCCTGCTTCCTCAATAGTTTGCAAGAATTTCTCTAGATGTTCTAAATGGTCATTCCAATTCATTGAAACCACTGCCATATCATCGACGAATGGTTCGGTAAAACTTCGCACTGGATGTAAAACTTGGGTCATAGCACGAATAAAGGTATTGCTAGCGGACTTGAGTCCAAACGGCATCCTTGTGAACTCAAAAAGTCCTGCATCACATACGAATGCCGTAAGCCATCGATGTTCTTTCCGAACTGGAATTTGCCAATACCCCGATTTCGCGTCGAAAACACTAATAAACTTTGCCCGTCCCACCTTTTGTAAGACGTCAGCAATGTCTGGGGTCGGGTAACAATCACCTAGAGAATATTTGTTAACATGGCGATAATCAATTGCCAATCTAACGCCATTTTGACCTTTGGGTCCCTTTAAAACGCAAACTACCGGACTGGCCATTTCACTTTTCGATGGTCGAATGATGTCTAATGCCAACATTTCTTCTATCTGGCGTTGTACTTCAGGTTTAAGTAGCTCAGGTACTTTATATGCCCTTAAACGCTTAGGAGTGAAATCATGAGTTATCTTAATTTCATGTTCTAATACTGGACAATACCCAGGTTTATCCACAAATACTGCCGTGTGCCGATCCAAAACTTCAAAAAGTTGCTTCTGTTCCTCTTGCGAAAGATGCGCTATAATCAGAGGATCAATTCGCTTACTCGGGCTTATTTGTTCACGTTCTTCCTGATCTACAACCTCTACTATACCAAATTCTTCATCTTGATCAACAATTACTGAACAGCTATTGATCATCGCTTGTTCGAGTCGTTCATGGTATCGCTTGATCTTATTTGCGTGTAAATGTCTTTGTTTTCCCTCTATTTCTACTATATAAGAATATGGGGATTTAACCTTGACTACGGTAGCAGGTCCTTGCCATCGACTATAAAATTTAGAACTACCAAAATCTGGTGCTAATACTGCTACTTTATCTCCAACTTCGTATTTTCTGTCAGTACTACGCAAGTTATAATAATCTGCATACCGCTTGGTTTCTATATCACTATAGTAATCTGCATAAACTTTCGCGAATTCGAGGTTTTCCTTCAGTGATTGGAGATACTCTTCGGGTGATTTACCTAAGTTAAGAGGTACTTTTCGTTCGCCAGCCCACGATTCCTTCAACACACTAAGTGGACCCCGAGGAAGAGTTCCATAAACCATAGTGAATGGCGAAATATGAGTCGTGCCTGAAGGTTTTTCTCTAAGGCTCCACAGAACAAACGGTAACAATTGGTGCCATCCACGAGGATCAGATTGAGCAAGCTTAAAGATCATGGTTTTCAAGCTTTGGTTGCATCTTTCAACCAATCCAGCTGCCTCAGGATGTCCAGGGGTATTAAATCTGGGACTACAACCCATTCGCCGCAAGAATTCTTTCGTCAAACGACTGGTAAAGTTGGTACCACAATCAGAACTGATGATCCTTGGAATAGAAAAAGTTGTAAAAACTTGCAACAGAGCTTCACAAACTCCCTTTGCATTCAGCGATCTAAGAGGATACGCCATCGGCCAACGAGAAAATTTGTCCACCAGAACCAAAGCATAATTGTACTGGGGTTTCGATTTGTTGGATTCTCCAGTCACTACCATAGGGCCAATACAATCCATATTTAGATGGTTAAAACAGAGTTCATCCGCCCTCGGAATAGGAGTGATCGGGACTCGATCTGCCACTTTAACTGGAGTTCTTAGTTGACAAATTTGACAAGACGCACAATATTCGCGAATCCTCTCACCCATTCTTGGAAACCAAAAGTTTAATTTGATCCTGGCTCTCGTTGCCTTAAAAGCCATGTGCCCAGCACATGGGGCATCGTGTGCTACTCGCAAGACAACCTCGATTCTATCTTCCGGTAAACATAATTGATTAACCTTATGTCCCATAATTTCCCCTTTGTGGTACAGGAGGTTATTATCTATAAAGAAATTATTTTTATTCTGTCTCGCTTGTTGCCAGCAAGATATAAGATTGTGACAATTCTGTTGCTCACGCAATAAAGTATCATTATTCGCTACTCCCTCATCAGACTTGAACTCTGTTGACTCAACATCAAGAAAATTATCTGAATCATCAACTAGTTGCTCCTGAGAATATTCATTCACTTCTGACGGCAAGGATTCGTTGCTGTTAACTTCTAAGTTATCTTCTTCTGCCCCTTTATTTATTTGTACACATCGATCTACGCCAGCTACCATCACTACATATTGTGAACTATCCCTTAATAGGTCCACAACATGGGGTGTCAAAATAACCCGTTCATTTAGTTCAGGGACTGCAGCGAACATGACGCACAAAGATGGCGCAATGTTTGTCGTTCCTTCCATTGAATTAGCTAATTTCATTTGTAGGTATACTACATCTGCCTTACATCCTTCTCCCTGAAAACCAATTATATTAATCCGTTTAATCACGGGTAAGTTTAGTGACTCAATTAATTTCTTATCAATACAACAAATTTCTGCTCCTGAATCAGATAATGCTGGCTGAGAAGGGAGATCTTCAATCTGTACATTGATATACGACCTCTCGTGTAATCCAGCAATACTATTCTCGTATACCCTTACAGCAGTTTCCAACCCTATTGGTTTAGAATTATCCAATAAATTCCCTTGCTTTACCTGTTCAGGTATCTCATGCAACACGTTGACCTTCTCAACAAATAAGTCGGTCACTTCTTCAGTTGGGTTCCCAGATATACAAGTACTCACCTTTTTAGAACTTGGTTTGGTCTGGCACTCCCTTGCCATATGACCCTTCTGATGACATAGGAAACAGAGACCCTTTACCTTGGCCTCCTCCTGAGACACCCTCGCACCTATCTTGGCTTCACCCCTTATTTCCGGTTTGGGAGACTTGGGTTGAGCTGTCTGGTTATTGACTTGAACATGTGGTTGACCTCTCGTCCAATTGTTATACTTCGGTGTCGGATGACTACGGCATACTAAGTCATTTCCACCATCATGCGACGCTACATAAATGTCAGCCGCATTAGCTATGTCTTCACAGCTCAACCACTCCTCTTTTTCTTGGGCCAAGATATAATCTAAACAAGCCTTCGACAAGGACTCCTTAAGCCGATCCGCAACCAATAAACTTACAAGTTTATCAAACTCATCAGTTATCTTTCTACTTTTCAAATAATACATAAGAGCCACACGCAATTTGGATGAATAGATCGTAAATGATTCGTCCGATGCTTTGTGCAACGACCAAAATCGGGCTCTAAGATTTGAAGGGCTTATCTTAAACTCCCTTAGCAAAAACTCCTTCAGGAATTTGTAGTCATGGAGCTGTGCCTCAGTAAGGCGCATGGTTAATGCCTTAGCTCTTTCACTTAAAATGGCTAGCAATAATTTTGCTCTAACATCTTCATCCACCTCATACACATTAAACAAACCATCCAAGTGATCAAAGAAACCTGGAATTTCTATAGGGTCGGAAGGAAATTTCCAAAGAATATTCTTAAGGGCATCACTATAACGCTTAGTACGACTTGCTAAAGAATCTCTAACATTTCGTTCTTCCTGCTTTTCCTTCCTCTCCCTTTCTTCTTTCTCTTTCCGTTCCTTCTTTTCTCTTTCTTCTTTCTCTTTCCGTTCCTTCTTTTCTTCCTCTCTCCTCTTTTCCTCCCTTTCTTCCTTCTCCTTCCGTTCCTCCCTCTCTCTTTCTTCCTTCTCCTTCCGTTCCTCCCTTTCTCTTTCTTCCTTCTCCTTCCGTTCCTCCCTTTCTCTTTCTTCCTTCTCCTTCCGTTCCTTCTTTTCTTCCTCTCTCCTCTTTTCCTCCCTTTCTTCCTTCTCCTTCCGTTCCTCCCTTTCTCTTTCTTCCTTCTCCTTCCGTTCCTCCCTTTCTCTTTCTTCCTTCTCCTTCCGTTCCTCCCTTTCTCTTTCTTCCTTCTCCTTCCGTTCCTCCCTTTCTCTTTCTTCCTTCTCCTTCCGTTCCTCCCTTTGTTCTTCATATTTACGGATTTCGAACTCCAGACGGCGCTTCTGCAGCTCGTAATCCACTCCTGTTGGAGATATTGGACTACCCTTAAATTCCTCTTCCTCTTTTCCAATCTCCATGGCCCATTCTTCCATTAATTGATTTCGATCCCATGACATAACATCATCTTCGTCCCTTCCTGCCTTCATAAGATACACCCTAAGGCGCTCAGACGACATTTTGCGAATATTCGCTTGCATCTCTGTTGGCAACGCTTCCATTTTTACAAACAGTCAGTCAACAACAATCAACAAAAAAAAACAGACACCACGCGGCAAACCCGCCACACAAAAGGAAAATTCCACAACCCAAAGTGCAACTATGCAGTATCCAAAGAAGTACACTCGCCAAGTACGCAAAAACTATACAAGCTCACGCAAGTCTGGCCTCGATCACAACAATGGATCAAATTTCAAAGAAATAATCAGCAGATATTGAAAGAGAAACAATGGCTGCCTCCCACTCGGCTGCAACTCCACTCTCTTTTCTCCTTCTCAGCCACGACAACACCTAGGATCTTACCCGTATGTTGACTGCTGTCTTCTGCTGTCTCAGCCGAACGACGCACTTCGTCCGTCCGACTGTCGTATGCCGATTCACCCGTCTCCCACGGTAGAAAGGCGTCTCGATCCGCTCGCTGTCTGGAACAGACCGTCTCTTGATCCTCCGGGTTGACTCCTTCCTCCGCCGGCTCGCGTCTTCTTCACCGGATCCAACACCGATGATCCCACTTCTGACACCAATAATGTCGCGGTCGACTCCTTCGATCGCAACGACGAACCAACGAAGGAACTATTAAAAGATCTTTATTTAAAAATAAAGTCGATTAAGTGTAGAGTAAGTCAACTCGTCTATCAAATATCACAATCGTAGACAGCACACAGGTTGGCTGGTCTCGATTGAACGTTATACGATCAATGTTTCAACGTTTACAAATCTTCGTCAAAAGGCCCTTAATGTACATCAGATCTAACTTATATAGAGTTCTCCCGGATTCCAGAACGTTCTGTGACGTCACTGTACTTTTCCCTGGAAAGTCCTACTGAACACGTATATCCTTGTTGCATGCACCGAATTAATGTTGACAGCTTGCTGCAGAATTTTCCGTGCAATGTAAACAAGCTTGTTGACGCGTCGGTTTTCTTCCCTTGATGCATGCACCCGCGTAGACCGCGACAATGGCTGTACCAAACATTCGCTTCGTATTCGCCTCGGGGTCAAATAGTGGGCCAAATAGCTATTCGGTATTCGGCCGAATAGTAGTGGTCGGACCGAATACGAATAGTGGTCACGTGACATCTCTTTCTGCACATGCGGCTGCTATAGCGAGTGGACTGAGTTAACTCTCATTAACATAATATATGCTGCGGTTGCAGCCAGGCGTTGCCTACTGCCTAGACCGCGGTATCGCTGTGTCAGTAGTCTCATTCCTTATGTACAGTGATGAACGTTAACGTATTTTTGAATGTAGTCGGTAGACCTATTTTCACACTATCTGTATTCGTATTCGGCCGAATACGAATAATTGGACCAGCTATTCGGCCGAATACGAATACGAATACGAATAGTGTACAGCCACAATAACATGTATATGTATGTATGCACAAAATACTTACGTATGATTTTGATCTTCGGTTCGAGTAGGTTTTCGATAAATTGTCTGTAGATTTCGAACTCCAATTCAAGTAGGATTTCGATTCCTTCGTCGGTAGATTCCGAACACCGGCTCAAGTAAGATTTCGATCTCTTGGTGATGTAGATTTCGATCTCCCATTTAAGTAGGATATTGATCTCTTAGTGATGTAGCTTTCGATCTCCCATTTGAGTAGGATTTCGATCTCTTGGTGATGGAGATTTCGATCTCCCATTTGAGTAAGATATTGATCTCTTGGTGATGTAGATTTCGATCTCCCATTTGAGTAGGATTTCGTTCCCTTAGTGATGTAGATTTCGATACCCAGTTTGAGTAGGAATTTTATCTTTTGGTGGTGTAGAATTCGATCTGCAGTTCGCTTAGGATTTCGATGTCTTGGTGGTGTAGAATTCGATCTGCAGTTTGAGTTGGATTTCGATGTCTTGGTGGAGTAGGATTCCGATGTCTTGGTGGTGTAGAATTCGATCTGCAGTTTGAGTTGGATTTCGATGTCTTGGTGGTGTAGGATTTCGATGTCTTGGTGGTGTAGAATTCGATCTGCAGTTTGAGTTGGATTTCGATGTCTTGGTGGTATAGAATTCGATCTGCAGTTTGCGTAGGATTTCGATGTCTTAGTGGTGTAGAATTCGATCTGCAGTTTGAGTTGGATTTCGATGTCTTGGTGGTGTAGAATTCGATCTGCAGTTTGCGCAGGATTTCGATGTCTTGGTGGTGCAGAATTCGATCTGCAGTTTGCGTAGGATTTCGATGTCTTATAGTGGTGTAGAATTCGATATGCAGTTTGAGTTGGATTTCGATGTCTTGGTGGTGTAGGATTTCGATGTCTTAGTGGTGTAGAATTCGATCTGCAGTTTGAGTTGGATTTCGATGTCTTGGTGGTGTAGAATTCGATCTGCAGTTTGAGTTGGTTTTCGATGTCTTGGTGGTGTAGGATTTCGATGTCTTGGTGGTGTAGAATTCGATCTGCAGTTTGAGTTGGATTTCGATGTCTTGGTGGTATAGAATTCGATCTGCAGTTTGCGTAGGATTTCGATGTCTTAGTGGTGTAGAATTCGATCTGCAGTTTGAGTTGGATTTCGATGTCTTGGTGGTGTAGAATTCGATCTGCAGTTTGCGTAGGATTTTGATGTCTTGGTGGTGTAGGATTTCGATGTCTTGGTGGTGTAGAATTCGATCTGCAGTTTGCGTAGGATTTCGATGTCTTGGTGGTGTAGAATTCGATCTGCAGTTTGCGTAGGATTTCGATGTCTTGGTGGTGTAGAATTCGATCTGCAGTTTGAGTTGGATTTCGATGTCTTGGTGGTGTAGAATTCGATCTGCAGTTTGCGTAGGATTTCGATGTCTTGGTGGTGTAGAATTCGATCTGCAGTTTGAGTTGGATTTCGATGTCCTGGTGGTGTAGAATTCGATCTGCAGTTTGCGTAGGATTTCGATGTTTTGGTGGTGTAGGATTTCGATGTCTTGGTGGTGTAGAATTCGATCTGCAGTTTGAGTTGGATTTCGATGTCTTAGTGGTGTAGAATTCGATCTGCAGTTTGAGTTGGATTTCGATGTCTTGGTGGTGTAGGATTTCGATGTCTTGGTGGTGTAGAATTCGACCTGCAGTTTGAGTTGGATTTCGATGTCTTGGTGGTGTAGAATTTGATCTGCAGTTTGCGTAGGATTTCGATGTCTTATAGTGGTGTAGAATTCGATCTGCAGTTTGAGTTGGATTTCGATGTCTTGGTGGTGTAGAATTCGATCTGCAGTTTGCGTAGGATTTTGATGTCTTGGTGGTGTAGGATTTCGATGTCTTGTGGTGTAGAATTCGATCTGCAGTTTGCGTAGGATTTCGATGTCTTGGTGGTGTAGAATTCGATCTGCAGTTTGAGCTGGATTTCGATGTCTTGGTGGTGTAGAATTCGATCTGCAGTTTGCGTAGGATTTTGATGTCTTGGTGGTGTAGAATTCGATCTGCAGTTTGCGTAGGATTTCGATGTCTTGGTGGTGTAGAATTCGATCTGCAGTTTACGTAGGATTTCGATGTGTTGGTGGTGTAGAATTCGATCTGCAGTTTGCGTAGGATTTCGATGTCTTGGTGGTGTAGAATTCGATCTGCAGTTTGAATTGGATTTCGATGTCCTGGTGGTGTAGAATTCGATCTGCAGTTTGCGTAGGATTTCGATGTCTTGGTGGTGTAGGATTTCGATGTCTTGGTGGTGTAGAATTCCATCTGCAGTTTGCATAGGATTTCGATGTCTTGGTGGTGTAGAATTCGATCTGCAGTTTGCGTAGGATTTCGATGTCTTAGTGGTGTAGAATTCGATCTGCAGTTTGAGTTGGATTTCGATGTATTGGTGGTGTAGAATTTGATCTGCAGTTTGAGTTGGATTTCGATGTCTTGGTGGTGTAGAATTCGTTCTGCAGTTTGCGTAGGATTTCGATGTCTTATAGTGGTGTAGAATTCGATCTGAAGTTTGAGTTGGATTTCGATGTCTTGGTGTTGTAGAATTCGATCTGCAGTTTGCGTAGGATTTCGATGTCTTAGTGGTGTAGAATTCGATCTGCAGTTTGAGTTGGATTTCGATGTCTTGGTGGTGTAGAATTCGTTCTGCAGTTTGCGTAGGATTTCGATGTCTTATAGTGGTGTAGAATTCGATCTGCAGTTTGAGTTGGATTTCGATGTCTTGGTGGTGTAGAATTCGTTCTGCAGTTTGCGTAGGATTTCGATGTCTTATAGTTGTGTAGAATTCGATCTGCAGTTTGAGTTGGATTTCGATGTCTTGGTGGTGTAGAATTTGATCTGCAGTTTGCGTATGATTTCGATGTCTTAGTGGTGTAGAATTCGATCTGCAGTTTGAGTTGGATTTCGATGTCTTGGTGGTGTAGGATTTCGATGTCTTGGTGGTGTAGAATTCGATCTGCAGTTTGAGTTGGATTTCGATGTCTTGGTGGTGTAGAATTTGATCTGCAGTTTGCGTAGGATTTCGATGTCTTATAGTGGTGTAGAATTCGATCTGCAGTTTGCGTAGGATTTCGATGTCTTGGTGGTGTAGGATTTCGATGTCTTGGTGGTGTAGAATTCGATCTGCAGTTTGCGTAGGATTTCGATGTCTTGGTGGTGTAGAATTCGATCTGCAGTTTGCGTAGGATTTCGATGTCTTAGTGGTGTAGAATTCGATCTGCAGTTTGAGTTGGATTTCGATGTCTTGGTGGTGTAGAATTTGATCTGCAGTTTGAGTTGGATTTCGATGTCTTGGTGGTGTAGAATTCGTTCTGCAGTTTGCGTAGGATTTCGATGACTTATAGTGGTGTAGAATTCGATCTGCAGTTTGAGTTGGATTTCGATGTCTTGGTGGTGTAGAATTCGATCTGCAGTTTGCGTAGGATTTCGATGTCTTAGTGGTGTAGAATTCGATCTGCAGTTTGAGTTGGATTACGATGTCTTGGTGGTGTAGAATTCGATCTGCAGTTTGAGTTGGATTTCGATGTCTTGGTGGTGTAGAATTCGTTCTGCAGTTTGCGTAGGATTTCGATGTCTTATAGTGGTGTAGAATTCGATCTGCAGTTTGAGTTGGATTTCGATGTCTTGGTGGTGTAGAATTCGTTCTGCAGTTTGCGTAGGATTTCGATGTCTTATAGTGGTGTAGAATTCGATCTGCAGTTTGAATTGGATTTCGATGTCCTGGTGGTGTAGAATTCGATCTGCAGTTTGCGTAGGATTTCGATGTCTTAGTGGTGTAGAATTCGATCTGCAGTTTGAGTTGGATTTCGATGTCTTGGTGGTGTAGAATTCGATCTGCAGTTTGAGTTGGATTTCGACGTCTTGGTGGTGTAGAATTCGTTCTGCAGTTTGCGTAGGATTTCGATGTCTTATAGTGGTGTAGAATTCGATCTGCAGTTTGAATTGGATTTCGATGTCCTGGTGGTGTAGAATTCGATCTGCAGTTTGCTTAGGATTTCGATGTCTTAGTGGTGTAGAATTCGATCTGCAGTTTGAGTTGGATTTCGATGTCTTGGTGGTGCAGAATTCGATCTGCAGTTTGAGTTGGATTTCGATGTCTTGGTGGTGTAGAATTCGTTCTGCAGTTTGCGTAGGATTTCGATGTCTTATAGTGGTGTAGAATTCGATCTGCAGTTTGAGTTGGTTTTCGATGTCTTGGTGATGTAGAATTTGATCTGCAGTTTGCGTAGGATTTCGATGTCTTAGTGGTGTAGAATTCGATCTGCAGTTTGAGTTGGATTTCGATGTCTTGGTGGTGTAGAATTCGATCTGCAGTTTGCGTAGGATTTCGATGTCTTGGTGGTGTAGGATTTCGATGTCTTGGTGGTGTAGAATTCGATCTGCAGTTTGCGTAGGATTTCGATGTCTTGGTGGTGTAGAATTCGATCTGCAGTTTGAGTTGGATTTCGATGTCTTAGTGGTGTAGAATTCGATCTGCAGGTTGAGTTGGATTTCGATGTCTTGGTGGTGTAGAATTTGATCTGCAGTTTGAGTTGGATTTCGATGTCTTGGTGGTGTAGAATTCGTTCTGCACTTTGCGTAGGATTTCGATGTCTTATAGTGGTGTAGAATTCGATCTGCAGTTTGAGTTGGATTTCGATGTCTTGGTGTTGTAGAATTCGATCTGCAGTTTGCGTAGGATTTCGATGTCTTAGTGGTGTAGAATTCGATCTGCAGTTTGAGTTGGATTTCGATGTCTTGGTGGTGTAGAATTCGTTCTGCAGTTTGCGTAGGATTTCGATGTCTTATAGTGGTGTAGAATTCGATCTGCAGTTTGAGTTGGATTTCGATGTCTTGGTGGTGTAGAATTCGTTCTGCAGTTTGCGTAGGATTTCGATGTCTTATAGTTGTGTAGAATTCGATCTGCAGTTTGAGTTGGATTTCGATGTCTTGGTGGTGTAGAATTTGATCTGCAGTTTGCGTATGATTTCGATGTCTTAGTGGTGTTGAATTCGATCTGCAGTTTGAGTTGGATTTCGATGTCTTGGTGGTGTAGGATTTCGATGTCTTGGTGGTGTAGAATTCGATCTGCAGTTTGAGTTGGATTTCGATGTCTTGGTGGTGTAGAATTTGATCTGCAGTTTGCGTAGGATTTCGATGTCTTATAGTGGTGTAGAATTCGATCTGCAGTTTGCGTAGGATTTCGATGTCTTGGTGGTGTAGGATTTCGATGTCTTGGTGGTGTAGAATTCGATCTGCAGTTTGCGTAGGATTTCGATGTCTTGGTGGTGTAGAATTCGATCTGCAGTTTGCGTAGGATTTCGATGTCTTAGTGGTGTAGAATTCGATCTGCAGTTTGAGTTGGATTTCGATGTCTTGGTGGTGTAGAATTTGATCTGCAGTTTGAGTTGGATTTCGATGTCTTGGTGGTGTAGAATTCGTTCTGCAGTTTGCGTAGGATTTCGATGACTTATAGTGGTGTAGAATTCGATCTGCAGTTTGAGTTGGATTTCGATGTCTTGGTGGTGTAGAATTCGATCTGCAGTTTGCGTAGGATTTCGATGTCTTAGTGGTGTAGAATTCGATCTGCAGTTTGAGTTGGATTACGATGTCTTGGTGGTGTAGAATTCGATCTGCAGTTTGAGTTGGATTTCGATGTCTTGGTGGTGTAGAATTCGTTCTGCAGTTTGCGTAGGATTTCGATGTCTTATAGTGGTGTAGAATTCGATCTGCAGTTTGAGTTGGATTTCGATGTCTTGGTGGTGTAGAATTCGTTCTGCAGTTTGCGTAGGATTTCGGTGTCTTATAGTGGTGTAGAATTCGATCTGCAGTTTGAATTGGATTTCGATGTCCTGGTGGTGTAGAATTCGATCTGCAGTTTGCGTAGGATTTCGATGTCTTAGTGGTGTAGAATTCGATCTGCAGTTTGAGTTGGATTTCGATGTCTTGGTGGTGTAGAATTCGATCTGCAGTTTGAGTTGGATTTCGACGTCTTGGTGGTGTAGAATTCGTTCTGCAGTTTGCGTAGGATTTCGATGTCTTATAGTGGTGTAGAATTCGATCTGCAGTTTGAATTGGATTTCGATGTCCTGGTGGTGTAGAATTCGATCTGCAGTTTGCTTAGGATTTCGATGTCTTAGTGGTGTAGAATTCGATCTGCAGTTTGAGTTGGATTTCGATGTCTTGGTGGTGCAGAATTCGATCTGCAGTTTGAGTTGGATTTCGATGTCTTGGTGGTGTAGAATTCGTTCTGCAGTTTGCGTAGGATTTCGATGTCTTATAGTGGTGTAGAATTCGATCTGCAGTTTGAGTTGGTTTTCGATGTCTTGGTGATGTAGAATTTGATCTGCAGTTTGCGTAGGATTTCGATGTCTTAGTGGTGTAGAATTCGATCTGCAGTTTGAGTTGGATTTCGATGTCTTGGTGGTGTAGAATTCGATCTGCAGTTTGCGTAGGATTTCGATGTCTTGGTGGTGTAGGATTTCGATGTCTTGGTGGTGTAGAATTCGATCTGCAGTTTGCGTAGGATTTCGATGTCTTGGTGGTGTAGAATTCGATCTGCAGTTTGAGTTGGATTTCGATGTCTTAGTGGTGTAGAATTCGATCTGCAGGTTGAGTTGGATTTCGATGTCTTGGTGGTGTAGAATTTGATCTGCAGTTTGAGTTGGATTTCGATGTCTTGGTGGTGTAGAATTCGTTCTGCACTTTGCGTAGGATTTCGATGTCTTGGTGGTGTAGGATTTCGATGTCTTGGTGGTGTAGAATTCGATCTGCAGTTTGCGTAGGATTTCGATGTCTTGGTGGTGTAGAATTCGATCTGCAGTTTGAGTTGGATTTCGATGTCTTAGTGGTGTAGAATTCGATCTGCAGGTTGAGTTGGATTTCGATGTCTTAGTGGTGTAGAATTCGATCTGCAGTTTGAGTTGGATTTCGATGTCTTGGTGGTGTAGGATTTCGATGTCTTGGTGGTGTAGAATTCGTTCTGCAGTTTGCGTAGGATTTCGATGTCTTATAGTTGTGTAGAATTCGATCTGCAGTTTGAGTTGGATTTTGATGTCTTATAGTGGTGTAGAATTCGATCTGCAGTTTGCGTAGGATTTCGATGTCTTGGTGGTGTAGGATTTCGATGTTTTGGTGGTGTAGAATTCGATCTGCAGTTTGCGTAGGATTTCGATGTCTTGGTGGTGTAGAATTCGATCTGCAGTTTGCGTAGGATTTCGATGTCTTAGTGGTGTAGAATTCGATCTGCAGTTTGAGTTGGATTTCGATGTCTTGGTGGTGTAGAATTCGATCTGCAGTTTGAGTTGGATTTCGATGTCTTGGTGGTGTAGGATTTCGATGTCTTGGTGGTGTAGAATTCGATCTGCAGTTTGAGTTGGATTTCGATGTCTTGATGGTGTAGAATTTGATCTGCAGTTTGCGTAGGATTTCGATGTCTTATAGTGGTGTAGAATTCGATCTGCAGTTTGCGTAGGATTTCGATGTCTTGGTGGTGTAGGATTTCGATGTCTTGGTGGTGTAGAATTCGATCTGCAGTTTGCGTAGGATTTCGATGTCTTGGTGGTGTAGAATTCGATCTGCAGTTTGCGTAGGATTTCGATGTCTTAGTGGTGTACAATTCGATCTGCAGTTTGAGTTGGATTTCGATGTCTTATAGTGGTGTAGAATTCGATCTGCAGTTTGAGTTGGATTTCGATGTCTTGGTGGTGTAGAATTCGTTCTGCAGTTTGCGTAGGATTTCGATGTCTTATAGTTGTGTAGAATTCGATCTGCAGTTTGAGTTGGATTTCGATGTCTTGGTGGTGTAGAATTTGATCTGCAGTTTGCGTATGATTTCGATGTCTTAGTGGTGTAGAATTCGATCTGCAGTTTGAGTTGGATTTCGATGTCTTGGTGGTGTAGGATTTCGATGTCTTGGTGGTGTAGAATTCGATCTGCAGTTTGAGTTGGATTTCGATGTCTTGGTGGTGTAGAATTTGATCTGCAGTTTGCGTAGGATTTCGATGTCTTATAGTGGTGTAGAATTCGATCTGCACTTTGCGTAGGATTTCGATGTCTTGGTGGTGTAGGATTTCGATGTCTTGGTGGTGTAGAATTCGATCTGCAGTTTGCGTAGGATTTCGATGTCTTGGTGGTGTAGAATTCGATCTGCAGTTTGCGTAGGATTTCGATGTCTTAGTGGTGTACAATTCGATCTGCAGTTTGAGTTGGATTTCGATGTCTTGGTGGTGTAGAATTTGATCTGCAGTTTGAGTTGGATTTCGATGTCTTGGTGGTGTAGAATTCGTTCTGCAGTTTGCGTAGGATTTCGATGTCTTATAGTGGTGTAGAATTCGATCTGCAGTTTGAGTTGGATTTCGATGTCTTGGTGTTGTAGAATTCGATCTGCAGTTTGCGTAGGATTTCGATGTCTTAGTGGTGTAGAATTCGATCTGCAGTTTGAGTTGGATTTCGATGTCTTGGTGGTGTAGAATTCGTTCTGCAGTTTGCGTAGGATTTCGATGTCTTATAGTGGTGTAGAATTCGATCTGCAGTTTGAGTTGGATTTCGATGTCTTGGTGGTGTAGAATTCGTTCTGCAGTTTGCGTAGGATTTCGATGTCTTATAGTTGTGTAGAATTCGATCTGCAGTTTGAGTTGGATTTCGATGTCTTGGTGGTGTAGAATTTGATCTGCAGTTTGCGTATGATTTCGATGTCTTAGTGGTGTTGAATTCGATCTGCAGTTTGAGTTGGATTTCGATGTCTTGGTGGTGTAGGATTTCGATGTCTTGGTGGTGTAGAATTCGATCTGCAGTTTGAGTTGGATTTCGATGTCTTGGTGGTGTAGAATTTGATCTGCAGTTTGCGTAGGATTTCGATGTCTTATAGTGGTGTAGAATTCGATCTGCAGTTTGCGTAGGATTTCGATGTCTTGGTGGTGTAGGATTTCGATGTCTTGGTGGTGTAGAATTCGATCTGCAGTTTGCGTAGGATTTCGATGTCTTGGTGGTGTAGAATTCGATCTGCAGTTTGCGTAGGATTTCGATGTCTTAGTGGTGTAGAATTCGATCTGCAGTTTGAGTTGGATTTCGATGTCTTGGTGGTGTAGAATTTGATCTGCAGTTTGAGTTGGATTTCGATGTCTTGGTGGTGTAGAATTCGTTCTGCAGTTTGCGTAGGATTTCGATGACTTATAGTGGTGTAGAATTCGATCTGCAGTTTGAGTTGGATTTCGATGTCTTGGTGGTGTAGAATTCGATCTGCAGTTTGCGTAGGATTTCGATGTCTTAGTGGTGTAGAATTCGATCTGCAGTTTGAGTTGGATTACGATGTCTTGGTGGTGTAGAATTCGATCTGCAGTTTGAGTTGGATTTCGATGTCTTGGTGGTGTAGAATTCGTTCTGCAGTTTGCGTAGGATTTCGATGTCTTATAGTGGTGTAGAATTCGATCTGCAGTTTGAGTTGGATTTCGATGTCTTGGTGGTGTAGAATTCGTTCTGCAGTTTGCGTAGGATTTCGGTGTCTTATAGTGGTGTAGAATTCGATCTGCAGTTTGAATTGGATTTCGATGTCCTGGTGGTGTAGAATTCGATCTGCAGTTTGCGTAGGATTTCGATGTCTTAGTGGTGTAGAATTCGATCTGCAGTTTGAGTTGGATTTCGATGTCTTGGTGGTGTAGAATTCGATCTGCAGTTTGAGTTGGATTTCGACGTCTTGGTGGTGTAGAATTCGTTCTGCAGTTTGCGTAGGATTTCGATGTCTTATAGTGGTGTAGAATTCGATCTGCAGTTTGAATTGGATTTCGATGTCCTGGTGGTGTAGAATTCGATCTGCAGTTTGCTTAGGATTTCGATGTCTTAGTGGTGTAGAATTCGATCTGCAGTTTGAGTTGGATTTCGATGTCTTGGTGGTGCAGAATTCGATCTGCAGTTTGAGTTGGATTTCGATGTCTTGGTGGTGTAGAATTCGTTCTGCAGTTTGCGTAGGATTTCGATGTCTTATAGTGGTGTAGAATTCGATCTGCAGTTTGAGTTGGTTTTCGATGTCTTGGTGATGTAGAATTTGATCTGCAGTTTGCGTAGGATTTCGATGTCTTAGTGGTGTAGAATTCGATCTGCAGTTTGAGTTGGATTTCGATGTCTTGGTGGTGTAGAATTCGATCTGCAGTTTGCGTAGGATTTCGATGTCTTGGTGGTGTAGGATTTCGATGTCTTGGTGGTGTAGAATTCGATCTGCAGTTTGCGTAGGATTTCGATGTCTTGGTGGTGTAGAATTCGATCTGCAGTTTGAGTTGGATTTCGATGTCTTAGTGGTGTAGAATTCGATCTGCAGGTTGAGTTGGATTTCGATGTCTTGGTGGTGTAGAATTTGATCTGCAGTTTGAGTTGGATTTCGATGTCTTGGTGGTGTAGAATTCGTTCTGCACTTTGCGTAGGATTTCGATGTCTTGGTGGTGTAGGATTTCGATGTCTTGGTGGTGTAGAATTCGATATGCAGTTTGCGTAGGATTTCGATGTCTTGGTGGTGTAGAATTCGATCTGCAGTTTGAGTTGGATTTCGATGTCTTAGTGGTGTAGAATTCGATCTGCAGGTTGAGTTGGATTTCGATGTCTTAGTGGTGTAGAATTCGATCTGCAGTTTGAGTTGGATTTCGATGTCTTGGTGGTGTAGGATTTCGATGTCTTGGTGGTGTAGAATTCGTTCTGCAGTTTGCGTAGGATTTCGATGTCTTATAGTTGTGTAGAATTCGATCTGCAGTTTGAGTTGGATTTCGATGTCTTATAGTGGTGTAGAATTCGATCTGCAGTTTGCGTAGGATTTCGATGTCTTGGTGGTGTAGGATTTCGATGTTTTGGTGGTGTAGAATTCGATCTGCAGTTTGCGTAGGATTTCGATGTCTTGGTGGTGTAGAATTCGATCTGCAGTTTGCGTAGGATTTCGATGTCTTAGTGGTGTAGAATTCGATCTGCAGTTTGAGTTGGATTTCGATGTCTTGGTGGTGTAGAATTCGATCTGCAGTTTGAGTTGGATTTCGATGTCTTGGTGGTGTAGGATTTCGATGTCTTGGTGGTGTAGAATTCGATCTGCAGTTTGAGTTGGATTTCGATGTCTTGATGGTGTAGAATTTGATCTGCAGTTTGCGTAGGATTTCGATGTCTTATAGTGGTGTAGAATTCGATCTGCAGTTTGCGTAGGATTTCGATGTCTTGGTGGTGTAGGATTTCGATGTCTTGGTGGTGTAGAATTCGATCTGCAGTTTGCGTAGGATTTCGATGTCTTGGTGGTGTAGAATTCGATCTGCAGTTTGCGTAGGATTTCGATGTCTTAGTGGTGTACAATTCGATCTGCAGTTTGAGTTGGATTTCGATGTCTTATAGTGGTGTAGAATTCGATCTGCAGTTTGAGTTGGATTTCGATGTCTTGGTGGTGTAGAATTCGTTCTGCAGTTTGCGTAGGATTTCGATGTCTTATAGTTGTGTAGAATTCGATCTGCAGTTTGAGTTGGATTTCGATGTCTTGGTGGTGTAGAATTTGATCTGCAGTTTGCGTATGATTTCGATGTCTTAGTGGTGTAGAATTCGATCTGCAGTTTGAGTTGGATTTCGATGTCTTGGTGGTGTAGGATTTCGATGTCTTGGTGGTGTAGAATTCGATCTGCAGTTTGAGTTGGATTTCGATGTCTTGGTGGTGTAGAATTTGATCTGCAGTTTGCGTAGGATTTCGATGTCTTATAGTGGTGTAGAATTCGATCTGCACTTTGCGTAGGATTTCGATGTCTTGGTGGTGTAGGATTTCGATGTCTTGGTGGTGTAGAATTCGATCTGCAGTTTGCGTAGGATTTCGATGTCTTGGTGGTGTAGAATTCGATCTGCAGTTTGCGTAGGATTTCGATGTCTTAGTGGTGTACAATTCGATCTGCAGTTTGAGTTGGATTTCGATGTCTTGGTGGTGTAGAATTTGATCTGCAGTTTGAGTTGGATTTCGATGTCTTGGTGGTGTAGAATTCGTTCTGCAGTTTGCGTAGGATTTCGATGTCTTATAGTGGTGTAGAATTCGATCTGCAGTTTGAGTTGGATTTCGATGTCTTGGTGGTGTAGAATTCGATCTGCAGTTTGCGTAGGATTTCGATGTCTTAGTGGTGTAGAATTCGATCTGCAGTTTGAGTTGGATTTCGATGTCTTGGTGGTGTAGAATTCGATTTGCAGTTTGAGTTGGATTTCGATGTCTTGGTGGTGTAGAATTCGATCTGCAGTTTGCGTAGGATTTCGATGTCTTATAGTGGTGTAGAATTCGATCTGCAGTTTGAGTTGGATTTCGATGTGGTGTAGAATTCGTTCTGCAGTTTGCGTAGGATTTCGATGTCTTATAGTGGTGTAGAATTCGATCTGCAGTTTGAGTTGGATTTCGATGTCTTGGTGGCGTAGAATTCGATCTGCAGTTTGAATTGGATTTCGATGTCCTGGTGGTGTAGAATTCGATCTGCAGTTTGCGTAGGATTTCGATGTCTTAGTGGTGTAGAATTCGATCTGCAGTTTGAGTTGGATTTCGATGTCTTGGTGGTGTAGAATTCGATCTGCAGTTTGAGTTGGATTTCGACGTCTTGGTGGTGTAGAATTCGTTCTGCAGTTTGCGTAGGATTTCGATGTCTTATAGTGGTGTAGAATTCGATCTGCAGTTTGAATTGGATTTCGATGTCCTGGTGGTGTAGAATTCGATCTGCAGTTTGCGTAGGATTTCGATGTCTTAGTGGTGTAGAATTCGATCTGCAGTTTGAGTTGGATTTCGATGTCTTGGTGGTGCAGAATTCGATCTGCAGTTTGAGTTGGATTTCGAGGTCTTGGTGGTGTAGAATTCGTTCTGCAGTTTGCGTAGGATTTCGATGTCTTATAGTGGTGTAGAATTCGATCTGCAGTTTGAGTTGGTTTTCGATGTCTTGGTGGTGTAGAATTTGATCTGCAGTTTGCGTAGGATTTCGATGTCTTAGTGGTGTAGAATTCGATCTGCAGTTTGAGTTGGATTTCGATGTCTTGGTGGTGTAGAATTCGATCTGCAGTTTGCGTAGGATTTCGATGTCTTGGTGGTGTAGGATTTCGATGTCTTGGTGGTGTAGAATTCGATCTGCAGTTTGCGTAGGATTTCGATGTCTTGGTGGTGTAGAATTCGATCTGCAGTTTGCGTAGGATTTCGATGTCTTAGTGGTGTAGAATTCGATCTGCAGGTTGAGTTGGATTTCGATGTCTTGGTGGTGTAGAATTTGATCTGCAGTTTGAGTTGGATTTCGATGTCTTGGTGGTGTAGAATTCGTTCTGCACTTTGCGTAGGATTTCGATGTCTTATAGTGGTGTAGAATTCGATCTGCAGTTTGAGTTGGATTTCGATGTCTTGGTGGTGTAGGATTTCGATGTCTTGGTGGTGTAGAATTCGTTCTGCAGTTTGCGTAGGATTTCGATGTCTTATAGTTGTGTAGAATTCGATCTGCAGTTTGAGTTGGATTTCGATGTCTTATAGTGGTGTAGAATTCGATCTGCAGTTTGCGTAGGATTTCGATGTCTTGGTGGTGTAGGATTTCGATGTCTTGGTGGTGTAGAATTCGATCTGCAGTTTGCGTAGGATTTCGATGTCTTGGTGGTGTAGAATTCGATCTGCAGTTTGTGTAGGATTTCGATGTCTTAGTGGTGTAGAATTCGATCTGCAGTTTGCGTAGGATTTCGATGTCTTGGTGGTGTAGAATTCGATCTGCAGTTTGAGTTGGATTTCGATGTCTTAGTGGTGTAGAATTCGATCTGCAGTTTGAGTTGGATTTCGATGTCTTGGTGGTGTAGGATTTCGATGTCTTGGTGGTGTAGAATTCGATCTGCAGTTTGAGTTGGATTTCGATGTCTTGGTGGTGTAGAATTTGATCTGCAGTTTGCGTAGGATTTCGATGTCTTATAGTGGTGTAGAATTCGATCTGCAGTTTGAGTTGGATTTCGATGTCTTGGTGGTGTAGAATTGGATCTGCAGTTTGCGTAGGATTTCGATGTCTTATAGTGGTGTAGAATTCGATCTGCAGTTTGAGTTGGATTTCGATGTCTTGGTGGTGTAGAATTCGATCTGCAGTTTGCGTAGGATTTCGATGTCTTGGTGGTGTAGAATTCGATCTGCAGTTTGCGTAGGATTTCGATGTCTTGGTGGTGTAGAATTCGATCTGCAGTTTGCGTAGGATTTCGATGTCTTGGTGGTGTAGAATTCGATCTGCAGTTTGAGTTGGATTTCGATGTCTTGGTGGTGTAGAATTCGATCTGCAGTTTGAGTTGGATTTCGATGTCTTGGTGGTGTAGAATTCGATCTGCAGTTTGAGTAGGATTTCGATGTCTTGGTGGTGTAGAATTCGATCTGCAGTTTGCGTAGGATTTCGATGTCTTGGTGGTGTAGGATTTCGATGTCTTGGTGGTGTAGAATTCGATCTGCAGTTTGCTTAGGATTTCGATGTCTTGGTGGTGTAGGATTTCGATGTCTTGATGGTGTAGAATTCGATCTGCAGTTTGCGTAGGATTTCGATGTCTTGGTGGTGTAGGATTTCGATGTCTTGGTGGTGTAGAATCAGTGATATTTTCGTTTACGAAAACTAAAATTAGAAGTAAAAATAAATGATTTCGTTAACGAAAACTAGAAGTAAAATTAGGAATTATTTCAGCAGCAAAAACGAAATTCGGAATTGAATTAGAAATTATTTACGGAACTAAAATTATGAACGAAATTAGGAATTATTTTCAGAACTAAAATCATTTTACTTCTTGTGGCGCTTGAGACAAAGGCAAGTAAAACTGCACGTGATCCAAACACATAATCCATTGGAAAACTTTGGTTGAGATGAAGACGCTGGGCATACCATGCTCGATGTAGGCTACAGTTAGCCGTAATCTATCTTTGGTTTTCGTTGACTAATAATTGTCCCACTTAATTGCATATCAACGACCTCAATTTTATACGCCATTTTTCGGGTTTGATCATTAAATTGTAAAATTAAATTAGGCCTATGAGTCTATCGAGAATGTTGGCCGGAAGGAAGCGAGATAGCCCAATTTTAGGTTTATCACTTTGACAAAGCTACAGGCAGATCTATATGCCAAATAGGCCTACTAAACGGGGAAAATGATGGAATTTGTGGAACATCACTTGCTAGAGAAATACAAGCAATACAAGTCTTGGGAGGGGGATACAAGAATGGTAACACGCTGGCATAAGAGCATTAATCACTACACATTGTTAGACTAACGTTCACCCCTTGTTTTACTTCAAACAGGTTTTTGCTTATTGAGACACGTTCGATGTGCTTCTCTATGCAAGCATTGCATACTTTTACAGCGCGGAAATTAATAATTATTTGTAAAACTAAAATGAGAATTAAAATTATTTGAGAACTAAAATAGAAATGAGAAGTAAAATTATTTGAGAAGTAAAATTAGAATTAGAAGTAAAATTCAAGAGCTCAGAACTGAATTAAAATTGAATTAGGAATTATTTTCAGAAGTAAAATATCACTGTGTAGAATTCGATCTGCAGTTTGCGTAGGATTTCGATGTCTTGGTGGTGTAGGATTTCGATGTCTTGGTGGTGTAGAATTCGATCTGCAGTTTGCGTAGGATTTCGATGTCTTGGTGGTGTAGAATTCGATCTGCAGTTTCAGTTGGATTTCGATTTATCTTTAACAAGGCTAATTAACGCGCACTAACAGAAAACTCGTAGAACAGCAGTGAACAGATACTGACGTCATTTGAAAATGGAAACATTTATTGGAAATGACGTCACTTTGATTACTTCTGGGATATCGTTAAACGGTGCAATTGATTTATCAAGTAATGGATAGGCTATCGATAATAGGAATAATTAAAAAAATAAGTAGACCGATCGGTGTCGGTAATAATTGTAAATTCTAATTCACATAGGCCCTAGGCTACTATAATAAAGTCGCTATAAAATGAAATATAATTGCGCGTTCACATAGAAAATCTAAAATGATTTTTCATAACATGCGTAACGCTGGGATCGGTGGGTGGGTGCATGGGTCTAGGAAACGTTACGAAGCGTTACAGGGTGAGTGCTGGGTGGGTCAAAAAAGGTCATTTTCGGCGCTACGTAATTATGCAATGACCCCACAAAATCCGAACAACTCCTCATTGCGTACGTAATATATGGATGGTCCCCTATACCCATACTTAACCTACTGCTGCCTTGATACGGTTACTGTGTATGGACGTTGAGCAAGTCCTTCACTCACAATCGCTCAGCACCATCAATTAATGCTTGGTCATTAGATAGCTACAGTTTCCGTATTTTGCTCTCTGAGGTTTCTGGAAACATTCTTCCGAGCTCATCTCTCGAACATTATTCGCCGCCACAGACGAACCTTGTTACCGCGTCTTTCCCTCCTTTCGTCGTCATAGCAACCACTTCTCCAAGCACATCCGGCGTCGGTCTCCCAGCAGCCAAGGTCGTGACTGCAGCAAAGGGAGCAAAACACAGAAGAAACAGCAACCCATCTAAGGCAGATGCCAAGAAAGGTGCTGCGTCCACCGACCACCTCCTAAAGTCCTCCTCGAAGTCGTCTCGCACGACAGGCGCTTCTGGAAACCAACGACGGAAGAGTTCTCCTCGATACCTCTGCCAGTCTTGCCAGAAGCCCTGCTCAAGCGCCAACACTCTTCAGATCCACGTGCTGATGCGCACTGGTGACAAACCCTTCCAGTACAGTGCAACGTCTGCTCCAAGTCCTTCACGACCACGGGTAACCTCAAGGTCCTCCTGGAAACGCACGTCTGGAGCGCCGGACCGTGTCGCCGCGGCCATCGCCTCTCCCTTCCCCAGGACAGGGTCTGTGCCATCGTCCAAGACGAGCACCTCTGCCTGCTTCGCTCCCATCGCTCCGCCAGCCATGATGTCCTCATTCCCCTACCCGAAGTATTGTATCACGAAGTGTCACGCGGATCATCAGAACCCCGGACCAGAGGTGTCCTGGTCGCAACCGACACTGCTCTTCTAGATGCGTGAGGGGCACAGCAGTCCCTCCCAAAAGAGGAGTAACTGTATTGCCGCATGGTTACCCGCCATCTGAAGGTTTTTTGGCGGAACAGCTGAATCTTCAGGGCGACGAAATCAATCTGAGAAAAGTGCCTCTGGGAAGCCACGACCTGGAAAAAATGCATCTGGGAAGCCACGGGGAATTGGACCCGAGGATGATGAAGCAGCCGGAAGCGACGATCAAGGATTGAACCTCAAGTGCTTCCATTTCCAATTCCACCATTTCGTCAATTATCAGTCTGATCTACTCCGAAATGTTCAAAATGTTGTTCCAAACATTTGTCCAACCAACTGGCGACGAGAAGGTGCACTGTGCTTGATTCTCTGATCCTCCTCTGATCAAGTGCAACGAAAAGGCCGTTTATTTTAGTTTCATGTGTGAGCTGGAGAGTTTAATTTGTTTGTTAAGTGTGCGTTTAACAGCTGCTAGGTTAGGGAACTTAATTTATTGTCCTCCAAAAGTATTAAATGTGAAGTATAAACTGCATCAGTGCGACGAAAGTATTTGCAGTTTTCTAAGCGGTTTTATATTAATTGTTAACTTATTTTCTGTTTTTTAGAGAGGTTAATTTCTGCTTCAATTTCAATGCTTTGGTAGATTTCAGACGAGAGAAAACGTAATGTGCAAAATCTTTTGGATTTTATGTTTTTTGCTGGTGTTCAGTTTTAGAGACAAATTAATTTCCTGAAAGTTTCGGTCCGAATTTCAGTCCGAATAGTCTGTTGATGTTCAGCCAAGAGAGAAGAAGATTAGAACTAAATGTTTAAACTGAAGTTTATCAAATTGTTTTTGTTATTTTCAGTAGACAGAAGAGTTTATTTAAGAGTCTTTAAGTATCAATATTTCGATTATCTTTAGTTGAGAGTAGTTTTTTCAAACTCTGAGTCTCAATACTTATTTTCACTTAAGAGACTCGTTGAGTCTGAATATTTCTTTTTTTTCTCACTTGAGAAAAATAGTTTCTTGAAGTCTGATAATAATCATTGTTTATTTGATTAGGTTTTAATTTTCTTTTGAGAGAAACATTAACGTGCTGAGTGCTTTGGAATTAAATATTTCATCATTTTCAGTCAGACAGTCAGGTGAAAATTTCACATTAGGATTGCTTCATAACTGAAATCACATGCCGTTCAGTGTTTAATCTAGTCCCCCTCTTCTGAGGGTGGAAAGAAAGTTTGTCGTCCTTTTTTGGGAAATTTCATCACTTCTTTGGGAAATTTCATCTTAAAAAAGTTGATGACCTTTTTTTAGTCATTCATCTCGTTTACTTGTCTCTGGGGGAGCGCAACATGTATCCTTGGGGGAGGGGGAATCCCCCAAAAAGGTGGATGCATTTAATATTGCTGGCCTCGGGGGGAAACATAAATCCTGGGGGAAATTCCCCCCAAAGTGTCTAGATTAAACACTGCATGCCGTTGTCTGCAGATGAAGAAACACTTGAATAGTTATTTCGGTTTTTAACTGTTTACGTTTTTGCTATGATTTTATGATCTGTTGAATAGTTCTATATTTCGGTCGTTAAAAGCATTCTTAGTATAAAATGTCATTTTGATACACTGTAGCGGACTTGTAGAAACGTTGCCGTGTCCAGGATGGCCTATATATACGAGCGCTGTACAATACTTTGATTATTTCTGAGTTCGCCTCCCTAATCTAGCAAAGGAAGAAGGCTTGATGAAGTTGATGTTCAACAAAGATTCTTTATTCAACCGTAACATAATGACCGTCGAACCTTCGACGTTAACTGAATTTAACATAATGAACTTAATATAATAACGCCTTCCGTAGGCTGAGAGCAACTGACGACTTGAATAGTAATCCATAAATAACAAACTCGTATTCCCTATTCAAGTGACTAGTCAAAAGTACTGTGACTCTAGCTACCTTTCGCATGTATTGCTCTAAGATATCGCAGTAGTAACTAACGAACGACACGACTGGAGCTTTCGACAAATCTACTAAGGGGTCATCCATAAAGGACGTTCGCAATGAGGGGGGAGGGAGGAGTCATCGAAATGCGGACAAGGGGGAGGGAGGGTCATGACCAGTGCGGACGTCTGCATCTAAACTTTTAAATTTAATACTTTTTTAAACACCACCTTGTTTCAGCCTTACCCGAATGACGAAAAGGTCAGTGAAGTGATTCCTAAAACTTCATGCATGGTATAACCTTTGCTGCGACTTTAAAGAGGCTTTTATTACTGCACATCCTGCTATATGAAACCTGAACTGTCACTTAAATGTGCACAGGAACTGTGGAATAAGTGTAAAAATAATGACTACGACATTAAAAGTTGGCTTAGGCGTGCGGACGTCCGCAAAGAGGGAGGGAGGGAGGGTAAATGTCAAATGCGAACAAGGGGGAGGGAGGGGTCCAAAGTGGGTCATATTTTGCGGACGTCCTTTATGGACGACCCCTAGTAACTCTCGACGTAAACTGAATACTCCTCTGTCCCCCTCTCTCTACTCTACTCTAACTCCACTACTTCACTACCTCTGTTACTGCTCTAACTACTGGCCATCTCCTTTTATAGTGTCCTATTAGGTGGTCTAAGGAATATAGCCACGTTGCTTTAAGGATGATGACGTCACACGTGCTCTATGGGACTGAGGTCATACAGTGTATTGGGTGCACTAACGTTATGAGTGCCTTAAGGTGCGCTAAGGATATGATATCACAAGTGCTCTCAGGGACTGAGGTCGTACAGTGCATTAGCTGCTCTAAGGAGATGACGTAACAAGTGCTTTAAGGGACTGGGGTCATACAGTGCAGTAGGTGCTCTAAGGAGATGACGTCTCAAGTGCTATACATGACGCATTAGATCAGAGGTGGGCAAACTACGGCCCGCGGGCCGGATCCGGCCCGCCAACACTTTATCCGGCCCCCACAATTCTTCAGATTTTTTTTTTAAATTCAGACCGCGAGAAGTTTTCTTTGTTTTACTCATGTGACGATTTGCGGATTTTAAATGAATTGAGACTGAATTTGCTTTGCTTACTATACCGTTCACATTTGACATTGAGAATTAGCTCATATACGGAACTTCAGCTGCAGAGTTAGCCCACCCACAACGTGACATTGTTCTCAAAGAACAGCTCAAAGGATCAGATCTGATAACATTCTTTTCTTTGCTCAGGAAGGAAAAATTCTCAAATCTACAAACATTTGCTTTAAAAATGTTTGTGTTATTCGCATCCACTTACATTTGTCAAAAAGATTTCAACTATATAAGACAAACAAATCCAAGTAGGGCCTACAAGTCTCAGTTAAGTGATCTAAACTTGAACTCAAACTGTGAATTGCAACTAGCGCAATCACTCCGGATTATGGGAATCTTGTTAAATGTCGTTCTCAGTCGCCAACATCTCATTAGTAACAGCCAAAGTGTATTTAATATATTATAAATAAGGAAACTTTTCAGGTTATAGTCGTTATTAAAAGTTAAAAAATTGTTATCCGGCCCTCCGAATTTTTTTCGCGTTTAATGTGGCCCCATGTGCAAAAAGTTTGCCCACCCCTGCATTAGATGCTATAACGATACAATGTCACAAGTGCCTTAAGGAAATCGTCATAAATTGTTATGTCATGTTGTCTGGAAGCATATTGTAAGTGCGCTATATAAAGGCTCCGAATGAAAGAAAGAAAATGATTGAATAAGTGTTAGAAAGTAGAAAATGAATGGATGAAGAAATGTGTGCATTTTTTTATTTGAACTGAGTTTGTTTATCTTTACTCGTTGACAGGGCTGTAGTCGAGCGTATACGCGAGTATACAGCGTATACTTACCTCTAGAGAAATTTGAGAGCGTATACTCATGGCTGTAGACGAGGGTATACGCGGGTATACAGCGTATACTTACCTCTGGGAACGAAAATTTTTCAAAAAAGAGAGGTTTTTAAAGGTTTTTAGGGCGAATGACTAAAAAAAAAAAAAAAAAAAAAGGTCATCAACTTTTTCAGAGACAAAATCGTAAAAAGTCTGAAAATTTTCTGAGAATTGGTGAAAAGTCTGAAATTTTTCCTAAAAAAAGGTCTTCAAATTTTTTTTTATGCCGCTGGTCACCGGTAGCGTATACTCACCTCAAATTTTACCACTACAGCCCTGCTCGTTGATCTTCTCTCTTGGTTTATCTCCGCATTACATGATCGATCTGTTTTTGACTGGTGGATTTCTTATCTTTGCTAGAGATTCATTTTGCTATTGTTTATTTCCTTTGCCATCGAACAATATTTCGGCAGTTCTAAGAAAACGAACGTTTCCTCATCCACTGGATTGCAACTTGACTTCTTGAGTTTCACTATGGTTTCATCTTATGTGATTATCGATTGATGACATTTTGTGAATACGACGTTATAGAAGTCGTAGATGAGGTTAGATTAGATTATGACTAATCTAATCTAAGGACATCTTATCCACCAAGTAATAAATGTATGCCTTATTGGTTATTGCTGCCAGACAGACTGATAGACAGACAGACAGACTGACTGACTGACTGACTGACTGACTGACTGACTGACTGACTGACTGGCTGACTGACTGACTGACTGACCGGTTAGCATAGGAAAGCAATGACAGGCAAACCTAGACGTAGGCACACATGGACATAGACACAATGCAGACAGATCTGACCGGTCGATTCGAACCTGGTTGACTGGTTGGTACTGGCCAATAAAATTAAATGTCATTTAATCGATATCGTTGGTGCTTAGCGCCAAGTTTTCTCCTTTATCGCTCAGCATTCAATGACACTTTCCGTTTTCTTTCTGGCAGGGTTTGCAACTGTCTAAATATTTTTATGTAAGTGAGAGCAGACTTTTCTTGTGTTGTTACGACTCAAGTTTTGTAGGCTAGACTTCCCAGGCCCGCATTAAGGCTGGGGGTGCACCCGAGCCCGCAGTTTTGAGGGACCCACATTTTCGGAGGTACATTCAATTTCTTCACTGTACTTGTAACGCCGCTGTGATGGCTATGTAGGTAATAACAGCACCCGGGCACGCACTAGCCTTAATGCGGCCCTGAGACTTCCTTATTTCAGTTCTTGTAAAAGTTTAAGTCCTGTCGTAAATGTAATATTTTTTTGTCAAAAACTCGATGTACGAATAAACTATGGCATGTTGGCCAAATTTCTTCCTATCTGAATATATGCTGCCCATATTAGAATTTTGTTTTGTGTCAGTTAATTGCAAGGTATAATTTTGAGACTTATGGGTGCTCCATAGTGTAGTGGTTAGCTTGCTGGACTGTCAAACGAGAGGTCGGGTTTCAAATCCCTGCTAGGGCAGAAATTTGGTTTCAGATTTCTGTTCCACCTGCGTCCCCTAGCCAACTCAGATTAAATTAGTACGCTGTCGGTAGGAAGATGAGTCGATAAGGGAGAGGACTGGCCACCCGCCCTCATATGCAGAGGCTAAGAAAATGAAGTCGCTAACACTTCATACTCATGGCTAGCTTAAGACCTGCTTCTATAACTGCGAGATTTAATTTCGCACATTCCCCCACCTACAACGCCGCTCAAGCATAATTCTAATTCTATGCCTCAGACTCCTACTTGTCGCCCCACAGGCTTTCCACTCGAAATTGAAGTTCTACCTCTTCAAGAATTCCTACCCTAATCCATCCGCCGCCTTTCAAGCTTTCTAGTACTTCGCGAATCCCGCTTTAGCAGCTGTTCTGCCTCCTCTCCGGTTTCTCTGACAACTGGACTTTGATCTCCACTGACAACTCTTGACAACCAGTGTTTAATCTAGACGTCTTTGGGGGGTAAAGTTCCCCCCAGGATTGATGTTTCCCCCCCCCAGAGGCCGGCAATATTATAAGGTTGAGAGCTTTTGGGGAGGCAAATCCCCCCCCCCAGGATACATGGTGATATATGGTTTCCCCCCCCCCAGAGAGACGAATTCCTAAAAAAGGTCATCAAATCAACGAATGACTAAAAAAAAAGGTCATCAACTTTTTTGGAAGATGAAACTTTTAAAAAGTCTGGATGAAAGTTTAAAAGTCTGAAAAATTGGCTTGTCCCCCCAGAAACCTGATTTCCCCTCCCAGAAGAGGGGGACTAGATTAAACACTGCTTGACAACCCCTCTGACACGATCCACCGCTCGTGAATAATCTGGTGCCCTGCGCTTAACTTTAGAGTAACGCTTTATGAGTTTGAAGTTTACGATTACTAAATAATAAACTATAGGGACTCCGATATAGTATAGGCTTATAGGTCGACTCAACCAAGTTTCTACTCCCTACGGGGTATCCCTCACTCCCTAGGGGACAGTAGTAAAATGAGTAGGCGCCTAAGGGGCCATCGATATATTACGTACGCAAAAAAATCATATTTTTATACCCCCTCCCCTGTTGCACGTCATACATTTTGTGGACCCCATGCGTACGTACAACTAAGCTTCTCTATCCTCCTTTTTAATACAAAAGTTAATTAGCTAAAGTCATCAATAAGACATTTATTTTACCGTAGGCTTAGGCTACTAGACTATTATGTTAATAGTCCACTGAGACAGTAGGCCTACTATCATCCAACCCAGGTCTATAGCTACAACTCCTGCACTGAAGAATATTATTTCTGCTCTAACGTTCATCGGACGACTACAGGACAATATAGAGTTATAAATAGGCTAATGTGGACGTCATAATTAGAAATTTATTTTGCGTACGTACGCATTTTATCGAGACCCCTCCCCTTCGCCATACGCACCCGTACGCAAAATCGCCTAAATCCGACCATCCCCCCTCATTGCTTACGTAATAATGGATGACTTTAACAGGCTTCCAAGATGCGTGTTCTATATTCTTTGTACCGTCAGAGGTCATTGCATAATTACGTAACGCTCGAGGGTGGGTGGGGTCCTTGAAAACGTTACGAAAAGTTACGTGGGTGGGTGTATGGAGGTGAAAGTAATTACGTAACGCTTTTACAAACAGTTTAGTTATAAATGAATTTTAAATTAACATCGATTTTTCTTAACATACGTAGCGCTGGGGTGGGTGGGTGGATCTAGGGAAACGTTACGAAGCGTTAAAGGGTAGGTGGGTGGGTCAAAAACTGTCATTTTCGGCGTTACGTAGCCTAATTATGCAATGACCTTTCATAGGCTTTCAATGCTACTCACTGCATTCTGTCAGCGAGCTTCTCTATATATTATTAACTAGATGACTGCCCGTCTTAAGACGGTGTAAAATAATTTGAAAATGTATTTTCCAATGTGAGTCATTAAAACTTGAAAGAAAAACGTAGCGACGCAATATATCTCTATTAGGGCCTAATAATAAAATATCGTTCCCGTATTCGTGGCGTCACCTGGCGAAAAGCATGGAAGCTCTTTGCCCGTACGGTATAAACAATTTTAAAATGTAGTTTCGTTCGTTCGCCACCTAAGTAAATTAGTTTAATTTAATCCCTTTGAATCCGTTAGTTTAAAAGAGAAGTCCTGTACGCCGGAATATGGAAAGTTACATTGAATTAAGTTTGAATCGAACGTCCATTAGGCCTAAGAATGTGGCGATTTATAAACAGTGACGTCATTGCTCGTTAATATTTATTAGTTTGAAACGACCAATGAGAGGAGACTTGCCGACATTTCTCTTCTATTATGTTATTAATTTTGTCTACTTTGACTACTAATTACTATTACTACTGCTGCTACTACTACTACTACTACTACTGCTACTACTATGCTACTATTACTACTACTGCAGTAGGCCTACTACTACTACTACTACTACTACTACTACTACTACTACTACTACTACTACTACTACTACTACTACTACTACTACTACTACTACTACTACTACTACTACTAGGCCTACTACTGCTACTACTACAGTACTACTCAGGGCTGTAGTCGAGGGTATACGCACCTCTAGAGACCGTATACTCACCTCACAAAATATTTGTATTTATTTATATTAAAATACTATGGCGTATGCTCACAAAAATACTGTAGCGTATACTCACCTCTAATTTGTTTAGGAAAACTGACTGCTAGCATGTACTCACCTCTAATTTTACCACTACAGCCCTGGTACTACTACTACTACTACTACTACTACTACTACTACTACTACTACTACTACTACTACTACTACTACTACTACTACTACTACTACTACTACTACTACTACTGTTGTTGTTGCTGCTGCTGCTACTACTGATACCACCAGCCCCAGAAGGCCTACTACTACTAGGCGCGTGTGTAGGCCTAGAACAATCGGAGTTCGACAGTGACACAGTATGCAATGGACTAATTGTTTGATCACGCGATATCGCCGCGTTTTGTCCTTTACTAGATAACCTGTTTCAAAAGCAATCTTCGTTTAAGCTTTAAGGGGAGACTTCTGCGAATATGAGTTAGGCTACAGCTTCAACTACACACGCAAAAGACGATTGCACCGTGTTTGCAAATACGGAATCGAATGTGAGAATTGTTTAACGGTTGAGAACTTCATAATAGAGAAAAGGTTAAAATTTAGATACAGCGTTTGTGCTTCAAATAGCTTTTGGTGAGCTCTGCACGTCGTCTTTACGTAGCCTAACTTTCGAAGCGATTTAATCCGTAAGGTTGACTCAGCCTTCATTCCCTAGGCGGCGATTGTAAAATCAGCAGTAGGACAGATGGACGCCCTGCTCGGCTGCCACACGGTTAAATTCGACTTCTGTTAAACTTGTTATCGTCTGTTACTACTATATCATGTAATCTTGCTGCGTACTTGTCAGTTTGAAGTATAATTATTAAACGAAGATAATCATCGTCATCGTCATCGTCATCATCATCATCATCATCATCATTTCTTCGGCCTGCGGACAACTGGACAAGAGTTTAAAACACACCCAAGCTGGTTCCCTGCTGTACGGTTAAGGCTTGCGCAATCTCTTTGGAGATTTTATCGAACCGATAGTGCGTCCAAACCAGCGTAATACGCTGGTTCTACGCTGAGCGGTTGGCCGACCGATGATAATATAGCAACTTTCGTCGATAGCAGAGAACCCGAACGTGCGCTAAGGTTATTTTCCAATGAAAATATGTTAGTCTTGCAGTAGATAGGTAAACTGTGTCGATGCTCGTGTTGATGTTCGTTTTCAACCCATGGCGATTGTTTTAACTGTGAAAACTTGCCCTCTGAATTCGCTCTATTTTCGTAATAGTTTGTTTGTCTTTCCGCTTTTGCTGAGGTTCGCCAAGATGTAGCACAAGTCGACGCGAAACTCGAAGGTGCGTTGGGGTTGAAATCCGTGCGCGGACAGCTGTGAGGAACGGGAGAGCATCGCGCTTTGGGACGGACGTGATTTTATGGTTTATGACCTTGACATACCCAGATTCCTTACAAAGATGGATTAACCAGCGGGTGAGCAAACTCGTTTTTTTAACTCTCAGATTTAGAACTGTAATTTTGCTGACTAATCGCCCGTGGAGATGTAATGTATGTTGTGACAATAATTTACGTCCGTGGTTTTCTCTTGCACTGATCTGATGGTCGTCGATTTGAACCCACTAGGGTCAAGAAGAGGAAGCTGGATTGAAAGTGGCAATGACCCTCAACCGTGTGATTTCAAGGTCTGGTATTTTTTTGGTCGTAGGCGATCGGAACTAAATAGCCCAGAAATCGTAGAGTTTCAGACGATTGATTTTGACTGAGTCAATTATGTGGCTGTATTAATTGTCACATGTGTTTTATCTGTCAGCCTGTCTGTCTGTCTGTCTGTCTGTCTGTCTGTCTGTCTGTCTGTCTGTCTGTCTGTCTGTCTGTCTGTCTGCCACTGTGCCGTCATGGAGTGCTTTTCCAAGATGGGTTGCAATGACCTAGTGTTTTGCCTATAGTTTGTGTATGCTTGGGTGCTATATCAAATCAAATACTCAATGGCCAGATTGTAAATGGTCAGTTTTGTGCCAGGTCAGAATCTGGAGAGGTCAAGCCAAGGAGACAGCATGGTAGTGTAATGTAATGTAAATCTCCAAAATTCTCAGCGCCACACAAAAGCCACGTCATTCACCGGCGTTATGATAGTGGAGCTGGTGGTTATAGAAAAAGGTGCAGATCCTGAACCACCTGTTGAGAAGTCTAGGGTGCTAATCCTTCTGTGTTAGCACATTGGATAACATCTGGCGTAGAGTGCGAGAGGTACAGAGATCGAGTCCCATAGGCGGACATGCTTTGTAGGCTGCAATTTGCGCCGTGTATTGCAGGCTGTCTGTTCTGTTAGTAGTTAAGATTTATCGCATAACATGTACATGTACAGCGCAGTGCGTTTGCAGGCGCTTAATTAAAGAATAAATATTATTATTATTATTATTATTATTATTATTATTAGTTATTGCCTCTTTTGTGGAAGAAAACGTTGTTGAATTGTCATCATTCATTTGCAGTGCTGTTGTGAGGTAATTGAATGGTACTATAGTAGGTATCCCAATACATACTATTCTTTTCGATCATGGTGTGGTGTTGTCAGATTGGGAGCGCCTCTGAGGAGCTTCTCTTGATGTGGTGCTATACAAATGTATGATTACGATTACATACATGCTTACATTCACCTCAACTCAGTATTTTCAGATATACGGAGGAAGCGTGATGGCTCAGTGGTAAGTTCGGCGCCTTGTGACCAGAGGGTTGCAGGTTCGAATCCCACTCTAGCCGCTGCGTACGGACCTTGGGCAAGTCCTTCACTCGCAATTGCTCGTGGCTCTTCGGCGTGAAAATTCCGACACAGTATCAAATGCTGTAGTCGGAAGCGCCTCTGAGTAGTAGTTGACTTCGAGAGGTGCTATAAAATATTTCCGGAATAAGAAAGAAGACTTCTATAGCGCCCTGAACGAAGCATCAGGTGATCGTTGCGTCAACTGAACTTTAAATGAAAATCGTGATCCGTTATGGATGCCAGGTCTATGTCTGATCAGGTTGAGATGTCAATCTGTTGTGGCAGGTGGGCAAATAAAAAAACTTACCAATTCTGTTTAAGCTTAAAATATTTCTGAACGACACTGGCAAGCTGACAGAACTAATTATCTAATCTGATATGATCTAATCTGATGCATTTGATGCGGTCTAATCTGATCCAATCTGATTCGATCCATTTGATCTGATCTAATCTGATGATCTAATCTAATCTGATGATCTAATCCAGTGCTTCCCAATCTTTTTAGGCTACGGAACCGTTTTGACTTAAAAATGTTTGACGGAACCCCTACCTAAACAAAACACATTTGGTATAATATTTCTAAACAGTGATCCAGGTATGTAGCGCTTAATCGATAAAAGTGAGACTAGAAATTGTTTTAAATAAATTTAATTTTCCCAAAATATTGTCTTCACTGTCTTCAACTCAGAATCTGATTTCCGAGTTGAAGACAATATAATGCAACACTTCAAACAACACCTATCCAGTTGCTTCATGGAACCCTTGTCTTCCCCTCACGGAACCCTAGGGTTCCGCGGAACCCACTTTGGGACACACTGATCTAATCTATTTCATCCGATCTAATCTGATCTGGTGCAATCTAATATAT
Organism: Allolobophora icterica; assembly: GCA_963556255.1. Taxonomy (NCBI): domain Eukaryota; kingdom Metazoa; phylum Annelida; class Clitellata; order Crassiclitellata; family Lumbricidae; genus Allolobophora; species Allolobophora icterica. The sequence goes on from OY744613.1 coordinate 8,682,385, forward strand.
CTCATCTGATCTGACCTAAAATAATCTGAAAGGATCTAATGTGATATATTTGATCTGATCTATTCTCTTCTTCTTCTTCTTCTTCTTTTCCTTCAGGCTCGAATTAATCCCTCTTTGGAGAGGGGTCAGCCACTCGGATCCTTCTCTTCCACTTGTTTCTTTCTTGAGCATCTTCTTTCTTCAGTTTTAGGAGTTTTAGGTCTTGTTGTATCGTGTCTTCCCATCTCTTCCTCTGTCGTCCCCGGCTGCGGCGTCCGTATACCTCTGCATTCATGATTCTTTTCACACAACTATCATCCTCTTTTCTCATTACATGTCCATACCACCTCAGCCTGGTCTCTCGTACTTTGTCAGTTATACATGCCACCCCGAGCTTCTTTCTGATGTCCACATTTCTTTTCCTGTCCTTCATTGAGATCCCAAGTATCCATCGTAGCATTCTCATCTCTGTTCTCTCCAGTAACCCTTCATCCTGATCTATTCTAATATAATTATTTGATCTAATCTGATCTAATGACTTCTATGGAGCCGTGTTCATAATGCCGTAGAGATCAGTCAGTCTATTGTCGATTCTTCATGGTTAGTTGGTTACCAATATATTTACCTTTATCCATATCTTCATTTATCTGTAAGTTTAACCTTCAAAGGGGGTGCTAGATAGTTTAGCAGTTAGCGTACGGGACTGTCGAATGTCAGTCGTAAGGTGGGTTCAAATTCCCACCAAGGTAGGAATTTGGTTCGAGATTTCTGCTCCGTCTTTAGTCCCTGCCCAACTCAGCTATAGTGAGTACACTGACAGTACACTGTCGGTGGGAAGATGAGATGGCGAGGGAGAGGACTGGCCACTCGCCTTCATATGCCGAGGCTAAGGAATTGAAGTGCTAACACTTCATACCCATGGTTGCCTCAGGGCAAGCGTAAGAAACTGCTCGTTTTCTTGTTTACCTTTGTCGTGTTATTTACAGTTTGTCCTTACCTGCCTGATGAATTTATCTTTATGTTAATTTTTATCTTTGCCTTGACGGCAATGGGTAAAGCATGCAGTTAGTGGCCCACCCCACCCGCATTAAACATGCAAATGGGTCCCCATCCCGTAAAAAAATCAAATGGCAGGTACACTTGGTATAACGACAATTAATCGCTTCAATCTCGCTGCAGATCGTTTATCACTCCGATCGAAGTGTAAGCACTTGAGCTCGCAGAGACAAGATGGCTGTTTTATGTGGACATTTTGAATTAACAGCAGGAAATTAAGTTAAAAAGGATTTGCATGAAAATATATGTAGGCAGTTTTATGTGTTGCGTTAATGCATCTGAAGGAATGAATGAATGATCGAATGAATGAGTGAATGAATGAGTGAATGATTGATTGAAGGAATGAGTGATTGATCGATCAAATGAGTGATTGATGGAATGAATGCCTGAATGATTGATGGAATGAACGAGTGAATGATTGAATGAATGAGTGACTGAACGAATGATTGAAGGAATGAGTGGTTGATGGAATGAATGAGTGAATGACCGATTGAATGAATGAGTGATTGAACGAATGAGTGACTGATTGAATGAATGCGTGAATGATTGATTGATCAAATGAGTGTTTGAATGAATGTGTGCTTGATTGAATGGATGATTCAACGAATGCATGCATGATTGATGGAATGAATGAGTGAACGACCGACTGAATGAATGAGTGAATGATTGAGGGATTGAATGAATGAATGAATGAATGAGTGAATGATTTATTGATTGAATAATGACTGAATGAATTGAGTGATGGATTAAATGAAGAATTTATTGAAAACAAGAATGAAGGATTGATCAGTGGATTGATTGAATGAATGATTGAACGCCTAGGTACGTCGTTGACACTTGGATTGAATGATTGATTGACTCCTTGAGCGAATTATCGATTGAATGAATGGTTCAGTGATTGCTTAAATGAACAACTGATTGAAAATATTAATGTTTCAAGCGTGGATCAAAGGATTGATTGATTGAATGATTGATTGCCTAGGTACGCTAGTGACACTTGTGACAATTTGAAATGTGACATTGTTGATTGATTGAAACAATGAGTGATAAAATGAATGAATGAATGAATGAAAGACCGAATGAATGAATGATTGCATGAAAGAATGAATGAATGAATGAATGAATGACGCAAGCAATTAGTCAATGAGGCAATCTTTGAATACACGTTTATAGCTGGCTTGTGCAACCGTTTAAGCCATGTGACAGCCGATGGGTTCAATCACAGCTAGAGCACCCACGTCGTCCATATAGAACGTGGGGGAGGTGCTCACACCCCCCTCTTCAACCCTTCATCTGGCAATGGATTAATCCCGGTTTCCCGGACATGGGAATCGTAATCGTGGCGCTGCGTCCAGTCTGAGAGGTTGTTCAGAGATATTATTTTGAGTATAATTACTATTGCTGTAAGTGCAACCGCAGATTTACACAGTGCCACTTCCTGAATACAATCAAATCAGAGGCGCCATTATCACTGATCACTAATCACTGATTCTGCCGTTCACTCAAATTGTTGTCGACCACGCGAGTGTCCTCTGTCTAGACAAACGTGCAGTCTACGCCAGCCACGCTGCGCTGTTTGCGTTTTTCAACCGCACTCGGAGCTTCCCTTGACCACCATTCTGACTTGACGCAGCGCTCGTTAATAAAGCGGTGCTCGGCACATGGCTTTAGAGAGCGCTTTAGAAATTTGGAGGTTACGGTTAGGATTGTAACAGCGTGTGAACTCTGTAAGGAGGACAATTATTATCGAATTACAGTTGTATTGGATTATGGAAATATTGTGCAAGAAAAGAGCGGAGGGGTGGATTTTTCTGTGAAGGGGGGGGGGGGAGTTGACGACCCAGTTCTCACTGGAGTCGAGTAGTAGTAGTTTAAGTTTAACGACACTGTCTGACAACAAAGATCATTTGTGTCGCCCTCCTCCTTCATCCAGGCTTGAGACTGGCGCTAAGGCACGGGCGTACAGCGGCGGAGTTCACTGGGGTCGGATTGTCTGTTGGTCTGAATAAGGGAGGGGGGGAGGGGGCGGGGCAACGTTGGGAAACCCGATACACGGGATCTCTGGATTCATTAACTTTGTCTGCTAAGAAGAATCGCTCGTTGTCTGATTTCAAGGAGTCTTTGTTGACTGAAGGAATCATCGTCTATAGGTGGGGGTGGGGGGGGGGAGGTAAGGCAGACCCACGTGCAGGTGTTCCTTCTGATTGCACATTTATATAGCGCCACTCGAGAAACAAATCTCAGAGGCGTTCCGGACCGGGAAACTCAGAGCAAAGACACTATCGAAAAGAATGGTCTTGAAGCAATTGCACAACCGAGGCAAAGAAAGGCGAAGAAGCTCAAGTCCTACTTCTCCTCCTACGCCTCCTCCTACTCCTCCTACTTCTTTTCCTCCTATTCCTTCGATTCCTCCTCGTCCTTCTATTTCTTCTCCCCTTCTCCTCCCACTTCTCCTCCCCATTCTTCTGCTTCTCCTGCTTCTTCAACTCCTCGTTCTGCTCTTTCTTCTTCTTCTTTTCCTCCCCTTCTAATCCACCTTCTCCACTTCCTTCTCTTCTCTTCCCCTTCTCCTCCTCTTCTCCCCATTTTCCTCTTTTACCTTCTCCCTATTCTCTTCCTTCTCCCCATTCTCCTCTTACTCCTCCCCATTCTCCTCTTCCTCCTCCTCCCCATTCTCCTCTTCCTCCTTCTCCTCCCCATTCCCCTCTTCCTCCTTCTCCCCATTCTATTCCTCCTTCTCCCCATTCTCCTCCCTCCTTCTCCTCCCTCCTCTCCCTTCTCATTTTCCTTCTCCGCTTCCTCCTCTTATAACAATAGGTCAGCCTTACTTGTTATTTCGATTCGTTTTTCGTGGTCCAGTAGCCATGAAATAACAGACCACTGCTTCAGTGGACAGACAACAGATATCATTCAAATATAATTCGTAGACGACTTTTTGCCACCTTGGAAGAGGACAAGATTATCATGGTCGTAGATTAGAGACGGTTCGGTCGTGTTCTTTACGATTTATGTAACCAGTATGGCGTAACCAGTATGCGAGTGGTTACGTGTAACAAGTATGCGAACGATCAGGTAGAACGCGCGCGAGCATAGAGGAATTCATGGAAGCAGGGTTTCTTGTTCCATGGTGAAGTGCCAGTGTTTAATCTAGACGTCTTGGGGGGATGTCCCCCCAGGATTTATGTTTCGCCCCAGAGGCCAGCAATATTACAATGTAGAGACCTTTAGCGGAGGAAAATTCCACCACCCAGGATACATGTCGATACATGGTTTCCCCCATCCCCAGAGAGATGAATTCCTAAAAAAGGTCATCAACTTTTTTGAGAGAGGAATTGCTGTAGAAAAGTTGAAGAAATTGGACGAAGGACTATAAAGGTCTGAAACTTTTTCAAGATGGATGAAAAAAATCTTGTGTAAATTCTTTGGTCCCCCCAGAAACCGTGTGTCCCCTCCCAGAAGAGGGGGACTAGATTAAACACTGGTGAAGCGCAGACGTTGGAAGAGGTATGGCGTGATGGTTGCCCCACATGATCTGAGACAAACTTCGAAGGAGATGAAGGCACCGAAGCGCCCTTCTATAGACCGCTTTACCCTGTGAGGCGAATTGAGGTTGTGATTGTTGGTATTAGGGAAGTGCGGATTGGGGTGAGGGTCCTAAGCGAGTCTGTTGCCCCTTGGGGGAGCGGTGCAGATTGGTCATTGGGGTGAGGGAGTCTGTCGCCTCTAATTTCGCCGCGCAAAACAGCATTCTGACAGTGGAGAGGGGTGCTGATGGTATAGTACCAGCCATAGTTCGGCCTTGCCCCGATTTGTTTACGAAACCTTGTTTCTGGACCGGTGTTGCACGGGCCCCAATGAAAACATCGCAGCCAGGAAGGGGGTGTTTATGAGGTGAGCTGGCATGTAGGTGGGTAGATCTAGGGGTGTAGATCGGGTGACGTCTTCGTAGAGAAATGGGGTGCTCGTAAGAGGAATATTTATCAGTTAACTTTTTCGTAAGTGGTTTGTTTGTCATTTGTCAGTCAGCTTTTCAATGGATAAGGACTGTTTATGAGAATAATAAAGCATTTGTTAAATTAATGTTTTGTGAAATAATGAAGTGTTTATCGTTTAACAGTTTCATTCAGGACTAAGGTGTTCTTGAGAGGAATGGAGCATTCATTGGTTAGCACTTTGGTGTGTTTGCAAACTGACATTTTTGATGTTGCGTTTATCAGTTAACAGAAAATTTTCTTTTCATTGAGTGAGACAATTCGTGTTTATAGATATTAGGACGTTAGACAATTTAGATTTTTAGCCTGTCTTTGCCTGCTTTCCGCGGACGCTAGAAGACCATTTTGTTCGAATGTGGTTTCACGGTGTTAAGTCGGGAGTGCCTCTGATGGTGGTTACTTTGTTCCTGCAGCGGTGCTATATAAATTTCCAAAGTAGCATTACCATTAGATGTGGATACAGCAGGAACAAAGTGTTCTCTGAGTGTTTATAGGCTGATGTGGTTATACATAGAACAGAGTTCTATCCATGCCATACTCACACATGAAACTAGTATATGAAAACATCAGTTGTTGTCTGGTAATTTTTTTCATCTGTTTCAAATTGGGATTTATGGGTGATGAAACACCAACCATGGTATTTGAAATCAGTGCTTAGTACCAAGTCTTGTCACTGTCCCATAAAGTCATCTGATCGCCTTGCTGCGATAACTTATAAAACTAGGTCTGTTCTTAGTGAATTTGTTGCTTGCTAGACCTAAATTCTGGAATACTCTCCCCATATCTGGGACGTTGGCCGATTATGGGGATGGTGGTTGTCTGATTAGGGTGCTTGGCCTATAGCGCTGGGTTAGAGCCTCCATTCACAGGCGGTAATTGCTGTGTAGGAACGCTGGACCTTGACCAAGTCCTTCACTTACAATTGCTCAGCACCATCGATGTTATTATGTCATATGGTGGTGTGGGAGGCACTTGTGAACTTTGTAAGGAGGGCAATATCAAAATACAGTGTTACTGTGCTATGTTGTATTGTGTTGTACTGCATTGTTTTGTATTGTATTGCATTGCATTGTGTTGCATTGTATTGTGTTGTATTGTATTATTACCAATTTTCATGTACTTTACCTGTGACTTGTCTTTGGTTGCAATAAAGCTGTTTGATTTGATTCGATTTGATTATGTTGTATGGTATTGCGTTGTAGGCCTATTGTATTGTGTTGTATTGTGTTGTATTTTATTGTATTGTGTTGTATTGTGTTGTATTTTATTGTATTGTGTTGTATTGTGTTGTATTTTATTGTATTGTGTTGTATTGTGTTGTATTTTATTGTATTGTGTTGTATTGTGTTGTATTTTATTGTATTGTGTTGTATTGTGTTGTATTTTATTGTATTGTGTTGTATTGTGTTGTATTTTATTGTATTGTGTTGTATTGTGTTGTATTTTATTGTATTGTGTTGTATTGTGTTGTATTTTATTGTATTGTGTTGTATTGTGTTGTATTTTATTGTATTGTGTTGTATTTTATTGTATTGTGTTGTATTTTATTGTATTGTGTTGTATTTTATTGTATTGTGTTGTATTTTATTGTATTGTGTTGTATTTTATTGTATTGTGTTGTATTTTATTGTATTGTGTTGTATTGTGTTGTATTTTGTTGTATTTTATTGTATTGTGTTGTATTGTGTTGTATTTTGTTGTATTGTGTTGTATTTTATTGTATTGTGTTGTATTTTATTGTATTGTGTTGTATTTTATTGTATTGTGTTGTATTTTATTGTATTGTGTTGTATTTTATTGTATTGTGTTGTATTTTATTGTATTGTGTTGTATTTTATTGTATTGTGTTGTATTTTATTGTATTGTGTTGTATTTTATTGTATTGTGTTGTATTTTATTGTATTGTGTTGTATTTTATTGTATTGTGTTGTATTTTATTGTATTGTGTTGTATTTTATTGTATTGTGTTGTATTTTATTGTATTGTGTTGTATTTTATTGTATTGTGTTGTATTTTATTGTATTGTGTTGTATTTTATTGTATTGTGTTGTATTTTATTGTATTGTGTTGTATTTTATTGTATTGTGTTGTATTTTATTGTATTGTGTTGTATTTTATTGTATTGTGTTGTATTTTATTGTATTGTGTTGTGTTGTATGATATTGTGTGGTATTATGTCTGTTCGGTTTGCTCAGTCATCCTGGCTCAAGACTTACCTTTCTACGGGTGTCTTACCCACCTGTCTGTGAGTAGGGAGGAGAAGGGGGGTTAACCTGGATATTGACTTCATATACAGTTCAGTTTGGTGTGCCTTGTGTTGATTCTTTGTGCGTTAAAACCCGGTGCTATAGAAGTTTCTACTTTCTAAGTTTCTAATACAGTTGTTCTGGTCTATGGTGTGGCCATTTTGTGACCATGTCTGGAACAGACACTTTGGGAACAACGCTGCATGTATATGCATTGTTGTCTGGTAGTGAAACACAGCTGGGTGGTCGACAGTAGCGTGTAGCTGTTAGCCGTGATTCACATAATTGTCTCGCTGTGGGTGGCGTATAGCTGTACTTGGAACACGAGATTGCATGGAGTGTGTCTTTGGGAGCTCTGGCCACAGAGGTGTTTCCCCCCCCCCCCCGCTGACTTGTGAGGATGCGTGCCGACGTGATTGGCCTGCAAGCTTTCATTATTTTCATTGCATTGATTGACATGATTTGCCTGTCGGGCAATGGCGTGCATGATAATTCCGTCTGGGACTTCCACAGACTTCCTATTTAGATTGGCAAATTTGTCTTTACTGTTTCCTATCAGCCTCGTCTCTGCCGACGGAGAGTTCTAAGAACGACATCTGTTGACACTGCCAGACACTAGTGGTAGCTAGAACACTCATAATGTCTAGATAAGATCTCTGGCTTTGTCAATAGATTAGCTGTTCATGGCCTGTCTTACAGCCAGATAAGATCAGCTGAGAGCCGAAGATAGAGTCAGACAATGCCTTTATTGAGGTTATTATGTACATTGCCCTTTTCTTCAGCCTGGGACGGGCGCTATATAAATTGTCACAATGTTACTGTTATAATTAGTAGTAGTATTTTTAGTATTGGTACTGTATTAGTATTTTTAATAGTTAAAAAAAAACCAAGTGTAGTCCATCAGGAGAAAAGGTGCTAGGGGGTGTTACAGGTAGCTGGAAAGTCAGACCTTGTCCTGTGCTAGATCAGTGAATTATTATTATTGTTATTATTATAGTGTCCCAAAGCATGACGAGCATTCCTTTAAGAGGTTGGAAGTGTTGGCGACTTTGTTTTCTCGGCCTTGTCATACGAGGGTTGTCCTCTCCATATGACTCTGATCTTTCAACTGAAGTATATATGCATGTTTGTGTGTATGCATCATTCCTGCTATGCACTACTGGTATACACAAATGTTAGAATTACTATGTTTTAATGCATGCATATATTTTATATATATAATACATAATATACATTCATTTGTACATACATAAGTGTATATACATACATTCATTCGTGTATATATGTATATATATATATATGTGTGTGTATGTGTGCATATATACATAAATGTACATATAATATATATATGAATATCTGGTGGTGTGAAACTTATAACCCTGGGCAACGCCGGGTAAACCAGCTAGTATATAATAATAATAATAATCTTCGTTTAATATTTTCTAACTGACAATTACGTAGTATGATTACAAATCAGTATGAAAGTATGATCATAAGTTATTACAGGAGTCGAATTTAACTGTACACGGCAGCCATGCAAGGCGCCCGTCACGTACTACATATATATGTATGAATGTATATATATATATATATATATATATATATATATATATATATATATATATATATATATATATAATACACATGTATATACATGTACACACACGCTGCCTGCCTGTCTGCAAGTATTGCGGTCCAATTAAGTCGTTGTAGAATCTGTTGATTCTGTCAAGTGTTTGCGTGGGTCGTCGTTTCACCTTTCTTCTGAGTTTTGACGAGGTCGTTTTGTTCGGTTCGTGACGCTTTTTCCTTCTCTGTCAGGTCGCCTTGTGACGTTCTTCTCCTTTGTCTGATCTGTCTCTCTGACCGTTGGGATGATTTATTTATCTATCGAAAGGTTTTTCTCAGTAACAATGGGCCTAATTTACCTGCTCTAGCAACGGTCGACATAGATGGAGCCGTCTTGCAGCTAATGAACGGCAATAGAACTGGCTTGCGTGAGTCCAGGTGTAGAGGCGTCGCCGGTTTTTAGAAGTGGGGAGTGGGGGGTAGATAGATGCTGCTTCCAGTGTTTAGCGGCATCTTGTGGCTGCCAGTGCCGTTGACGTCGCCCTCCTTTTTCCATGGTTTGTACTATGGGCAAAAATTGGGCAGTGGCGTAGTTAATAGTACGGCAAGGGTGATGGGGGCTGGGGGCTGATGGAGGAGCGAACAGTTTGGATGGGAGGAAAGAGTTTTTGTGGTTTCCACCGTTTACTTTCGTTTCTGGCCTTCAGGCAAACCAGAAATTTCATAATTCTTTCTGGTCAGGAGTGGCAGGTGGAATGAGGGTCTAACTCTGGCTTCCAGATTTTTCAAGTGGAGTTGGCTGCAAGGCCTCATTTAGCGACGTTGATTTTTACCAGTCATAGACAGACTGACTGACGGACTGACACATACAGACACAAAGAGACACATCTGGACAGACACACAGACAGACAGACAGACAGACAGACAAATGTCTGAGTGACTGAGGCAGTCAGACACTCGGCACGGGATATTATGCTTTACCTGAAGAAATTATGCGCTGATATCAGGATATCGTGTAGAGTGTATGAAGACAGTTGGCCTATGGGTAATTGGTCCAGGGGTGTTTTGTAAATAGGGTGGATTGTAGGGTGGGGGTTGGTAATGGTATACGATTGTGTTCTGCCCGGACCGAACTGGGACACAGTTCTGACGGCGGCCGTTTGAACTTTGAAACCAACTGAGCCATGTTTATCAATCTCTTTGAAGGCCTGCTTGCTTAATTATAAGAATAATAACAACAACAGTACTAATTATAGTACTAGTATTATAACTATTTTTATTATTGCTATTATTATTATTAATGAATATTGATTACTAATAATTAATCATTACTAATATATATTTTATTAATAATTTTTGTGTAATTTTCACTCAATAAGGCATTTAGTTAATGTGTCTTTATGTTTATCAAAGGCAGAGGTAACTGCATTTATCAGAAGTAAAAGTAACATTTACGTTTAGCCAAGGTAAATGTAGCATATATGTTTAACCCAGGTAAATGTTACATTTATGTTTAGCCAAGGTTAAGGTAACATTTACGTTTATCAAAGGTAAAATGCAAGTTATTATTATTATTATTATTATTATTATTATTACTATTATTTATTAAAGTTGTAACTTGCGCAAGGTCACACCAAAATGTGAAGCTGAGGCACGGATTATCGTTTATATGCGGTTCTATACGTTTATCAAAGGTAAATGCAATATATGCGTGTATGTTTAGCCAAGGTAACTTAGGTAACATTTATATTGCTCAAAGGTAAATGCGACATATTCGTCTAGCCAAGGTAAAGGTAACATTTTTTTTATGAAAGGTAATATGTTTAGCCAAGGTAAAGGTAACATTTATGTTTATCATTTGAACGTAAATGCGACATATTCGTTTGGCCAGGGTAAGGGCAACATTTACGTTTATTAAAGGTAAATTATGTTTAGCCAAGGTAAAGGTAACATTTATGTTTATCAAAGGTAAATGTAACAACAGCTGTTTACATTTATGGAAGGTAAAGGCCACAACACATGTTTATGTTCATCAGTTCTATTTACAGGAACTGAAGAGTTATTATTTATTGCTTTTGGTGATTTATATTTTCTTCGCAGAGAAGAACACCTGGGTAAAGGTAATAACTCTACAAAGGTCAGAATGATTATGTACCTGTGCATAGCTGTGATATTGAGGTCAAAGGTCATGACTGAGATCGAAAGTTCATGAGTGAGGTCCCAAGGGCCATGACTGAAATTAAGACTGAGTTTAAAACGCCTTGACTGAAGCCAAAAGGTCACGCCTGAGGTCAAAAGGCCATGACTGAGTTCAAAAGGTCATGACCACTAAAGCTGTACTGAATATTTTTATATATGTTTAGCCTTGTGACCGCCTTGTAACCGGAGGGTTGCAACTTGCAGGTTCGAATCCCACTCCAGCCGCTGCGTACGGACCTTAGGCAAGTCCTTCACTCGCAATTGCTCGTGGCGCTTCGGCGTGAAAATTCCGGCACAGTATCAAATGCTGTAGTCGGGAGCGCCTCTGAGTAGTAGTTGACTTTGAGAGGCGCTATATAAATATCCGGAATAAAAAATAAAATAAATATTCGATTTGCTCTGGACTAATAGTGCTGAATAGTTTTGAATGGTAACACTCTTGCTTAAAAAACATAATATCTTGAAAGACGTGATTCAACAGCTGTAAGCTCCCTATAGGTCGACTCAGCCTTCCGCTCCCTGGGGGCAAGCTACAAAATGAGCGGGCGCCTAACAGGCTGCCAAGATGTGTGTTCTATAAGACCTTGAAAATTGTGCACTCCTATGTTTCAATGTTACTTACTGCGGTTTGTCAGTGAGCTTGTCAATAAACACGAATATTATTATTATTATTTTCCCCAGGGTATATATGATCCCTCGGGAGTTTTATTATTATTATTATTATTATTATTATTATTATTATTATTATTATTATTATTATTATTATTATTATGGTCTTTTGCCTGATTGTGTTAAATTTGGACTTGTAAAAATTTGTGGAATTCGCCTGGAATTCGCCTTATTGTTATTATTATTATTATTATTATTATTATTATTATTATTATTATTATTATTATTATTATTATTATTATTATTATTCAGCCGAATATTTGAAAATGCTACTGCCATGGGTAGAGCCCTAATAACCGCCACACCAGTCCACCAATAGGACTCCACTTCTGTAGACACCTGGAATGTTCTACTCCATTTGTTATCTGATTCAAACTAAAGGCTTCTATAGCACCATTCTCTGCCATTTACCAATCGAATCAGTCCGACTAATTAGCGGAATAATTAGCGAGGCCATTATCAAGGTCTGTTGTTGCTTTGTTATGGCGATTCAAAGGTTGCACCTTTTTGCAGCCAGAGCATTTTGTGTGCGTGTGTGTGTGTGTGTGTGTGTTTGTTTGTGTTGTGCATACACGTGTTTGTGTTGTGTGAGAGTTTGTGTACGTACACGTGTGTGGTGTGCGCGCACGTGTGCTTGTGTATGTAAAAGACAATAAATGTCTGGCCTGTACCTGGCTACCCTGTGCCCAGGGGCGTCTATCCCCCCCTAAGTCATTGGAGCAACGTCCCTTTTCCCCTTCTTCTTCCCCCCCTTCCCGTTCCTTCCCCCCTTAAAATGGTGGCACACACACTGACAGATCTTCCCCCCTTATTTCTTGGATGGAGCATTTGCTCCAAGGTTTCTATGGTGTAGACGCCCCTGCCTGTGCCGAATATTAATTGCTTGGCTATTTATATTAATTTATTTGACTCTTGTCCAGTTGACAGCTTAATCGACCTTATCTCTCTGTTCTTATAACATACTCTATCTGTGTATCATTAGATACATACATTTTTGTGCAAGATATATATGGTTTTATATATGTGTATGTTATACATATATTTATTGCATTGTGGTTGTAAAGATAAATATAATGTATCAAACTTGCTATATGTTTATTATATATATATATAATATATTTATATATATATGTTTTATATATATACATGTAACATACTGTATGTAGATCAATATTACGCACATACACACACACACACACACACACACACACACACACACACACACACACACACACACACACACACACACACACACACACACACACACACACACACACACACACACACACACACACACACACACACACACACACACACACACACACACACACACATGGGATATATCTTTATTTATCTACTCTGACCTGTCATTCAATTTTAATAGGCATCAAAGTAGACAATGAATGTATTATGTAGATGTATTATATATATTGTATTGTATATTATATATTATTATATTCATGTACTCTGGAACCCCTAAGTAATGTTTGCTTTGTGATCGATGTCAAGTACTTACCAAGTACTTGTTTTAAGAGGTTCATCTTGGAATGACTTCTGAGGACCACTCTATATCTTTACTCGTGTGTGTAACAATGGTTTTGTATGCAGGTTTCGGTGTATGTGTTGTGTAGGGTTACTGTTATGCCTTGCTGGCATGTTGAGGCACGGTAGCAGACTGGTTAGAGAGCTTGGCTTGTAACGTGGAGAGTACGGGGTCGAGGCTCCTCTGAGACAGTGACTGTTTGGAGACCTAGAGCAAGTCCTTCATGAACAATTGCTCAGATCCATCGATGTTCTGTCGTATGCATAGGTGTAGACTCGGGGGGGGAGCAGCCGGGGCACGTGCCCCAGTAATTGAGATGGACTGTACAGCCAATGCAACAAGTGTAGAATGAATAACCAAATCCCCCCCATATTTTGGACAAAGTTTACGCCAGTGGTCATATGGTCATCCGTGTGGTTCTGAACTTTGGAAGGAGAGCAATACCAAATACAGATTGTATTGTGTTGCATGCAGTTATATTCAGTGCTTTTTTCAGCTACTAAAAATAATTTATTTATTTTAATAATGAAAACAAGAATTTAATTATTTTAATTGAATTTCAGTGTTGTGAACTGTTTTCAGTGTTTATTTAGACCCCTCACAACCCCCAATCCCGTTTTTCTCAAGATTTTAACCTTTCCATAATTGTTCTGATCCGGAACCTATTGTTCAGTTCCGGAGGCTTTTTTCTAGAAAAAAGCAATGGTTATATTGTATGCTCATTGTTTACCTGCAGAGATTTCTTTTAAGTACCTGCAGAGATTTATTTTCAGTAGACTACTTGGCGATGTTTATGTTTCTGCATCTACTTGATTAGTATTTCTGGAAGGCTTCATTTATGTTCAGTTTTTTTCTTCTCGCTCGTTACGCTCTTTGAATCGGCTTGATCTTTTTGTTCCCATGACTAAAACTGCCTTGGCCCTTGGCCCAGCACCGGGCATTTGCTGTAGTGGGTCCCACGATCTGGAACAACCTCCCCACCCCCTCTGCTCTTGGCCAAACTAATTACGGTACTGGCTTTTCCTACAGGCATTCTGTTTCCTGGGGCGTCTGTGCTGAATAGCTATTCTGCGAGAGGCGCTTTATACATTTCTAGATACAATACAAAATAATTTTTTGTTTGGGTTCACTCGTTTTCTCCTTGTTCTAACTCACTGTCTCTTAGTTGGTCTTTGGGATTTTCCTACAGTGAAGTAAAGCTCCCAGGATCCTAGGGAAACGTAGGGGAGGCGCTCATTTCCCGCTGCACAGCCCTGAAACGGCAACGGACTAATTCCAAGGCCATGACCCTTTTCAAATTGCTTATCCGCCCAAAGTACTCGACATCGATCACAAAGCTAACATTACTGGGGAGGGGGTTCAGAGTCCATTTATCTACATAATACGTTCGTTGTCTACTTTGATGCTTATGCATGTCTTCTGTTAAAATTGATTGACATAGGTCGAAATAGATAAATAAAGATATGTCCGTGTGTGTGTGTGTGTGTGTGTGTGTGTGTGTGTGTGTGTGTGTATATATATATATATATATATATATATATATATATATATAGTTTGTTACACGTTAATTGACTTCATTTTGGTGCACCTTCCGTTGATGCCTTGTGTATTACATGTAGATGTAAATCTAAACGTTTTTCCACAACGACCGTATGGCCTCGACCCTGCATGCTCATTTTCAATGAATTGATCGGGTGCGATCCTTCACTACCGCTGCCAGGTCGAATAGGTGTGACGCCAGTTAAGGTCCCCGGGTACGGTCCCTGTTAGTCTGAGATGAATATCTCTGAAAAAACCACCATCGGCGTGGTATGCGAACCGGCATTCTCACACTCGGCAGTGCATGGGACACTGTAGGTAACCGGGCCCGTGAGTTCTATGCTCCGGAGTTGCTCGGAGTGTTTTGCAAGCAAGCAGTACACTCCGAGCAACTGAGGAGCTGGGAGACACAGTGTGGGAATTGTAGAAAAAAGACTTGGGGTGGAGGTGAACATTTTATCCGTATTTTACAAACTGAAGTCAATGAAATTTGAAAGCAGCTGATTTCAACACTAGCAGTTTTGCAAGTCAGACTCGAATGAAAATCAATTCCTTTGTTGAGATAATTCAAAAATGCATACATGACACACCATAAAAATTTCTTCCCTTTGTCATAGACTCAGAGTCAAATAATGCTAAATCATACTAGCACAACTGACAGGGTTGGAAAAGACCCCCCTTGGGCTGTGCAATGAAGACTTAACTGTGGGGATCCTAAGAAAGACTAGGGGTTGAATCCCCAACTCCCCCGACAATTCCCACCCTGGGGAAACAGTGGCTTGTACCAAGCCCTGAATAAAGCAGTTGTAGATGAAGAGGTATACAAAAAGTTACCCAATAAGCAAGGAGATGCATCACCATCTAAGTGTGTTAGGCAATTGGAATAGAGTAATTCATTCATTTTATGAGTAGGTATATTTTAGAATTGCTATATATGTACTATGAATGAATGAATGAATGAATGAATGAATGAATGATTGAATAGAAACGAAGTCCTGGCATTGAGAGGGTAACAGGCGAATCTGAAGCCGTACATTAGTTGCAGGAGAAAAGTTCAAAGTTTAATTGAAACCCTCCCCCTCCCCCAACAGTGAAACAGTAGCACAGATTCAGGTACTGTTAGAGAATGGAATGTTAATTGCCAGGCGAAGGCCTTGAACAGTGAAGACATTGAGCTGAAATGCAGTTAACAAGAACAAGAAGCTTTTTGTAATGTGTATTTCTAATAGATAGATACCTTATGATACCTTTAAGTACCTTGTGGAGTTCTGAATGTGGCATTTAATCTCGGTGGCCGGTAACTTACAGAAATTTAATATTTAGCCACAAGAGGAAGAGCTTCTGAGTCTCTGACAGTCTAATTACCAAGAATATAAATTATACTAACATATTGTGCCTCTATTTTCACCTCTGCTGGCATTTCTTTCTTTAAATACTATGCATATATATATATATATATATATATATATTTAAATAGTATATATATATTTAACCTGTGTGTAGATTATATATATATATATATATATATATATATCTAATGTGTTATGACATATGACTTATGACATAATTATACTTATAATATTATGATGCATGTTTGATCATCTGTAACTTCCCATCAGTATATATACATACATATATATGTATATATATGTATATATATAATATGTGATATATGTAATACAGATGTGGTTTTATACAGAGCCGTTTTAAGGAGTTTGGGGGCCCTAGGCACAACCCGCACAAACCCTAAATAACCTTAAACGTAATCCGATTTCCGTCTCAATATCTCAGTCTCAGATACAGAGTATTGCACTAGTGCATTGTACGTGCATATGTGTCATTTTGTTAAATTTATTAATATAGTACACTGTTACTAAACTCATAATAACACAGCTAACACATCAATCTTTGTACTACAAGTGTAAAATGAAAGTTTAGTTTAACATACTTTACAGTTTCCATTGTTATTTGTTATACAAACTGAAAGTGTGATTATAATGAGTACATGTTTGCTATACTTGGACTGCGACTTTGTAACGACAGTTTCTTACAAACATCGCTTTCGTGTTTTGGTCTGAGCAAAGTCTTTTATAATATCATCGAAATTCAAAGACTCCAACACATCTGATTCTATGCTCATGACATCATACGGCTGCGAAGCTCGTTCTTGATTAATTTAAGTTTTGAGAAAGAACGTTCACCCGTACAGTTTGTCACCATCATTGACAGAAAGATTGATGACCCATCGTTGTTGTTGAAAACAAGCGACAGACAAAGCAATACACAGACTTCTGCGATGGAGAAAAGAGCAGCCACTCGCGATAAACTGAGTCACCATTTCGCAGTTCACGACGGAAACAGGAATCAGTTAAGCCACGTCTGTGCAACTTATCTCCCGTTCGATGCACGCGTTGAGTCGTACTAAAGTCAGACTCTTTATGCTGGCAACTAGCAGGACCTTTACGAATCCAATAAGATCGCAATTCCTCCGTGATTGGACTCCATAAGGCTGCATCAGTTGGATAGTCCGCTGACTCCGCAGGGCTTACATCTTGCGAAATAGGCTTCGAATTTTGGTGTTGTGACAACATCTGTACTTTCGACTGGTAGGCTAGACCATCATCTTGCAGCGACAATAACTGTTCATCTTTATCGCAAACAATGACATCAGTAGACGAGTAAGACAGCGTAAGAGTATCTTACGTCTCAACAATGTCGGACTGCGATGATGATTGTGTTTTCTGATTTTGAAAAAAAGAAGATAGGCCTACTTTTGGATGTTTGTTCGACATTTCAATTTCAGTTGCTTCCTTTTTTCTCTTCGCGGCACCACTCATATAATTTCTACGCATTTTTGATGGGTTGTCTGATATTTCGTTTAATTGATCGCAGGCCTAGTGATAATCGGCCAAAAGTTGCAAATCGGTTTACCGTGAACGACGGTGATAACTGACAATCAGAATCTTAATCTGCATAACAAAAAGGGTAGAAACTATCAACAAACCTCAACCTTATACATTGGAGGAGGTGGAAATGAAGTGATTTTGTTAAGTTAAATAAGTTTGCCAAGTTCACTACCGACTCAGTAGGCCTACCGAGCGTCGACACGCCAACATCATTCTATTTATCCTATTAACTGTGCGAAATTTGATACGCTTTTTGTCCTTTTTATAATTTAAAGTTTAAAACAATTTATAAAATGACTAGATTATAGGACAGAGATATTTAATATAAAAAATTAACATTAACTTACCAAGGCATAAAAATTCCTTGAATAGCGTTGTGAAAAAGCAGACAAATGAAAACAAACATAATAGCCAATAGCCTACAGCAAGTTGTGCGCCATCGTCGCCATGCGTTAAAATTTTTTGATTTATTTCTATAGCGTTCTGATTTTATTACCAATAATTATATTTAACTAAAAATGCAGACCACAGACATTTGTTTAAAAAAAATAATAAAAATGTGTTATTGTTCTTATTTTACTTTGCAGAATTGTTTACTTGTAAGAACAGAACTTATAATATTGTAATTTTGTTTCTGGGCCGCCGCGGGGCCCCCCGCTGCGCGGGGTCCTAGGCCCGGGCCTCGCGTGCCTATGCCTTAAAACGGCACTGGTTTTATATGATTATATATGCTTAGTTTTTGTATATATACATATATACGATGCATCTTTCTCTTGATGTTGATGCAATTTTAGATATTTGCATACCTGTTAAATTGCGTCCACCTGTAGGCACCCTCCCGTCTTCTTCTGACGCAAGTATTTATATCTTTCAAGGTGTTCCTATGTACAACGAGACCTCCGTCAAGTAGGAGCACGATTTACAGAGGAAGGCTAAAACAATGACATCTATATAACTATGTACAAGTGACCTTGGGTAAGGTATGGGTAAAGGCTCCATGTCCCTGAGTGGGACTTGTGGCGTTGCTCGTTTCCTTTTGATAGGACCTTCAGTGCTCAGGCAGTTGACGAATCCCAAGGTCCTGGACAGGGAGCCAGTGCATCACAGGAATTCTGTTTACTTCCCAACTTATGCTTCAATCATATTAAACTACTTTGTGACACTGACCAATTTGTGCAAACAATTGTAATTGTAATTAGTAACTTCTGCTGCACTGGTGTCTAATGCACAAGGCATCAACCGATGGCACACCAAAAGCAAGCCGTAATCAGGTCAATATCCCGAAAATCATACTTGTCCAGGATCCTTATACGGGGTTGAATCTATTCAGGGAAATGCGAATTGTGTTACATATGCCCAAGTGCTAAAATAGAACTTGTTATGGGGGTCCATAGAGTAGTGGTAACATCACTGGCGTGAAGTGCAGTAGGTAGCGAGATCGCCTCCTGTAACCTTCCCAAGGTCCACTCAGCCTATCAATTCGCAAGATGGCGCGTTTGTGAAAATTAGATGTAGGACGTGATGGGCGCCTTGCAAGGCTGCTGTATACAGTTAAAATTCGACTCCTGTAATAACTTGTGATCATCCGTTCATACTGATTTGTAATCATACTGCGTAATTGTCAGTTTGAAAATATTAAACGAAGATTATTATTATTAGAATCAGGTAGTTGTACTGAAAGGGTCTAAATGTCTCAGATGACGTGCCGTGTTTAATGTTCCCCTACATCTCGTGTACTGATGGTTGATGTCCAACGTTGTGGTGCTTAATTAAGTTGCTGACTGCCTTATACCAGAACTCGTGCCGTAATGAAGCATGCTATAAGGAGGATCAGGTGTAGGGGCAGCTACACCGGCTGGCATTTCTTCCATACATTACAGCATGTATTTTTAGATTGACTTTTTTTAGGATAATAATGAAGCCGAAGACAATCATGTATTACTTGTCTGCATAAATAACAGATATGTATGTATATATATGTATATATACATATATGTATATATACATATATGTATATATACATATATGTATATATATATATATATATATATATATATATATATATATATATATATATACAGAGTTTGAATAAACCACTCAGTAGCCAACAGAAGCTGACAGAAACTGTGACAAGGAGCATTATATATAATATATTTGTACCATATATATGTACTAGTGTTTGCCCCTGTAAGTTGTATATATATATATATATACATACATATTATACACACATATATATATATATACTGGTATTAGGCATAGTTTGAGAATTCGCATTTTACGAATTTTAAGAATTTTTAAAATTCACGAATTTTAACGAATTTTAAAACTGCAGTTTTAAAATTCGTTAAAATTCGTGAAATAATAAAATAACAGAATTCTTTGCCTTGGCAACGAATTTGATTATTTGTTTACTTTTCAACTTTTTAAGCAAGTAAATGTCAATGTCATAGGCAATCAATCAATTAGCCGTAATAGATAGCTGACTAGCAACACAATAGTACTGATATATTCAGATACAGTTCTACTTGGAGTCTTGAACTTCGATATCTATCATAGTTGGGGTGTGTGACTGTGAGTGTGAGTGTCAGTCAGCAGATCGAAAACCACCAGTGCCCCAGCTCCAGTCAGCCACTAACACATCTTGCAACCAAACAACGTTAACCGAGCTGTGTCTTCTACTTCATCGTCCTCTGATTCTGAGTCAGGAACAACCCACTGCTCCCAGTTGACTCTGGTTTCTGTATTTTCGCCATGCAACTGCTCCCGAATTCGGGCAGAACAACCAACGCATTCCTTGTCACAAAAACAACACTGTATTTTTGGATTACGCTTTCCTTCTCCTCCAAAATTACTGCATAGCCTATACTTCTACTCCGGTCCATGTTCTTTCATCTTTAAGAAATTAGATTTAACTAAATTAACTCGTTACCTAATAAACTTTGATATTGAATTTTACATTAAATTCTAAGCAGAAGCTTAACACAGCAAATCATGATGTCATCAGATTTGTTTTGCTGCCTACCTTGTTTTTGCAAAACGCCACTGTCAATGTAAAAAAGGCCCAACAATGGCTCAACGAATTTTTACGAATTTTTACGAATTTTAAAATAGACCAAAAATTCGCGAATTTTTACGAATTTTAAAACCAAAAGTCACGAATTCTCAAACTATGGTATTAGGCATTTGTCCTTGTTACAGTTTTCCAAAGCACTGTGTGTGTGTGTGTGTGTAGTTGGGTTTAGGTGGGCGTGTCTGTGTGTAGGTGCGTGTAGTTGTGCGCATGTGTGCGTGTAGGTGTGTGGGTGTGTGTGTGTGTGTAGATGTGTGCGTAGGTGGGTGTGTGTTTACTGTTTAGGTGGGTGTAGGTGTGTGCATATGTGTAGGTGTGCATGTGTGTGTGTGTGTGTATGGGTGTCTGTAGGTGTGCGGTTGTAGGTATTTGTGTGTGTGTGTGTGTGTGCGTGTGTGTGTGTTTGTAGGTGGGTGTAGGTGTGTGACGCTGTGTGTAGGTGTGCTTATGTGTGTGTGTGTGTGTGTGTGTGTGCACATACATGTATGTGTGTGTGGGTATGTGTAGCTGTGCGTGTGTCTATGTGTGTGTGTGTGTGTGTATTGCTTTCCATCCATCTTTTCCTTCTTCCTTCAAGGGCTGTGAAAGAGGCAGCCACGGGTATGCGGTGTTAGCGACTTCATTTTCTTAACCTAGGCAGGTGGCCGGTCCTCTCCGTAACTGTCTCATATTCCCACCGACCTAATGCAGTCTGCATACTCATTATAATTTTGTTGGGAAGCAAATTTCAGTCCTGGCGGGGATTTGAACCCTCGAGGGCCCAACCTCTTGACTGAGAATCCAGACGCTAACCACTTAGTCTTTCGTGCATCCCGTAAACGTCTTATCTTAGAAGCAATCGTCTACAAGGCTCTGTATTGCAGGCGACAGCACCAGTAACTAACCTCTGCTGTGACCTTCACGCCACTCCTCGACCAGGTCCTCTGAGTCTCCCAGTCTGACTGGTCATGGACAGCTCTAAGCCGCCTACACCGTTTCGTCTCCGAGATTAGACTCTGGAACTTTCTTCCAGCAAACATTCGATATGTAGGCCTTCAGATCTCGACTAAAACTCATCTTCTATTGGACTCATTTCCTCCTGCCTGCCTGCCTGCCTGCCTGCCTGCCTGCCTGCCTGCCTGCCTGCCTGCCTGCCTGCCTGCCTCTCTCCCTCCCTCCTTCAGGTGTTTTGCAATCAAGAGCCATTGTCTTGTCTTGTATTGCATTGTGTCGTGTTGCACTGTATTGCATTATATTGTAATGTATTGTATTGTCTTGTATTGCATTTTATTGTATTGCTTTGTATTGCATTGTATTATAATGTATTGTATTGCATTGTCTTGTATTGCTTTGTGTTGTATTGCACTGTATTGCATTGTATTGTAATGTATTGCATTGTCTTGTATTGCATTGTGTTCTATTGCATTGTATTACTGTACTGCATTGTCTTGTATTGCATCGTATTGTATTATATTGTATTGCATTGTATTGTAATATATACACTACAATACGATACAATACCATGCAATAGTTAACGCAATATGATACACCATACAATACAATGCAATATAATACATATTGCATTGTATTGCATGGTGTATCATATTGCGTTAACTATTACATGGTATTGTATCGTATTGTAGTGTATATATTACAATACGATGTATATGCATTGTATATGTATATGTATATATATATATATAATGTGTATAATACATTGCATTGCATTGCATTGTATTGCATTGTATTAACCTGTTTTTGTAAGTTTTATCCGACCCTCTGTCCCATATAAATCAACCTCAGTTTTTGGCCGCCAATGCGCGTGCTCGTGGTGCCCAACAGCGCCGTGCAAGTGTGGCCTTTGTGGCCGGGTAGGGCATAAGAGGTGGCGTGCAGGGGTACGAAGCGAACGTCTAGGGCTCTAGGTAATTAAGATAGACGTCAGACTGATAATTGGAAAGGGTTAATTGGTCGGGTGTGTTGAGTTGATATGTTTCTTTTTTCTAAGGGTATAATGTTAGACCGGCTGATTGGTGTTATTTGTTGAAAGGGGTTATTCTGCAGGGTTGAAGATGAAACACAGAGCGGACTTTGCCTTGTTATTACTTTACAATAAACATATCATATTAACAAATCTATCTATTATATATACACCTGCTGCCTGCAAAAACTATATATATATAGATTTATATTTTGTGCATACTGCATATATACATGCAGTATATATATATATACATTTGTGTGTATATATATAATATATAATTTACGCTCCTATCGATAATATGTGTACATATGAAGGGGATATATATGTAAACATATACATATATATATATATATATCACTGGTATAGTTTGATACCTATAATTAGGTCATATAACTCCGCCGCTGCCGTTTTCCAGTGGCGCTAGTCCCAAGCCTGGATAAAGGAGGGCGACCCTTATCATCTGTGGTATGACACAGCTTTGTTAAACCTTAGTTAACCAAGTTAGGTCATATATAGGTCAGTATCAGTATCAGTAATATATTGCTAATTGGGTCATATAACATATATCTGGCGTGTGACTAAGACCATCTGTGAAAGTATACTTTGATCCTCATAACTTCCAAGGGCTAAAAAAGTCGTCAGAGATTTTGCCCAACGTAAAGACATAAACAAAGTTTTTGCGGCGGCTCGCAGTTGAATATGGTGCCTAGTAAACGTTTGGATGCGAAAGTTGTTATGGCGCTTTAGAAGGTCAAGGTCTCGGCCCCATTTAGGAAACACTTGTTCACCATTGTTCTGGTTGTTTCTGGCTCTTAGATTGATCAGTGCTTTTATCTGTTTAGGCTACAAAAACAGACACCTCCCAGAGGTAGTCATGAATATCAAGTGTTAGCGACTTCATTTTCTTAGCCTTGGCATATAAGGGCACATGGCCTGGCCTTACCCTCGCCGTCTCATCTTCCCACCGACAGTGGGAAGATGAGCTGACGGGCTAGCAGAAATCTCGAAATAACTTTCTGCCTTGGCAGGGTTTTGAACCCCAACCTCTCAGACAACAGTCCGGCACGCTAACCACTAGGCTATCACGCACCCCAGGCCCTTGATGTATTTTGATGCCAAATTTAGAAAGGGTTTTAACACAGAGAAGAATAATCGTCTAATGGTTTACACGCTGGATGGTCATTCGAGAGGTTGAGAGTTCAGATCCCTGGTAGGGCAGTAACTTTCTCCATCTGTGCCACCAACTCAGCTATAATGAGTACACTCACCAAAAACTGTCAGCAGGAAGATCAGATGGGGTAGAGAGTATTAGCCACCCGCCTTTATGTGCCGAGGCTAAGAAAATGAAGTTGCTAACACTTCTTGGCTACCTGTCAGGGTAGCTAACAGAAGATTATTAAGTTTAGTTCGGATTTAATTAGGCAGAACAAAGAAAACTGCGCAGTGAATTGCAACGCTCCATATCTATCGGGATGCTGGATTTTTTGTGATGAGCATTGGACAGTCTCTAATGTAACTTGAAGACATCTGTATGCTGTTATCACAGTTCACAGGACTTCGGTCATGTAGCTTTCGTAGTAATGTATATATTTCTTATGCATTGATATTCAGATTTCGCTTGATAAGCATTTAATTTTATCCACAGACTTTATATAATGCACTTCACTACAACACTCACTGTCCATTCTCTGTTAGCGCCAGTCCCAAGCCTGGAAAAAAGAGGCGGGCGACGTAAACGGCCGTGGTAACCATACGATGTCGTTAAACACTGGAAACTACTGTAACGTAAATAAACTCGTTACTACACGGCCTCGGTATAACGTGCTTGTTGCTATGGCTCACAAAGACTGCTGCTGTGTAAGGGGTTCCTGATGTACTTCCGCATGTGGAATATGGTAGCCGATTGGTCGAGCGCTCATCTTGTAATGAGGAAAGTACGGGTTCGAGCCTCCTTACCTGAGATGGTTACTATGTAGGGACCTTGAGCAAGTCCTTCACTCACAGTTGCTCAGTGCCATCGATTGATGCTTGGTAATCAGATGCTAATAAATGCCTAATAATACCAATGATGCCAATAATAATAATAGTAATAATAATAATAATAATAATTCAACGCTTTAATGCTGTGGCGTTCAGCAGTTTCTTTGCCAAAGCTCTACCCGACATGGATGAGGTGTAGCCATTCCAGAAACATAACGCTTTTAATTTCTAAGACCTTGGGGGAATGAAGTACCTCAGGGCAAAAAAATAGTAATAATAATAATAGTAATAATAATGATAATAATAATAATCGCTGGATCTTGAAAAGTTCTAGCCATCAGATTATGGTTTCTTTGTACTCTCCGGATAACGTTTTCATTCCTGATTGATCTGAGGTACCCCGGCTTCCTCCTGAGCTGCGGTCTCTTCCTCGAGACTCGTCCACCGCTTTCTTCTCGGCTCTAAAGACTGTTCTCTTTCGCCGGGGTTGCGCTGGGAGCTCCTCTGAATAGTTTCCCTGAAATGGCGCTATATAAATGCTTAGTTGATTGATTGATTGCTCTGCTGGCAATGTCGTCCCTTTCTCGTTTCTATTTCTGTACAGAGTAACACTGACTATCAAAGCGTGAACCGAAACCAGTAAATAAATGTGCCATGGTGCAGAAATGTACAAGGTGATGTTTGTGCAGTATAATATATATATATATATGTATGTATATATATATATATATATATATATATATATATATATATATATATATATATATATATATATATATATATATATATGAAATTTGTGAGAACTACGGTCCTAGTGAATCATGTTGTTGTCTATCTGAGTCCAAGCTTGCGTCGACCTAGTTTCGATGGCAGTGGGCTTCTGAAGACATAAAAATTGCTCAGCCCTAGAAACCAGTCGACCTAGGCAATTTTTATGTCTTGTTTGTGGCCTCGAAACTGTTTTGGCTGCAATTCGACCCCGGCTTCCGGTTGAGGATCGAATAACATTCAAGATCCTACTCTTCGGCCGTGCACTGATGATCGGTTTGGTCCCGGAATACATCAGGGATTTCTGTGTTCCTGTGTCGAGGCAGCCAGGTCGACCATCACTGCACTCTTCAGCTCGTGGAGACTTGTTGGTCCTGTGCTCGGATACAGAGATTCGGTCGCATCGATCCTTCTCATGGACCGTCTTCATGGAACAGTCAGCCTCCCACTGGAAATTAGAACGTTACTGATGCAAATAGCTCAGGGAATAGTTTAAACTCATCTTAAGGTGGACCATTTTGGATCTGTTAGATGACCTTGTTACAGCACCTTTGTGAGATTGTTAAAAAGTGCAATATAAAAATGGCTTCAGATACATACATACACACATTCATACATACATACAGGCATTCATACATACATAGATGCATTCATGCATATATATATATATATACACACATGCGTGCATGCATACATACATTCACACATGCATTCATGCATACTGATATACATGCATATATACATGCATACATGCATGCATTCACACATACATGCATAGATACATACATGCACGCATATATTCACACATACACACATGCATACATGCATGCATTCATGCATATATGCATTCATGCATATATACATACACATACATACAAGCATACATACATATATTGCTTTAGGTGGTTTGATTGGTAGAGCCTTTGTGACCCTTGGTCCAGCTATCTGCAATAGGCTTCCTCATCTTTCTTTACCTCGATTCAGTTAGCGCTTGAAACCATTTAGTTTGATCCTTGTTTACCGTCGTTTGATCAGGAGTCAGAAGCACTTTGGGGTGATCCTTTGATCTATAATTACAGTTACAATTGTGTGGTTCGTAAAAGTGAGTAAAAGGTCCCTAAGTGGGACTTTGTGGTGGTGCTCATTTCATTTTCGTAGGACTCTGAGCCAGCAGTGGACATGAATCCAAAGGTCCTGAACACTGGGTCAATGCATTGCAGGACTTGATGTTTTCTGCCCATCTTTTTACTCTAGTACCAAATTCTACTGCTAGGTGATGCAAGCATGTGTGCTAAAACAGCTTCCTTAGGGTCATTGTAACATAAACTTGCTTAGGGTCATTATATGTGACTCGCTCTGGCAAAAGCAGGCGGAAGTCGCCAATGATAAAAGAAGAGAAATTAAACAAAACACCAATCAGATGTAAATTTTTCAATTATCGGTATTTTGCATATATCAATAAATAAGATGTTATATTATATTAAAAAAATATTGATTTAATAATATTTCACTTATTTCACGAGAAATTTAATAAGTTTGTGTGATTGATGAAAATTATCCGAGAATTAAAAATTTGGGGTGGGGCCAGATTCAAGAGTATTTACGGCCTTCAGTCTGTTAGGAAAACCATGTGTAATACGTCATTTGAAAGCTTATGCATTCAGCTTGCTAAAAATAACCTTATTTGTCACGTTTTCCATAGTGATTTCCATAAGTTTACCGTTAAAAACACTGAAACTTTGAAATTTGGTTTAGTTTGCAACTTTTCATGCGTTTTTCTCGAAATCGTACTTCCGAGTAGCTAAACATTCTAAACTTCATATCTCTGGAACCAATAAAGATAGAATAATAATTTTTTCAACATTTTAAACAGAAATTACTATTTATCATTTTAAGCTCAAAATATACAAAACTAAATTTTTTACCAACAGCCTCCTTTTGCCAGAGGAAGTCACATATATAGTTCCATCAGCATGCTGGAACCCACAACCTTTGGTTTTTCCGTAGCTATTCATGAACACATAACACGTGACAACTTTAAAAAAATGGTCAAGGACTTTACCTAAATAATTAAATGTTTTTTGCACTGCAATTCGTGTTGGGACTGTTGCAATAAAAAGTTTTGTAAAATATGTGCAAAATTCAGGGGGAAATGCTCCCATGGCCCCTCCGGATGCCCATGAGAGTGATACTTAGGGGTGATGTTGAAGGGTGATACTTAGGGGTGATACTTAGGGGTGATGTTGAAGGGTGATACTTAGGGGTGATGTTGAAGGGTGATACTTAGGGGTGATGTTGAAGGGTGATACTAGGGGTGATGTTGAGGGGTGATACTTCGGGGTGATGTTGAAGGGTGATACTTAGGGGTGATGCTGAAGGTGTGATACTGAAGAAGTTATTCTGAAGGTGTAATACTGAAGGACAGTAAATTCTTGCTGAATCTCGATCGTCTTTCACGTGTGATAAATTGAATCATTCTTTAGCCGGACAAGAGGATTGATGACGGCTTATCATGCATCGCCATTTCCAGTCGCCGCTCTCTCGCAGATGCGCACTCCTCTGAACTGCGTCCGTTGAACTAAATGTCGCCGCGATTGCATTAATAATGTATTACTTGTGGGGAACTGCTGTGCAACGGTCAGCGCTATTCGTAATCTTGCCGAAATTGCCAAGAAGGCGCCAGACAATGAACGTAAATGGCCGAAGCGGTGATGTCTTTATGTCGATGGGTGTGGTCGAATGGGTCTAACAGGGAACTGGTGGAGTGAATCATGGATTCGCTTTTGCAGTTAGCACCGATGACCCATCCGGGTGAATCACGATTTAAGTGTCGACACGCGCAGTGCAGTGGTGAGACGCTGGTGAAGGAAATTTCGAATTGATATTTGGTAGTCGAGGGTTCATCCTGGGTTGCTCTTCTCAGATCCCGGGACAGTTTTTCAATGCTTCAGCAATGCAGAGTGTAGTACTGTGAAAGTTAACAGACAGTTTTCTTACTGCTTCTGGTGATTTTTGGTTTATTTAATAAAATTCTTGTGCATAGTTAGGAGTTGTAACATGCATTTCAGGTAGTGAACTGTGTGTATAATTATAGGAAATAGATGAGTTCTTGATTGCTGGTAGGCAACCGTTTCTTATTTAGAGAAATTTCAGTCATCCTTTATAGATTGAAATATCTCTCTCTAGATATGCATACAATATACATACTTAATTTTATGTTTGTGTACATAGAATTTATGCATCTGTTTGTACAGGTATTTATGTATGTAAATTAGTTGGCTTGGGGAGCCTAAGCACTTGTAAAATGAAGCTTAAGCCTTGGCATGCATATCTGAATTGGATTAATGTAGAATGGAGGGTATAGAGCACTGAAGAGGGTTGTATGTTTATGGTAGAATGTCCAACATGATTTCAGGCTCAGGTTTCAGTTACCTTAAAATGAGATGTAAGCAGGTCAATGGAGCTCCGCCCGTACTGGTAGTGCCAGTCACAAGCCTGGACAAAGGAGGAGGGCGACATCATCGACCCTGGTAGCCATAAGATGTTGTTCAACACTGGAAACTACTACAGTAACAGCTTTGTTTTAAGTGATTACTGGTTATTAGTAGTTAGTAGTATTGAAAGGTGACTGATAATGCAATCACATTCTAGGACCTT
Organism: Allolobophora icterica; assembly: GCA_963556255.1. Lineage (NCBI taxonomy): Eukaryota > Metazoa > Annelida > Clitellata > Crassiclitellata > Lumbricidae > Allolobophora > Allolobophora icterica. The sequence goes on from OY744613.1 coordinate 8,711,524, forward strand.
CATATCCACCTGCTTGGAACCTCTTGAGGCCACTTCTTCCTAGGCTTGAGGACTGCAATAGTTCACAGACTAGGTCCTCTGCAGTGAGCTGGTAGGAGGGGAAATGTTGGAAACGATGATGGTAGTTATGTGTATTACCATTTGCGGTAAAAAGTGTATAATATACTGGAACAAATCGTGTGGTGGCCCTCGGCCTGTAGCACGGAGAGTACGGGTTCGAGCGTCCACTCATTTATTTATTTATTTATTTATTCCGGATATTTCTATAGCGCCTCTCGAAGTCTACTACTACTCAGAGGCGCTCCCGACTACAGCATTTGATACTGTGCCGGAATTTTCACGCCGAAGCGCCATGAGCAATTGCGAGTGAAGGACTTGCCCAAGGTCCGTACGCAGCGGCTAGAGTGGGATTCGAACCTGCAACCCTCCGGTCAAAAGGCGCCGAACTTACCACTGAGCCACCACGCCCCACTCATGTAGTCACTGTGTAAGGAACTTGATCAATTCCTTTGCGTACAATTGCTCAGGGTCATCGATGTTCTGTTGTGTGATCGTGTGTGCACTTCTGAACTTTGGAAGGAGGAAAATATCAAGTGCAGATGTATTTTATCAAATACAGACTATGCATTGTGTTGTATCAAATGCAGTTGTATTGTGTTGTATCAAATGCAGGTGTATTGTAATTGTAATTGTAATTGTAACCGAAAACTTATATAGCGCCACTCAATTCAGCGGCGCTTTCAACCCGCATCAATGCCGGCACCGGCAAAAAGGAAAGTTTTCAGGCGTCTACGGAACTGGAGAGGAGAGAGGGCAAGAAGCTCTTGGCGGAGAAACAAGGGGAGACAGTTCCAAGCAGAGGGGCCAACATAGGCGAAACTTCTGGATTGTGCCGTGGAAGATCGCATGCGAGGGACAACCATAAGGCCGCGAGCCGAAGATCGCAAGGAAGCCCTCGCAGGCAATGAAGAAACTGGGTTGCAAAAATTCATTAGGTAAGACGGAGCAGAGGCAGTAAGGCAGTTGCGCATGAGGGTGAGGGTTTTAAACTGAATTCGCTGTTTAGCAGGGAGCCAGTGGAGGGAATCACGGATAAAGGCAGAAATGTGGGCAAACTTGGGAATGTCACCTATAAGCCGAGCAGCAGCATTAAGGATAGTCTGGAGTTTGTGCATATTGGAGGAGGAAAGGCCAATGTACACAGCATTGCCAAAGTCTACCCTAGTGCAGATCAGAGCATGGACCAGTGTAGTAACAGCATGAAATGAAAGAGACTTGCGGATGGATCGGAGCTGGCGAAGATGATAAAAGCAAGATCTGGATACAAGGTTAACTTGATCAGTAAAGGAGAGGGTAGGGTCAAGGACAATCCCCATGTCACGAACAGAGCAGGAGAATTGAATGAGGGGAAACCTAAGATGTAGAGATTCAAAATCAATCTTCCTGAGTTGGAGGCGACCACCGAGCCAGATAAACTGAGTCTTGTCGGGGTTCAGCCGCAAGCGATTAGAGGAAAGCCAAGAATCCAGAGCAGAGGCTGCTGCTAAGATGCGTTCGACCATTTGGACAGCAGAAGAGGCTGGACCATGAATTAGAGACTGGGTGTCATCAGCATACTGATGAGACGAAACCCCATACTGCTGGAAAATCCCCCCAAGGTCCGAAGTATATAGGATGAAGAGCAGAGGAGCAAGAACAGAGCCTTGGGGGAGACCATAGGAGGAAGTGGCCCAAGGAGTACGATGTGATCCAAAGACCACAGATATGGACCTGTCAGAGAGGAAAGAGCGGAACCATAAAAGGGCACTATCAGAGATACCGAAGGATATAGATAGCCGATTTAAGAGAATAGAGTGGTCTACCGTGTCAAAGGCTGCGCTGATATCATAGAGAGCTAACAGGGTGACATGGCCACGGTCAAGAGCTTGGAAGACGTCGGCTAGGAGCCGGACTAGTAGGGTTTCAGTTGAGTAGGATTTCCTAAACCCAGATTGAAATGGAGGCATGAGGGAATTAGATTCGAGGTAATGGACCAATTGAAAAGCAACACACCGTTCCAGGAGCTTAGAAAGGAAGGAGAGGTTGGAGATGGGAATTATATGTATTGTATCAATTATAGTTGTATTGTATCAAATGCAGCTGTATTTTTTATACAGACTATGCGTTGTGTTGTATCAAATACAGTTGTATTGTATTGTATCAAATACAGCTGTATTGTATTGTATCAAACACAGTTGTATTGTGTTGTATCAAATGCAGTTGTATTGTATTGTATCAAATGCAGGTGTATTGTATCAATATCAGTTGTATTGTACCAAGTACATTTGTACTGTACTATGTAGATGTATTGATAAAAATGTTTTAGAGACGGTAATCTTGCTTTTTTAGGATTATGTTGCTGATTATCCACTGAATCCACCAGATTGTGAGCTTCATCACGGGATATCAGAGAAGCGAGCCTTTTACAGTTACCCATCTGTTTCAACTATTGATGTGCTGAAAGCCTTTTTCATTTGATCTGTCAAGAATGAAATTCAACCAGCAAATTAAGCAACACCCAGCCAACACTCCGCCCGATATTCCACTCAACCCAAAGGGATTTTGTCGTGATCCGAGGCTGTCGAAACGTTTTTTTGTTCGACCGTGTCATCAACTCGCACTCGTCAATTTTAGACCACCTAGTGCAATCCAGTCTCCAACTGAAAACCATGTCGCGCTGGATGTGTCTGGTCACGAAAATATGCCGGATGCATTCCCAGAGATGCCGCAAAGCACTGAGGTAGGTGTCTATTTATTATTTATTTAAATTGCCTTGTACATTGCGTGACTGTTAAATGTAAAAGCCATTGGCCGGGTGTACTAAGCCAGTCGTTCCCAACCGTTTACAGAGCAAGGCTCCCTTACAAAATTCATTCAGTCAGTGGCACGTGGCCTTAATTTAATTTATTTTCTTCCAGTTAGCTTTTTATGGTAGTGACAAGCGAAGTTCCTTGTATCCAGCTGCAGTGTTGTGACTATTTCTACACTACTTTAAGTGTTAAAGAAATAGTTATAGGTTCATGTCAGTAGTAATAATCAGTATGTTTTCACATTTATGACAGAAAAACTGCAGAAGTATTATCCAGTCATGGCTTCCTTAGAGTAGGTTTTGTATTGTATTGTATTGTATTGTATTGTATTGTATTCAGGCATTTATAAAGCACTTCTAGCAGGATAGCCATTCAGAAGCGCTACCAGTGCGAGAGACCACGTGAGAAAAAGCAAGTTTTAAGAAAGGTTTTAAGTTTCTACCGTGCGGCACACAGATTGGGAAAAATGCACTAAGCAACCGGAAGTTTAAGATTTGCTCGAAGTCACTATAACTGAAAGTGGCTCAAACCCACGTTTACTGCTGCATTAAAGTCCTTCATCATTCGCTTACTGTTCCAATGTAAAAATTTTAATAATGCCAGTTTTAATGATAGCTCTGATATTGGTTATTTTAATTCCAACCTTATATAAAGCTTCATGAGCTGTTTGTTCAGAACTAGATGACTTAATTAAGTTGCATTTTAAAAACTGTTTAGAATATTGCATCATTGCTTTTCTACTGATATTGTGATATTTTTTCACTATTCTATACAATTTTGTTGTAAAGTGTGGGTGTTTATCTCATGTTGACAGAGATTGCTTGCCTATTTACTTTACTTACTTATTTATTCACCTATTTGCTTGTTTATTCACTTACTTGTTTATGTACTTATTCACTTGCATTTTCATTTACTTACTTATTTACTGATTTATTCACTTATTTACTTACTTTTCACTTACTTATGCCTCTACTTACTTACTTACTTATTCACTTACTCGCTTGTTTACTTACTTTTGCACTTACTTATTCACTTATTTATTTATTCACTTACTTACTTACTTATTCACTTACTTACTTATTCACTTACTTGCTTACTTACTTACTTGTTTACTGGCTTGTTTGCTTTGCATTCACCATTGTGCTGCCACTTGTATCTGTCCTCTGGGTACTTGAAATTCAATCTTCTAGAGCACTTTTGAGTTTTAAGAGGTTCTTTAGTAATTATTGCTGTGATTTAATAAGTCGTATTGCATAGGCTTCTGTTATCATGTATGCACTGCAAGTCTATCCGTTTCGGACAATTATCTAGAGTCTCAACAGGTCTCTGAAATAGTGTATATTCTGTCGTTTGTGTATAACTCCACTAGGAGGTTTTAAATTTAAGGGCACTGCTTAATATTCAAATTCTAATGAATAATGGTAATAACAGTGTATCTGTAGATCAGTGGGCTTATGGTTCGGTTAGTGTTGTATGGATTGCGGTAGGCCCCAGAGGACGTGGATTCTTCTTGGTTATCGTTGGACCCCGTAGGGACCACGGGCTAACGACCAAGCGTTGGAGGGGGGGGAAATATTAGACCTATACGAGTGAATGTGGTGTGGTCATCTCCGGGTCTAAATCCAGTTAGAACTAGGGCATCAGCGACCTTAATTGTGTGGGCCTTGCGACAAGGGGTGGAGTGTACTAGAATGTACTTCATACAGGTAGGCAGGCAGGCAGGCAGGTCGGCTTATGCACAGGACAGCTAGAGAGAGAGGGATATTTAGACAGAGCCACAGACCGCCAGAGACAGACTTTACAAGAGGCTGGATTTCTACCAGGTCGAGTGTTGTAATTCAACGCGATGAGCCTAGAAAGGACCAACGGTGAGAATATCAGGTAGCGTCGAGGTAGAGAGTAAGGCGAGCTAATCGCACGCTTCTCTCACAGGCAGATAGTATAGCCTGACGCTCGGTCATCATTTTCTTCGTATGTCTAGACAGAAAGGTGCCCAGAAAATAATTATCAGGTGTCTTGCAGGGAATATTAACGACTCCGTTGCGCCATATTTCATTATAAATTGCCATCAAAGTACCGACTTACCTCACCTGATCAGAAGTCATTGTTGAGCAGATGTATCATGGAGCATTGCCACGAAAGAAAATGAATTTTCTCATCTTTACGTGCTATAGGTAATGAAAGCTGAGAGGAATGGGTGGAAGTGTAGGCCTAGTTGTGTTGAATGTTGTGTTGGCTTTGATGAGTTTATTATTTTGATGCAGTGCTGCATTTGCCATACACCGGTGTTCTATCTGGCTTTGCCCTTATGGCTTTCTAAATAATAATAATAATGATAATATTTATTAATTCAAACTGACAAGTACGCAGGAAGATTACATTGAACTATGACAGTACATTCAAGAGGTTAATTAAAAACACGTTTTGGCAGCCATGCAAGGCGCCGCCCTAGAGGATGTATGTATGTACGTATGTATGTATGTATGTATGTATGTATGTATGTATGTATGTATGTATGTATGTATGTATGTATGTATGTATGTATGTATGTATGTAGACACTACTATAGCGCCTTTTTAGTACCTTGCACAATGCCTTCTTCCAGTCTGTATGATGTTACATGTCATTTAAGAGAGGATTGTCATTAGCAAGCCAAACAATGCACAGAAAACTCCTAGTCACCAATGGCACGTCCACGTTCAAAAACATTGAACCCAACCAACGCCTTCCCATATATATATATATATATATATATATATATATATATATATATATATATATATATATATATATATATATATATATATATAGTTCCCTGTAGGTTCTTTTGTACCGCAGACAATTGCTTCTCTTGTTCTGTGACCTTGATATTGCCGAGGTGTAGTGCGAGGCAATTGCCAACAGCGACAGACAGGTGGTCGGTGATAACCGTTGGAGTTCATGGGAAAATCTTCATCAACTCGAGTGCGCGCGTGTCATAACTTGCAAGGTATACTTGTATAAGGTCAACTGCATTGGACGGATACGCATGCACTAGTTTCCAATGTTTAACAACATCTTATGGCTGCCAGTGCTGTTGACGTCGTCCTCCTCCTTTTTCCAAGCTTGGGATTGACACTACCAGAGTATTATGGGCAGTGGCGTAGTTCAGCACATGCAAGTAGCAGAATAGGTTTAGAAGGGTAGATTGTGGAGGAAATCATTTTAATATGAAACAAGACATTTTGGTGAATTGCGACAATACAATACAATACAATATTCGTTTATTGAGGAAAACAAGCTGACATGCTGCAACTTGGTACATTATAAGAGAAAGGGTTTGCTCTGTTAGTAAGAGTTTTTATAGAGAATTCAGAGGATAGTTGTTGTCTTTTTGGTAACAACATCTTACAAAAACACTGCAGGATGCGAAGAGGAAGAAGGAGGAGGAGGAGGAGGCCCTGACAACTGTCCGTGCTTATTACGGCAGTTCTGTGGCCTCTATATTCTGTTACTTTATTAATTAGACAGCATTGTATGGCTATGAGTTTACTTTGCTCGATGATTAACGTCTCTAGCCGAGAGAGTCAACTGCTAAGGCTTTTGAAAGCAGCCAGGTGCTTAGATGTAATGAATAAGTGTGCTTCTATATTTGAGTTGAGCCTACGTAAAATCTCTGCACTCTGGCGTTTTATATTGCTTCGGCCGTTCCGACCAGCTGAGATCATTCAGTGCACGGCCGATGATGGCAAATAATTGGCTTTCTGTTGGTTCCACGAGAAACTGCTTGTTTGCCGTGTTGTTAGCCATCTTTATTGTCCTCTGCTTCACAGACTTTTGACCCTAACAGCAAGACTGGCTTTCGTCTTGTCTACCGTGGTTGTTCATTACTGTGACACGCGCTTCGTTTAACTGTGGCTGATCTTACCCTAAACCTATAGTCTGCTTCCTGGGTTCGTCTGTGTGTTTGTGCCGCTAGATGTTGACTTCATCTATGTGGCAATAATTGTATTGTTTACGGCATAAGAGGCAGTAAACGGCATAAGAGGCAGTAAACAGCATAAGAGAGGCAGTAAACGGAGTTTTTCAGCTTCATTTTCGCATGTTTATGGCTCTGGTCTGTTTAAGCCACTGTACCTGTTCTTTCAGTTTTATGTCTTTCCCGAAGTCTTGGCATCCATGTTCAATGCCTCATTCCCGAGTGCTCCTGGTTGTTCTGTGTTCTAAGTATTAATGTCCACGTTGCTGGTTCCGGAAGCTTAGCATCTGCACTGGAAGGTATTCGGTCAGCACACACGCACAGGCGGCAGGCAGGCAATCAAGAAAAGTCACAAGGAATAACTCTTTCTGAACATCCTGCGCATGGACGTCCGGAGGGGGAGCTAGGGGGCATTTGCCCCTGGATTTTGAAAATTGTCTCCTTTTCTGTGTTCATGGATATATTCTATGCAAAAGCGTCATTTACCCCCCAACCAGAAAAATTTGCCCCCCCGAAGAAAAATTTTGCCCGTAGTAAAATTCATGCGGACGCCATGATCCTGCAGTGTTTTTGTTGTGATTCATCAAAATGTCTTTAATTGCAGTTAGTTTTGTGTTGTCCATATTGCATCAAGTTTCAAGTGATTGTACAGAAGTGTTTAAATTAGAATGGAAATTAATAAGTAAATCTTGTAATAGCTTTCTTTTGAAGCTGCTTACAGAATGGTATGGCGTCTGAAAGATAGCATGGGACTTTCAGCATTCATTGTGAAATATTGATCTCCAAGACTGTTGTGGTGCATAATAAATTAGTTACCCTAGCCATTAATCAGATTATTATTATTATTATTATTTTATTTTATTTTTTTCGCCCAAGGTAAAAATAATCCCTCAGGCTCCTAGAAACTATCTGAAGAAGTGTGTTGTTCTGGAGTTAACGGTCATCTTCACCGGTCAATTGTATAAAAGTGCCTCGAAATGCAACGGCATTAAATTATTTTATTATTATTATTATTATTATTAATTAGGTAGATATGATCCCTCAGGTGATAAAAAAAATTGTCCAGAAACAGAAAAATGGGCATCTAGAATGGCTATGTCTCCTCCAATTCTGGCATAATGAAGGTACCGCGAAAAGCGACGAAGCGTTGGATGATGATTATTATTATTTTATTATTATTATTTATTAATATTATTATTGTTATTATTATTATAGTGCATTAATTATGTGCACTAGTTCAGTAAATCCAAATTCGAGATGCAAAGGAATTGCAAGAGACTTGCTCACAGTCTCTACACAGAAACCATGTCTTGCGAGGTTCAAACTGCTACTCTCCAGGTTACAAGCCAAGGGTTCTAACCAATCAGTTACAGTGCCTGACCAATCTATTCTGATCTAGATGCTTCTATAGAACCATTATCATAACATGTTCTACAGTATTAGTTTGAATGTGTAGTTAAAAATCACATGCATAACAGTTATTCCTCATTCGTGGTGTCAGCGATCGTTCAATAGCCGTTTTTTGGCTTTTTCATTTTGCGAGCTATTTATATTTCTGATTGGTTCTAAATTTAGCCGAGCTGTTCTATTTCTGATTCTCGTTTGCTCAGAAGTTGACCTCGGCGCCATATGAAGAGCAGCTTTCGAGCAGTTCGTTCATTGTTGCATATCAATGGCGGAGGAGGAACGGAAGAAGTGGGCGGAATGGGGGCGGGGTAGGACGAATGGGAGAAGATATACGGTTGCAGCGCTATCCTATTGATTTATACGGACGGGAAGGGTCTAGAATAGTCTTGCCATCGGTAGTTTCGGACAGCCGTCGTTTCGCGGCAGCCGTAGGGCTTCAGTGACAGTGGGATTGTGTTAATGGTGATGCAAGTAAGCACGCCGCCTGCGGGTGTCTGCACGCCCACTCAGTCCGCATACGCTGTTTGCGTGCCTCTCGGCTGAGTCGCGCCGCGGTTTGTAGAGGGCCAACGGCGTGTTTGGCTGGCTATTGAGTCGATCTTAAACGCGCCATATTCGTATTAACTCGTGTGATCACGCCGTTTTACTAGCTAATTTTCCACGAAGTGACGAATCGTTGTTGGCGCCCGTTTTGAGAATAGTTAATGTCGAATTTGGAAGGCGACAAGTTTGTTTTTGCGAAGCTCAGATGGGTTTCCGGTCGCTCGGCGTCTGCGTGACCTTTGTAAAAATTATGTCAACATAAACAATATATCGTGAGCTAGAGTCCACATGCTGAGTTTTTATGACGTCATTGTACTTTCAGCGTTTCAATGGATTGCGGCTGAGTGAACGATTCGCCAAAGTTCACCAGGTATGTAAACTAAAAATGCTAAAATGTTGTACTTACTTACCACACTGTGGTGTTTCGTGCGTTTAGGTGACTGGTTTCTGATTTTTCTGTCAGCATGTATTTGATCATTTATGCATTGGCCTTTGCAAAATCTGTTTAAGTTGGCCAACCCTTAGAAAGTTAGGTAGTGGACACAACTAGGAAAATTGTGTGGTCACCGACGTGGTTGTGACTTGTGTCCAAATAGGGGCAAGAAGGGGTACTTCTGTTTGGCACAGTGGCCGATTGGTTAGAGCTGTAACGAGAAGAGTATGGGTCTGAGCCTGACCCAAGCTAGTTACTGTGTATGGACCTTGAGCAAGTCCTTTACTCTTAGTTGGTCTGCACCATCGGTGTTGTGTAGTTTGGTCGTGTGCACTTCTGAACTTTGGAAGGAGGGCAATATCAAATACAGCTGATTGTGTGTGTATGGATGTATATATATATATATATATATATATATATATATATATATATATATATATATATATATATATATATATATATATATATATATACATGTGGTGGTGGTGGTGGTGGTGGTGGTGGTGGTGGCGGCGGCGGCGGTGGTGGTGGTCATTTCCTTCCCAGATCTTATGTTTGAACTCTTTTGCAGAAATTTTGTGTGTGCCCATAGATCATTTCTGACAGACAGACAGACAGGCAGACAGACAGACAGACAGACAGATGTTTTGGCATATTTTGGTGATTGGCAATTGTCTGAAGTTAGATTGAAATTCTTGCCTTCAGTTGCATATTGACGTGACCAGTCAAAGTTTTCTGTTCATCTCTCCCTTTCTTTGCTCGTCTCTTGTGACGACGTAAAAATTAAGCCACTGACGTCATTATTTATTGAGCAGAAAGTTTACTGCCAGCTGTAACACTCAACACAGTGCAAACTCATTAGATATATGGGCTTTGTTTTGGTGGAGATTGTTTGTGAATCCCAGTTCAGTCACGGATTACCTGCGTACTGTACATTTACTTACTTTTTGTCATGGATTGCCAGCTTATAGAAAAACATACCTTGCAAAATCATTTTGCTGTGGAATTTGGTGCAGTGTAGATCCCAGTTTATTCACGGGTCCATAAAACGTTGGCCCACTTAGCTACATTGGTTAGAGCATAGGCCCATATTCCTCTACAGTTGTTATGTTTAACTGTTAGTCTTTTACTGGTGTGAGCAAAATGCTAAATGCTTGGGGAATGTACTTTTAGTGTTGGATAGTCAGTGCCTGTTGTTACATTCTCTCTGCATGTTGCACCCTGGTTATGTACAAGAAGTTGAAGAGTATGATGGAACTTTTTGTCATCTTATTCAGGATGGTGTAGTGCGGTCACCGCTGAGTGAAATCGTGGCGCCAAAGGAAGATGTCTCTAAGCTTCGATTTCCACTACATCCCGTTCAGAAAATTCCGGTGCGCTTCTGTTTTCTCTTTAAATCCTTGTGGCGGAAATGCATTGCTGCATTTCATCTTGAAAAGTTTTGATCTCCCATACGTTTAGTAAAACCTGAGCGCAGGGTACCAGCAATCAATGACAGAACATCTGGATCCATATTTTATCTTCCAATTTTTATGCTTGTACTTATTAAGTTCAATTTTGAGTAGTTTGAGCCCTGGTACCTCTGTCAAATGGACGATTTGTTGTTGACATGATAGCCAGATACATAGTTCGAGAATTCGTGACTTTCGGTTTTAAAATTCGTAAAAATTCGCGAATTTTTGGTCTTTTTTAAAATTCGTAAAAATTCGTAAAAATTCGTTGGGCCCTTTTACATTGACAGTGGGTTTTGCAAAAACGGCGCAAGCAATAAAAACAAATGTGATGACGTCATGATTTGTTGTGTTAAGCTTCTGCTTAGAATTTAATGTAAAATTCAATATAAAAGTTTATTACGTAACGAGTTAATTTAGTTAAAATCTAATTTTTTAAAGATGAAAGAACATGGACCGGAGTGGAAGTATGTAGTAATTTTGGAAGAGAAGGAAAGGGTAATCCAAAAATACAGTGTTGTTTTTGTGACAAGAAATTTGTTGGTTGTTCTGCCGGAATTCGGGAGCATTTGCATGGCAAAAATACAGAAACCAGAGTCGAGTGAGAGCAGTGGGCTCTTCCTGACTCAGAATCAGAGGTCAATGAAGTAGAAGACACAGCTCGGTGAACGTTGAAAACCCTTTTTAACCCTATTTGGTTGCAAGCTGTGTTAATGGCTGACTGTTTACACTGGAGCTGCATGGGGCACTGGTGGTTTTCGTTCTGCTGATTGACACTCACAGTCACACACCCCAGCTATGACAGCAATCGAAGTTCAAGACTCCAAGTAGAACAGTAACTGAATATCAGTACTATTGTGTTGCTAGTCAGCTATCTTTTACGGTTGATTGATTGCCTATGACATCGACATTTACTTGCTTAAAAAGTTCAAAAGTAAAAACAAATAATAAAATTCGTTGCCATGGCAAAGAATTCTATTACTTTATTATTTTACGAATTTTTACGAATTTTAAAACTGCAGTTTTAAAATTCGTTAAAATTCGTGAATTTTAAACATTCTTAAAATTCGTAAAATGCGAATTCTCGAACTATGGCCAGATAGAATGCTCGACTTGAAACGCGGAGAGTACAAGATCGAGTCTCCTCCCATGAGGCGCTTACTGTGTAGGGACTTTGAGCAAGTTATACACTCAAAATTGCTCACTGCTCAGTTTCATCGCCTTATGCTTGGTTACTATATAGTGATGCCTAATAAATGCATAATTATAATAATAATAATATCCATCCTATATTGTTGACATGGTAACCGACTGGATACAACACTCACCTTGTGATGCAGAGTGCGGGTTCGAGCCTCCTCCCATGAGACTGTTGCTGCATAGGGAACTTGAGGAAGTCCTTCACTTGCAGTTGTTCAGCACCATCGATTGATGCTTGGTCATTAGATAGTGGCGCTTAATAAACGCGTAATAATAATAACTGTAATCAGTAAGGGAAAGTCATTCAGTTCGTTAATAGCTGTTGGACGACAACGCTTCTTATACCCTTACTTTGATAACTTGTCTTGCCTTGTCTTCCTTCCTTGTCTTGCCTTGTCTTGCCTTGTCTTCCTTGCCTTGCCTTGCCTTGTCTTGCCTTGTCTTCCTTGCCTTGTCTTGCCTTGTCTTGCCTTGTCTTCCTTGCCTTGCATGGCCTTGCCTTGTCTTCCTTGCCTTGCCTTGTCTTCCTTGCCTTGCCTTGTCTTCCTTGCCTTGCCTTGTCTTCCTTGCCTTGCCTTGCCTTGTCTTGCCTTGTCTTCCTTGCCTTGTCTTGCCTTGTCTTCCTTGCCTTGCATGGCCTTGGTTTGCCTTGTCTTGCCTTGTCTTCCTTGCCTTGCCTTGTCTTGCCTTGTCTTCCTTGCCTTGCCTTGTCTTGCCTTGTCTTCCTCGCCTGGGCAGAAATTTGGTTCGAGATTTCTGCTCCACCTGCGCCCCCTAGCCATTCAGCTCTAAAGTAGCGCTGAGTAGGCCTACCAGAGAAGCTTTTATTGTAATTAATTTCCACGTACAATGCACTTTGTCTCGGCGTTTACAATCTGTACTTTTGTTCTGTAGAACTTCCTCTGTCACCAACAGTCGATGGTTCCAAGGGGTAAGTGGGTGAAATCTACTTCGTATCTGGGGTTTTCAGGTGGCTACTGGACGGACGAAAACAATGGTCAAGGTCGAAGGTTATTGGGCAAAAAAATTCAAGTTCAAAGGTTGCTTGTGAATCGGTTACAGTTTCTGTGTTTGTTTAGCTATGGTTGTCCTGATAGCTGGCCCTAGAGCGGCACAGACAGACAGACAGACAGACTCGTGCAGACAGACAGACAGACAGACAGAGAGACAGATAGACAGACAGACAGACAGACAGACAGACAGACATACTCGTGCAGACAGACAGACAGACAGATAGACAGACAGACAGACAGACAGACTCGTGCAGACAGAGAGACAGACAGAGAGACAGCCAGGTAACTACATACAGACAAACAGACAGACAGACACTGGATGGAGTAAAGGATGCTTCAGGAAAACTAGGTCACAGAATAGGAGTCGGAGGGGTGGTGTGTTGGGAGGTGTTAGTTGGAACAGAGCAGGCAGAGACACTGCTACGCAGGCAGGCGGATGGACAGACAGACAGTGTGGCTTACGAGCAGACAAACGATACAGACTTGCCAGCTCGAGAGGTCTAGACAATATTAATGCAGGCAGGAGGAAAGAGACATGGAGACAGAGAGGGACTGGCAGATAATGTGGAGCGGAAAGGCATGGACAGAGGTAGGGACAGAGACAGACAGCGGGAGAATGACAGGAGAGAGACAGGCAGACAGACAGAGAGAGAGCGAGTTATTGTACTGTGGCGGGGTAGTGTGGCAATTGTGCAACACGGACAGAAAGACAGACAGAAAGTGATTATGATAAACAGACACAGACTGACACAGTGAGCAAGAAGGAGACAGACAGACAGACAGACAGACAGGGCAAGACACAGGCGGTATGCAATACAGGAAAGAGAAAGAGATAGACAAACGATGTTGGGCAGGGGAGGGTGGTAGCAGGGTAGGGTGTTCGCGGTGGAGGGTGTTAGCTGAGTAGGGTGCCAGTAGAGCCAGGCACTGAGAGTTGTTAAATCTTGGCATAAAAAAAAGAAAACTGATTTCCTGTGGAAAACAACAAACCGTTCAGACAGACCAGACCAGACAGAGAAAGACAGACAAGACACAGAGCCAGACGGACAAGACACAAAGACAGACACACAGACAGCAGCAGCATAAATATCCGGTGATTTTGTAGGACGTGAGTCGTGAAGTCACAGTTAATTAATGATGACAGCGATGATACAGCTGGCGGTAACTGACCGTACAGACGGACGTATGGACACACACACACATGATATACTGCCTCATTGGTACTCACTGACTCTGGCTGGCTGGCTGGCTGGCTGACTGACTGACTGACTGACTGACTGACTGACTGGCTCTGACTGGCTCTGACTGACTGACTGACTGACTGACTGACAGACACTGACTGACTGACAAGGGTGATGAGTATCTCTTGTGTATGAATGTTGGAGATGATGGTTTGCAGAGACAGCGAATGAATGGTCCATTCCGTCCAAGTGTATTTCCATGAAGTTATGTGAGGTAGCCAAATGGTTAGAGTATGGGTTCGAGCCTTCTCTGAGGTAGTTGCTGTTAAGGGTCCTTGAGCAAGTCCTTAACTCACAGTTGCTCAGCGCCATCGATGTTCTGTCGTATGGTCGTGTGTGCACTTCAGAACTGTAGAAAGAGGGCAATATCAAATGCAGTTGTATTGTATTGTATATTGTATTGTACTTTTGAGGGTTTTATTGCCTGTTGTGGGGTATCTTAAGGTACTACTCCTCTTATGTGCCCTTATTTTATTTTCGTTTCTTTTGCAGAAGCCTCAGTGGCCCCTGAGAGACCTTCTGTCAGACAGACACACATCTATGCGAATGGATCGGATAGCACCACTGATCCAAGCTCCAGGTTGGTTAACTGCTGATATAATGTGTTCCATGTGTGTATGTATTTGTGTGTGTATGTAGGTGTGTATGTATGTGTGTATGTATGTACGTGTGTATGTGTATGTGTATATGTGTGTATGTTTGTGTGTATGTGGATATGTATGTATGTATGTATGTATGTATGTGTGTGTGTGTTTATGTATGTAAGTTATATACTGGAATTTGGACTTGCAGATACTGATATTGCTTATCGAGTTTTTTCCTTTCTATTTATTCTTAATTTCTCTGTAATTACACTTTTACTATTTTGCTTATCCCCCGATTTCTCATGGAACCCTCTGGCAATGGTCCTCAGAACCCGTTTAAAGCAAAATCACACTGAAATTTTGGAGCATTTAATAGAAGTTCACATTAGACTTGGAACAGTTTAAAGTGAAATCACACCAAAACTTTGGAGCATTTAATAGAAATTCACACTGAACCTTGGGACAGCTTTAAGTGAAATCACACCAAAACTTTGGAGCAATTTTAAAGAGAGCATTAGAACACGGTTTGATACCCGTAACCCCTCCCCTAGAGCTGCGCCTTGCATGGCTGCCAAACCGTGTGTTTAATTAAGATCTTGATTGTACTACGGTACTGTTGTGTTTCAATGTAATCTTACTGCGTCTGTCAGTTTGAAATAATACAGAATAATATTATTTATAAAAGAAATTCCATGACAAAACGTGGGACAATTTTGAGTAAATTCAAACCAAGCCTGGGATCAATTAAGAGGCATTCTTGCTTGACATTGGGTCAATTTTGCTGAACATTCTTAGTGTATATGCTGTGATACCGTGTGTTGAATTACTTCATTCTTGCAAAACGTCTTTAGTATGTGAGAATGTACATAGGTACAATTCCATTGGTCTTTTCCAAGCATACACAGCATTTCATGGATGCGATTGGCATTAATCTATTTTAAGCTGCCTTGCGCTGTGTATAGGCATGGGTTGGGGGGGGGCATCGGACGCCTCCTCATCCTCTTCCTCATCCTCATCACTATCAGCAGCTGAATGATGATGCTCAAGTGCGTTGCTCTAACTCAACGCTTTGCATTGCAACATCGATCAGAAGAGAGGGACCTTGGGACGACCAGACAGACATAAAGGCACACGGACAGACAGACAGACAGACAGACAGACAGAGGCTGGCAGAAGAGCAAACACAAGCAGCCAGGCGAGAAAGCGGGGCTTGCAAGCAGTCAGATGGAATAAGAAATAGAAATACAGGAAGCCGGACAGACAGACAGACAGATAGACAGACAGATAGACAGACAACTGATAAGCATTGGAACAGATAGAAAGGCTACATGGAAGACAGATAGACAGACACAGACAGATAGACGAAGACAGATAAACACAGATAGACAGACACAGACAGACACAGGTAGACATACACAGACAGACAGCTGGTAAGCATTCAGACAGACAGAAAGGCTGCTTGGAAGACATATAGACAGACAGACACAGACAGACAGACACAGACAGACAGACACAGACAGACACAGACAGCTGGTAATCATTCAGACAGACAGAAAGGCTGCTTGGAAGACATATAGACAGACAGACAGACACAGACAGACAGACACAGACAGCTGCCTGGAAGACAGACAGAGCGAATAGACAATAGTCATTCTGATAAGTCCCGAGATATGTGAGATATATGTCGCTCAGTTCAGACTTCTCTGGGTTTTTTTGCAGACGATTTGTGGACTGCAGAGCAGACAGTGCAATGGGTTACGTCAGCAATGTATGTACTTCGATTTTTCTCCTATCTCTTCTTGAGTTATGCGCTTCTTTAGTCAGTCTTCTGAAGAGAGCTCTTCTGAAGTCGGAAGCGCGTTCTTTGGAAATTAGGAGATAGCTCTTCCATCTCGTCAGAAAACTGGGAGCATCTCTTCTGAAGTTGGAAGAGTGTTCTTTGGAAATTAGGAGATAGCTCTTCCATCTCGTCAGAAAACTGGGAGCATCTCTTCTGAAGTTGGAAGAGTGTTCTTTGGAAATTTGGCGATAGCGCTTCCATCTCTTTAAAAACTGGAAGTATCTCTTCTGAAATACAAAGAGCAGTCTTCTGAAACTGGAAGCGGGTCGCGAGGATTTGCTCGGAGCATGTGATCACTTGATTTAAATATAACAGTTGCGATCTCTTGCTAAACATGTGGCCTTGTATATTATTGAAATATTTCACAATTGCCTGAAACATGTGATCCATAGTGGGATAAGGTGATCATGTGACCTATGTTAAAGTTTATGTACACAGCATTCAGACACGTGATCAGTCTGTAACACTGTTTGGATGGCAGCATCAGCTAGTCTAAAATTTGGGATAACATGATCAGGCTGCTTGGATCAGTATATTGTGTGCAAAAGATCAAGAAGCATGTTTATATCATGTTGTTGTTTGCACATGTTCATAAAATTGTGCTGTCTAGATCATGTTGTTTTTTGCATATGATCATAGAATTGAGCTGCCTAGATCGTGTTGTATTTTGCATATGATCATAGAATTGAGCTGCCTAGATCATGTTGTATTTTGCATATTATCATAGAATTGAGCTGCCTAGATCATGTTGTATTTTGCATATGATCATGGAATCATGCTGTCTAGATGATGCTATATGCATATGATCATTTAGTGGAGTATGGTTGCTGATTGGTAAGAGCGCTCACTGTGTAGGGACCTTGAGCAAGTCCTTCATTCACAGTGGCTCAATGCCACTGATTGATGCTTGGCCATTAGAAAGTGGTTTTAATAAATGCATAATAATAATAATAATAATAATAATTTTTTAATAATAATAATAATAATAATAATAATAATAATAATAATAATAATAATAATAATAATAGCGGTGGAAACCTTCGGTCCCCTCAACAGAGAAGGCCTTGCCTTTCTATCTGAACTTGGTCGCCGGCTGTCGAAAACCACCGATGACTCCCGCGAATCAAACTTCCTATTCAAGAGTCTTTCAGTGATGGTGCAGCGCTTTAACGCAGTGGCCTTCCAAGGCGCTTTGTCAAAGCTGCCCGGAGCCAAAGAACAACAAACCCGTCTTTATACATCGCCTTCTTAACGGAGGTAGCGGCGGGAAACTCGTTTTGAGAGTGAACAGAACCTAGACATGAATTCTCGGATAATAATAATAATAATAATAATAATAATAATAATAATAATAATAATAATAATAATAATAATAATAATAATAATAATAATAATAATAATAATAATAATAATAATAATAATAATAATAATAATAATAATAATAATAATAATAATGATACTTGTGCTGCCCAGATAATGGTGTTATTCCTAGATGGTGCACAGTATTCTAGAGGTTAGAGTGCTGGACTGTCAATCGAGAGGTTGGGGGTTCATTTCCCTGCCAGGGTAGAAATTTGTTTCGAGTTGTCTACTTCACGTGTGCCCCAGCCAACTCAGCTGTAATGAGTATACAGACTGAACACTGTCAGTGGGAAGATGAGATGGCAAGGGAGTGGACTGCCCACACACCGTCATATGTCAAGTCTAAGGAACTGAAGTCGCTAACAGTTCATACCCATAGCTGCCTCAGGACTAGCTTAAGGGAGTAGTCTTTGTATTTTCTTGTCTTCTCTGTGCGTATTCTCCTCTTCTCTTTTTCTCTTATTCTCTTGTTCTCTTATTCTCTTCCACTCCACTTATTCTCTTTTCTCTGCTTATTCTCTTTTCTCTTCTTATTCTCCTTTTCTCTTATTCTCCTTTTCTCTAGTTATTCTCTTTTTCTCTTCTTATTCTCTTTTTCTCTTCTTATTCTCCTTTTCTCTTCTTATTCTCTTATTCTCTTCTTTATTCTTTGCTGGAGAATTCCGAGTGCCACTGTTACCTGTCTCCTCCTCCTCTGCATTTTCCTCGTTCATCATTTGCGTTGCCAGGTCACAAAGGTTTTCTTGTCCTTTTCATTCCCCTTTAACGACGACAGCATATTAAAAGTGACTGGGAACCAATGCAGCTCGTCGTTAAAGTGTTAATCGTCTTTGTTCCGTCTTGTACGTTTTATGACTCTGTCTGGCGTCCGTCTTTTTACATCAGCAGACAAGAGGAGGCTCATAGGACCTCGTAGTCTATGGCTTGTCCTTGTTCTTACCCAGACAGTGTTGAGTTGGACCAGATCATCCTGAGCACCACATCACCACCAGCTGCACCTGCCTCGAAGGAATTCTTCTCCTGAGCTGTCATTGTTCCAACCACAATACATACATACATTTGACCGTATATTCTTGTATATGTACTTATAATTGGCATTTATGTGAGATGTTTTGGGTAGCTTTTATTTATGCACATGTGGATATATATAATATGTATTATATATATATATATATGTGAGTGTCTATATTATGTATGTATTCAAGTGCATGTATATATATGTTATATTTGTATATATATGTATGTAAGTAGGTAAGTATATTCTTTATTAAGAAGCACTAGCAAACGCACAGTGCTGTGTGCATTGATATGTGTGTATATGTATATGACTATGTTACAGGGAATGTGTATTTTCAGGGAATATGTATATTCCCTGAAAATTTCAGGGTATATGTATATTCCCTGATTCATTCAGGGAATGTATACATTCCCTGAAAAAACCAGGGTATATACATATTCCCTGAAATCTTCAAGTGATTTCTATACACATTCCCTGAAAGATTTCAAAGACACAGCGACATAAAGTCAACAGTAGGCCTAGTGCTTAGCTAGGGTTATAATTGATCTTGAGTTTTGATCCGAGCTTGGGAAATGGAGGTTTTCCTGGACCTTGGTTTTTTCTTTGGCTTTTCTTGTTTTATTTAAACCCTGTTTTAAAATTCATTTAATTAATTTTTTAAACAGTCTGGATGGTCGAGGTCAATAAATAAATGGCGCAATATGCATGCTATACTAGTTTATTTATATTTAAAATATTACTAGTCGAAAGACTAAAGGAGACTGCAGACTCAGACTGAACTGTTTTGGAAGTTTTCTGGAAGTAAACTGTTGCCCTTTTCAAAACTTAGGAAATTATTTTTTGAGTTTCATAGTCCGATTTCCAGGAGGCCAAACCAAATCAAAGGGGGTTTCCAGAGAGTAGTCCAAAAGAGGTCCATGTCCGATTTCCAGGGTACCAGATCAGGTGAGGCAGAGCAGCTGTCAAGGCGGGTGTCGTTTACGGCGAGTATAATTGAAAGGCGGAGTATCAGATGAGTCAGAGTAGGAGTATTTGAAAAGGTGAGACTTCAGTTTTGAGTGGAAACCGATGGCTAGGGTTTTCTTTAGTTATTTTAATGTTCTAGCTTAGGTTTTTCATTTTTCAACAGTGGTAACACTGATTACTACTAAAATCTTTCTTCTATGAAGTGAGATGTTGTTTATTCTGAAGATTTGATCCTATATTTACGTACAGTTATTGAACATATGGGCGTTTGCGCATCAAAGGAGGTACGCAGTGATAGAACCTTCCAATTATCGACCAATTATAACCCTAGCTAAGCACTAGGCCTAATGTTGACTTTATGTCGCTGTGTCTTTGAAAGCTTTCAGGGAATGTGTATAGAAATCACTTGAAGATTTCAGGGAATATGTATATACCCTGGTTTTTTCAGGGAATGTATACATTCCCTGAGTGAATCAGGGAATATACATATACCCTGAAATTTTCAGGGAATATACATATTCCCTGAAAATACACATTCCCTGTAACATATATATATGTATGGATATGCTTCTGAGTAGACTACCTGGAAGGGTGCTATATAAATTTTCTATTTGAATATACATGTATATATACCCATAATATAAAAAATCATGAACCGTACTGATATCTAAAAGACATATCCAGAGAAATACATGCGTAATGCATACATGTGCATACATTTACTTACATTCCTACATATGTACATTAACGCATACTTACATTCATACTTAAGTATTTACCTTCATGCAGTGCTTGTAAAGGCTTGTTAAATATACATGCAATACGTCTGATACATGCAAGTATACATGTATCTACCTATGTTCAAATAAACACAATCGTAATCGTGAATTCCGATTTTCTTAACTAAGCACACGGCACCTGCTTAATCACTAGCACTTGGTCATGTCAGAGGGGTTGTCCTCGATGGATTGCAATCGATTCCTTTTGGCTGATGTTATGCGTTGATGCAGTTAAATGCGAATCTCAACGCAAGTGATTCTTCCAATTCAATGTGATTTCTTTCGGCCATGGTCTCTTTAGCTGTGATTTACGAACTGGTTTCCATCAGGCAATCAGTTTGTGCTGAGGATGGTGCCTTTCACGCCAGCCATGTCTGTTCATTTGGCGCTTCTCGTGTCATTCGCGCCGAATGTGTCCCATTCATCTCAGCCGCTTGCAAAGAATTTCATCCATTGGTAGAACTGAATCAACCTCGATTCCGTCTCAGTCCAGTCCTGTGAAGCCCCACTATCCACCATTCACAGAGATTAGCCCAACGCAAGTCCATTATCCCATCTCACTCCAGTTCCTTCTCCATCTGCATCCTTGAAAGCACTACATGTATTTCCCACAATTTAGAGTGATACACCAAACCATTTCATTCTCCCTCCACTCCTTTGAAAGCACCATATCCCACCATTCAGATCCATTAAGTGACCACCTCCAGCTGTAACTTTGGGATTGTCCACCATTCAGATCCATCAATTGACCAGTTACAGCCATTACTCTGGGATTGTCCACCATTCAGATCCATCAATTGACCAGCTTCAGACATTACTCTGGGATTGTCCACCATTCAGATCCATCAACTGACCACCTCCAGACGTTACTCTGGGATTGTCCACCATTCAGATCCATCAATTGACCAGCTTCAGACATTACTCTGGGATTGTCCACCATTCAGATCCATCAATTGACCAGCTTCAGACATTACTCTGGGATTGTCCACCATTCAGATCCATCAATTGACCAGCTTCAGACATTACTCTGGGATTGTCCACCATTCAGATCCATCAATTGACCAGCTTCAGACATTACTCTGGGATTGTCCACCATTCAGATCCATCAATTGACCAGCTTCAGACATTACTCTGGGATTGTCCACCATTCAGATCCATCAACTGACCAGCTTCAGACATTACTCTGGGATTGTCCACCATTCAGATCCATCAACTGACCAGCTTCAGACATTACTCTGGGATTGTCCACCATTCAGATCCATCAACTGACCAGCTTCAGACATTACTCTGGGATTGTCCACCATTCAGATCCATCAACTGACCAGCTTCAGACATTACTCTGGGATTGTCCACCATTCAGATCCATCAACTGACCAGCTTCAGACATTACTCTGGGATTGTCCACCATTCAGATCCATCAACTGACCACCTCCAGACGTTACTTTCGAGTTGTCAGCGGAGACCACTCTCCTTGGATATTCTATGAAGAAATCCCCCCTCTGGAATCTTTAGAGTCAGACATTCTCTTCATTAGCTGTAACTTCGTCATTTATATAGCACCTGTTTCCGGTTCTCCTGCTCAGAAGAATTTCCAGCTCTGTTGCTGTGATAGCTGTCTATTCAAGAAAACCACGTACTTGCAATTTAATTTCAATTCAGTTTTATTTCCTTTGACCTAGGCTTTTACTCTTGACTAGGTGCCACTGTTTGTGATTGTAGTCGCATATTTATATAGTGCCATTGCAAGAGAAGCTCATCAGAGACACTCCTCATTTGACAACATCAAACCACGATCAAGTCTCAAGTGCTTGTGGACATGAGGCAAATAGAGGCTAAGGAGTTCAGATCGCAGGTTGCCAGGCAACTTGTTCACGTTTTTAAGAAAGATTGGCCGGTCGCACGAAGCATCCAAACTCTTTGTCTTGCTCAAATCTTGCTCCTGACTCGATACTGCTCTGTCCTTTTTCTGGATGCCATTGTTGCTCTGTCTCGACGCAACTTTGCATGTTGTGCTTTGTGTCGTGATTCGGTGTTTTGTCATGTTGTCTCTGTGTGTGTGTTTAGCCAAATTCAGAGCCTGAAGACAAGGAACTGACAGCCATGACGCAGAACCGGCCAACGCTGAACGGCAGCTCGGCTGTCAACGGCTCAACAGCAGTCAACGTCAGCACAACTCCAGAAGCCTCGTATATCCAGTGAGTTCAGGACATAGGGATGGGCACAGGATTCTTTTTTCAGTTTGGCAGTTCATTTTAACTTTTTTAGACTGGTTTCGTGTTGGTAATTCAGAATAATTAAAGATAAGATAAGATAAGATCAGAATATTCTTTATTAAACCAATTGCTACCTGCATTTTGGTGTACAACCGCTAATCGTATACATATTTTCTGCTACCAACATTTATTTATATAGACACAGACAGACATATATGCATTAGGGCCTATATATGTTCCCATATAACATTCTAATAATATAAGTTTTCCTTATAAGTTTGCCATTTCCTGTACTCTGGTATTGCCAGTCCGAAGCCTGGAGAAAGGAGGGTGACTCTAATCATCTGTGTCATGACTCATGACACAGTGTCATTAAACAGCGGCTTACCAACCAACCGATTCGGGATGTGCATTGTATTTTTGATTAAGACACTGATCTTGTTATACAAAAATGTGAAACTTGGTTGAGGCTTAACATACTTAGGTCTCCAGTTGCAAGCTTAATGTCTCCGATATTAGTACGGTGGTTATCTTTTCGAATTTAGTTCGAGCTTAACGCTTTAACAACGAGCTTCATAGTTTTCCCAGTCGCGTTTGGGACACGCTCGTTGTTAAAGTGTTAAAGTTGCTGTCCATGTGTATAAGGCTTTTAATGGTCAAGCAACCTGCTATCTTGCTCACTTATGCCTACAGCTTATGCTTATTCCCACCAGGATCAATTTTAGGTTAGGTTCCTCTCGCCAACTTAAACTTTATTCAGCTAAAGGTTTGAGATTTCTGTGCCCAAGCCAACTCAGTTATAATGAGTACGCTAACTGTACACTGTCGATGGGAAGATGAGACGGCGAGGGAGAGGACTGGCGCCCTCATGTGCCGAGGCTTAGAAAAGGAAGTTGCAAACACTTCATGCCCATGGCTGCCTTAGGGCTAGTTTAAGGGACGGCTCTTCTTCTTTTCGCTTTCTCTTATTTATTGTTGAACAATTGAAGCTTATTTTTCTCTATCAAGTTACCTGTGCTTTTAAGGTCAGTTCACAAATCAGCACAATGTAAGTATTTGATTCACAGTAGTAATAATAATTAATTAATCTCTGAACATATATTTGGATGTATTATATTTCTCGAATTGTCCTGGTTATTCTTATCAGGAGAAGTGGCACTCCTCAACTCTCCGAGAGTTCCAGCGAATCGGAGTTCAGCGACTCAGACGATTTGGACGGCGAGGAAGATGAAACTTCAGTACCTGCTGTGGAGCCATGCATTCCGGATCAGGAAGAAAAGGAAAACAAGCAGGTTCGGAAGCTGGTATAATAAAGAATTTACTTACTTACTTACTTGAATGTTTAAAGTTCTACCTTTGGATACATTAAGATCTGTACTTGTGTATGAATGTTTGTGTGTATGTTGCGTAACGCTGATCTCTCAGCAGTGTGGATTAAATTCGTTTGCATGTCTTCAAGACTTACTTTCTTCTGCTTTTAGGAGAGAAGGTGGGCAATGGAAAATTTTATTCCCAAGCAGACTTCCTTGGTCGGCCTGACTGAATCGAATGACCTCGTAACGGCAGACGTTGTTCCGGAAATGGGAAACGACAGCCGAGATTGTTTTGATACGACGTCACTCTTCGACGGCCTGACGATGAAACCGTTTCCGGAGCATCTAGAAGTTACAAAGTTGGATTCTTCTTCACATCCAGCTGCTATGCGATGTGATGCTTTGCCCCAGCCAACGGTAGCTATCGAAAAGTAAGTAAATAAGAGATTGGGTTTGAAAGTTTACTATTAGGATATGAGTATTGGATGCATTATCTGAGATGAGTTGAAAACAGGACTAGAAATTCCTAATCAGTGTTAAAGACTGTGCAGAATAATGGAACAATAAAAGCACCATAGCTGTTACCTTTTGAATGCGTGATGCCATTATGAGCAGTTGGCAAGGTAGTTACAGTTCGTGAAATTTCTGATCAACAATAATAGACAAGATTAGAAATTAGATATCAGTGACACTCAAACAGGCAGACCAGCTCTTTTACCACATCGAATCGTATCTGCTAAAGGCCAGATTTTTGGGTCAGTTATGGTGGTACCATGTCAGATTCTCAGGTTAGGCTTGGAAGACAGCATAGTGCTAGGTGGAAAAGAAAGATTTTACATGGTAAGTGAATGTGCTTGCATAGGTATGTGCTACTTTTCCATTGATACGAGTGCTGCTGTAACTATATTGTAGTTAACCCACTGTGGGTTTTGTGGATAAAAATGGAGTGGCTTTTATTGTCTGAAGTCTACAGATTTGAAATATGGTTATTGCTTTTTTAGTTCTACACCAGAGGGCCAGTCTACATTGCTGCTGCCCGCACAGCCATCAACATCCAAGACAACCCGTAAAAGGACCAGGGATAGCTCGAGTAACGGTCACCATTCAAAAAAGAGCAAAGTGGATGCGGCAAAGAGGACTAAATCTTCATCCGCAAGACGTCACGAAAACGGGTCATTGCGAAACGAAGTAAAGGCTTTTCCCGTGTCACTGTCACAGCCGTCCACGATAACAACGTCCAAGACGTCTCAGAAAAGATCCACGGACAGCTTCAAGAAAAGCAAACGGGACGAGTTGAAGATCGATAAATGTCAGCCTTCATCTTCGACACCTGGAAATGGATCGGCACTTCATGGAAATGTGTTGACACAGCACAAAGAGCAAAATGGGTCAGCACATCATGGGATTGCATTGACAAGGCATGAAGGGCAGTCATCATCAGAGCTGTCAATAACGTCTAAGGCATCACATAAAAGATCTAGGGATAGAGCAAGCGAAAGGCAGCGTTCAAAAACGAGCAAGGCAGAAGATTCCATCAGCAGTGTCTCTTCTTTAGCTTCGCTGCGTCGCAATGGGTTATCAAAGATTCACGGTGAGACACCCCAACCTCGCCTGGGACCAGCGCAGAATCCAGGTGAGTCAACACGAAATGACCTGGGATCAGCAGGTGAGACAAGCGAGTCTACTCGGCCTCCGAGTCACGTATCACAGCCTCCAGTTGTGTCTTCGCGACTTAAGGGTGAACCATCGAAAGATCATAACAATTCAATACAAACTGAGAATCAGTCATTGCAGACGGAAAATGGATTAACGCTGCCTCAGACTGAATTGACTGTGACTCAGAACACATTGACTTCGCCTCAGAACATGTTGACTTTGCCTCAGAATGTGTTGACTTTGACTAAAAATGTGTTGACTTCATCTCAGAATGGTCCTTGTGCCATAGTTCGTGTTGACGAACCACTAGATCGACGAAGAGCATCTGGCTGCGATAAGAACCATAAAGAAAGGTGATTATATGCTTAATACTTCTGCGTGTTGTACTTATTACTGCAGTGTTGACATGTGAGATATGCTTAAGATTCAGACCTGTCTAAGAACTGCTCTACTCAACTATGATCTCGAGAATTTCCTAGCCTACCATGTACGCTTTCAGTGAAACACACGTTTCAAACTAAAGTTTTGTTCCAGTTTCTGTAAGAAGTGCTTCTCTAAACAATTTGAATTCACAGTTCAGCATGCATGCATACATACATACATACATGCATGCATGCATACATACATGCGTGCACACATGCATGCATACCTACTTACATGCATGCATACATACCATGCATCCACACACACAATGGTTGCTTTATTGACTAATATTTTCTTCTAAATGACTATGTACACTTTTAAACATATTGTCCAACTATTTGTTGAGTTAAAGCCAGCTCAGTACGTCTAGATCTACATCGGATTGGAATCACCCAGGGATATGTCTCACTACTTGTAAAGTAAATTATCAAGTCGTTTTCTGGTTGTTCATAGGTTGCTGCCTGCGTTGCACTATAACAACGAGAGCCAACGACTAGAAACGCAAAGCCTTACGATGGTAAGTGCGTCAAAACTATCAGTTAATGAAGCGCAGTTAATTATCATACTTTGGCCGATTTGTTGTTTCGATAGCTAGTTGATTGTTGATGCGCTCAGGTAATTGTAATTATAGTTGTGAACCGACATACAAATATAAAGCGCTACTTCAAGAAAAACCTCGGCTGTTTCCAGGGATCGGTTGGGACCGGAACGCACCGGAACGGCGTTCCAGTTCTTTTTTGACAACCTGTATGTTTTAGATCGGATTCACAGGAACATTTCTAGATTAACATGGCGTCTGACGCCGGCGTTCCGGTTCTTTTTGCTTAGGACGGGATCCCTGGCTGTTTCACACCCGACTTGAACCAGCAGTTGGTGTTTAACGAGAGTCCACAACGGAAAATACATCTCCTGTCTTACTTACTTTTCAATCTGTGTTGGTCTTGGGATGACCTTTCACCTCTTTGCTGACCTTCACCTGTGTCTACCAGTCACTTCTTTGTCGACCTTTCACCTATTTGCTGACCTTTCACCTGTGTCTACCTGTCACCTCTTTGTCGACCTCTCACCTCTTTGCTGACCTTTCACCGGTGTCGACCTTTTAAACCTGTGTTTCTGGGGCTTCGTAAACCAATGCCCAACAAGAAATTTAAATTGCAGCAGGTGGGGTGCACGTTGGATGGCTGTTCATTGTGCTCTTCTATCAAATGGTGTGCCACTAATATTATTGTGAATTTATTAAGCACCACTATCTAATGATCAAACATCAGTTGATGGCGCTGAACAATGTATGGCGAGTGAAGGACTTGCTCATGGCCCGTACATAGTAAGCATCTTTGTGAGGCTCGAACCCATACTGTCTGTGTTACAAGGTGAGCGCTCTAACCAGTTGGTTACAACGTCCCACCATCCAGAGCTTGATTATGTGGTTGGAAGTAGAGCAAGGGAAGAACTGTGGGATAAAATGAATGGAGCAAATTCAGTGTTGTATGCAGGGCTGTAGTCAAGGGTATACGCGGGTATACAGCGTATACTCACCTCTAGAGACCGTATACTCACCTCACAAAATATTTATATTTATTTATATTAAAATACTATAGCGTATACTCACAAAATACTGTAGCGTATACGCACCTGTAATTTGTGTCGGAAAACTAACCGGTAGCATGTACTCACCTCTAATTTTACCACTACAGCCCTGGTTGTATGACAGTGTGTTAATCAGCAAAAGTTTCCCTTCACCCTGTTAAAGATATCGTTCCACGCCACTGATGAGTTTTGTTCTTGAAGTGGCGCTTTATAAAGGTCATATTACAATTACAATATGTCCATATTCGTGAGGACTGCTGTATTTTATTGCACCATTTTGTACCGGTAGCAGTACAATAGACTACTACATGTTCTATTGTACTCTTGCTATATAGCAATTTCATTGATGGTAAACAGTTTTGGATAGTGACAAATTTAGTCTCCTGCACGTCTGTATATACATGCCTGACCCCTTTAGATCTTGACCTGGAACCGAGTTTTACCCCTCCGGCTATCGATTTCGTTTTGACTAAGCGCCTGTGAATAAGCTGGGTTCCACGACTCTTTTGGGCGCTGTAGAAATCTCGAGATTATGATTATGATCAATGATCAGAATGTTCCTGAATTTTGACCACTGCTGTTGGTTGCAGAATCCAGAATCGTTAAGCAAGTTCATGATGCTTACGGAAGCGCTGAACAGCTTCGTCTGTTATGCATTCGCCTACGAACAGCAGGTCAGCCAAATCAACTCTGCGAAGGAGTTCGAAAAGGCCCTAGCATTCTCCAAGTGAGTACCATTTAACAATTTATTTTAGATTATCAGGGCAGAAATGTGGTTCGAGATTTCTGCCCCACCTGCTCCCCATAGCCAACTTAGCTATAATGAGTACATTGACCGTACACTGTCGGCGGGAAGATGAGACGACAAAGGAAAGGTCTGGCCATCCAACCTTGTATGAGGTACCAGTACTTGACAATAGCTGTGTAATTGCAGTGTTCTTTCTTCAGCCCCTGTTGCAACTGTTGCTCTCTCAGTTTTGCATTTAGTTGTTCTGTTGTCTGTGCGTTGTAGAAAAGTCTGTGATCAACAAACTATCCAGTTAATCCAGCATCCGTGGAAAAACCACGTGCTTGTCATCTGGTAGTTACATACAAACTTCATTTTCTCTTGACTTTGAGAAGTTGGTCATTAACGTGGTATGACAATTTTTGGGAGAATGGCAAAGTGATTTGACTTTTTGGGTTATTGCAAAGGGTGTTTAAACAATATAGTATATTGACCAAGGGTTGTACGAAAATCTGGTGCTAGGACAATTTGGGATAACAGCAAAGGTGGTGCAACAGTCTTGGATGATGGTGAAAGTGGCAGAACAGTTTGGGTACAAGCAGTGCTTTTTTTAAGCCGGAACGCGCTGGAACGGCGTTCCGGCACCTTTTTTCAGGTACTAAAAATTAATTAATTTATTTTAATAATAAAAACAATAATATAGTTATTTTAATTTAATTTAAGTGTTGTGAACTGTTTTCAGTGTTTATTGAGACCCCTCCCAACCCCCAATCCCGTTTTTCTCTGGATTTTAACCCTTCCATAATTGTTCAGTTCCGGAACCTTTCTTCCTAGAAAAAAAGCACTGGGTACAAGTACGATCTGTGATTGAACGACATTTCAGTTTTAAAAAGATAGATGAGAATATTCTTTATTAAACCAATTGCTGTCCGCATTTTGGTGTACAACCGTTTACATCTTTCCGCTAATCGTATACATTTTTCCGCTACCAACAAACATTTCTAATCTAGGTCTCATATATTTATATATACAGACATATATGCATTATATATGTTTCCATATAACATCCTAATAATAATGCTTTCTGAATAGTAATTTTGTTTTTACGATCTTTTTCAGTCACCGGCTTCAAGCTGTCATTCATTTTAAGTGCTATCGAAAGAACGAAGTCGGCAAACTCAAACTGTTATTGGAGGAGCAACTGGTGAGCAGACTCATTCTCTGGCTGTTAGTGTACTATGAGGCTATTAATGGTCGTAAAAGCAGTTTGGTCATGGAGCACATCGTGACATGTACAGGTGAAAAATACCTGCACAAACACCTATGACCATATTGTTAATCTTATCTTTGTGGGACACAATAGCCAATTGGTTAGAGTGCTCACCTTGTGACTCACAGAGTATGGGTTTGAGTCTCCACGTATGATACGGTTACTGTTTTAGAGAAATTGAGCAAGTCCTTGTTTACTTAAAATTGCTCAGCGCCATCGATTGATGCTTGGTCATTAGAATGTTGACAATTGACATGGCACTCAATAAATGCCTAATAATAAAAACTGTGATTTTTTTAACGTGTATTGAAAAATGTGTTTCTACACTTGTATTTTATCATGTGTTCAGACATGTAAATACGTCACGGCATATCTGTGCATATGGAAAGTGGTTCACACAGTGACACTTGCGGCGATCTTGTTTCACAGGTGGGGGACACTGTTGAACTGATCTGGTGAAGAGTTTTGAACGCTCACGCACAAAATCTTTTTAACCATTTTTGGGAAAAAATTTGACAACCTTTTTTGGGGTTTCTTCAAAAAGTCGGAGGGGACAAATGTATTGTGTGTCCCCCACTGTTAAAGGTGGGGGAACTTGTCCCC
The DNA here is from genome assembly GCA_963556255.1 of Allolobophora icterica. Taxonomy (NCBI): domain Eukaryota; kingdom Metazoa; phylum Annelida; class Clitellata; order Crassiclitellata; family Lumbricidae; genus Allolobophora; species Allolobophora icterica. The sequence goes on from OY744613.1 coordinate 8,741,960, forward strand.
TCGACCGCCCCCATGATCGCCGCCCATGCACAGTGAAGCTGTCAGATGATGTAGTTCAGAAAACATATGATTGCATAGAACACATTGTGTGACACCTTTTAACTCTTTAGCGACTAGACGCACTAGAGGGATTAGTTTTCTATACATTTTAGTACATGCTCGTCGTTAAAGTGTTAAGAGTTGGTCATGTGAATTTATATCTAAATTGTGCCAACTGTTTGTAGACCAAAATGCATCCGCCAAAGAGGATCGTTGGTGATACCGGAAGCAGGAGCCAAGGTCTTGGTGAGACATTGTCACCGATAATGCAGCAACCGACTCCTTCGCCAGCTGGCAGTGTGACTTCGGTTGGGTCATCGGTGAGTGGTGCTCCGAATTTTCATCCCCGTGCCAGTGTCTCGGCCAGATGGTCTTAAGACAGAATCTCGTTGTTTATGTTTTCGAACATTTACCTTTAGTTAGACTTCTACTGGGTTTGATTTCAAAGGACATATTTATTTGATGGTGTTTGTGTAGAAACGATTAAGCTTGGACATGTATGAGTCCTGTGTGTTACACGTGTTAATGTTATGTGTTAATGTTATGCGTTTATGTGTTAATGTTATGTGTTATATGTGTTAATGTTATGTGTTGATGGATATTTGTTAATGTTATGTGTTGATGGACATGTGTTAATGTTATGTGTTAATGGATATGTGTTAATGTTATGGGTTATATGTGTTAACGCTATGCTATGTGTTAATATTATGCATAATGTTAATTTTGTGTGTTATACATGCTAGTGTTATGCGTTATACGTGTATTGGTATGTGTTATACGTGTTAATGTTATGTGTTGATGTTGTGTGTTATGTGTTAATGTAGTGTGTTACATATGTTAATGTTATGCGTATATATGTATTAACTCAGTATTATGTGTCATACATGTTAATGGTATGCATTATATGTGTTAATGTTATGTTACATGTGTTAATGTTATGTTACATGTGTTAATCTTGTGTTAATGGATGTGTTAATGTTATGTGTTATACGTGTTAACGCTGTGCTATGTGTTAATGTTATGCATAATGTTAATTTTGTGTTATACATGCTAGTGTTATGTGTTATACATGTTAATGTTATGTGTTGATGTTGTGTGTTGTGTTAATGTAGTGTGTTACATATGTTTATGTTATGCGTTTATATGTATTAACTCAGTATTATGTGTCATACATGTTAATGGTGTGCGTTATATGGGTTAATTTGTGTGTTAATGTTATGTTTGCTAATGTTATATGTGTTATTGTGTGGGACATGGTAGTCGATTGGTTATAGCGCTTTTCTTCTAACGCAGAGAGCGCAGGTTCAGGGCTCCTACCTCAGGACGGTTACTGTGTATGAATCTTGAGCAAATCCTTCATTAACCCCTTCCGTCCCTTATGACGTACGCCGTACGTCGTGATTTGGACAGCCGCGCTACCTTATGACGTACGGCGTACGTCCTATACAAGATTTGACAAGGTTCGTTGTCATTGCCCAGACGATTTGCGGACCATTGATCACAGGACTATTGATCATAGGACTATTGATCACAGGACGTTTGGTCACACGGACCATTGATCATTAGGACCATTGATCATAGGACTGTTGATCATGTATGTATGAATGTATGTATTTATGTTTGCATGAATATACAAACATACGTGCATACACATGCATACATACATGCATGTATACATACATACATGCATACATACATACATGTATGTATGAATGTATGTCTGAATGTATGTATGTATGTATGCATGTTTGTATGCATACAAGCATACATGTATGTATGCATGTATGTATGTATGCATGTATGTATACTTGTATGCATACTTGTATGTATACTTGTATGCATACATGTATGTATGCATGTATGTCTGTATGTATGGATGTATGCATGTATGTATGTGTGCATGCATACATGTATGTATGCATGTATGTTTGTATGCATGTATGTATGCATGTACGTATGCATGTATGTATGGCCAGAAATTCCCGGTAGTGCAGGACTAAAATGGCATGGGACGGAAAGGGTTAACAACTGTATTTCTAAAATGCATACTAATAATAATAATAATTCTTTGTTTTTCTGGATTTCAGGGTAGTGGTGGTGAGAGGGCTGCAATCATGTCGCCAACTTTTGTCATATCAAGTCGCACACATTCCGTGCTGAAGTCTTATGTGAATTATATGACACACCTTGGAGAGGCTCATGACTGCTGGGAGCGAGCAATCGACGTCGTAAAAGGCGATTCCGGTTTGACAACTGTGTTTCTTTGTTATCTTGCAAAACAATTTTTTTTGTGTCCACAACATGCATGAAGAGTATTTCATCACTGTAACTATTTCAAAAGCTACACTAGGTTACAAAAATCCAGAAGTTTGTGGCTTGAATGAGAAGCAGCCTGTTCAAAAACATCCCACAGGCAGTGAAGGCTTCTGTTAAGCTGTGGAAGGCTTCCAATAATGTATGGATGCTATGTATGAGCAGGGCCGCCGACAGACATTCCAGGCCCCTAGGCAGAGCAGTCACGGGCCCCTAGGCAGAGCAGTCACGGGCCCCTAGGCAGAGCAGTCGCGGGCCCCTAGGCAGAACAGTCACGGGCCCCTTGGCAGAGCAGTTACTGCAGGCCTCTAAACTATCTTTAGGCTTTATATAAATACAATATCGTAGGTTCGTACGAAAAAAAACCACAAATTGAAATAATAAAAGTGCGTGTACGACCGTTCGATATTATATTTATATAACAAATTATATATATATATATTTATATATAATGTATATATAGGCTATATACAACTATGATTTTTTTCAGATGCCTGAAGTTTAAACTGATTGCAGTTAAGCGTCAGATAATATATTTTAAAAGGCATAAATCATAAACTTTGTATAACTGATCATAATATTTTTCATAAGTTGATTGCGGGCCCGGTCCGGACCCCTAAAAAGTCGCCGGGCCCCTGGGCATTTGCCCCCCCTGCCCCTCCCTCTCGGCGGGCCTGTGTATGAGGACACTTACGACACTTCATAGAGGCTAGCGCAGAGCACCTTTGATCTGTGTGTGCTGTTTGAGCAGAACTACATGATTATACTTTCAATTACAATTACAATTGATTTGGCACCTTCCAAGTACTGTGATCGGAATCTCTGTATTTCTAAAATGTGACTTAATTGCTAAGCGAGAAACACCGGCTTATTCATGAGCAATGCGCTATGTGAGGGAGGTTTCCAGGGATAGAAGTGCAAGTGCAAGTCCCGTGTCTCTGAAAGGTAATCGGAGGCTTCAAGTAATTAATTAAAGGCTTCTAGTAAGCAAAGGCGGCTTCAGAAAGTTAGCAAAGGCTTAAAATTCAACCTTCAACTAAGGCTTTGAAAACTAGCAAAGGCTTGAAATTCAACCTTCAACTAAGGCTCTGAAAACTAGCAAAGGCTTGAAATTCAACCTTCAACTAAGGCTCTGAAAACTAGCAAAGGCTTAAAATTCAACCTTCAACTAAGGCTCTGAAAACTAGCAAAGGCTTGAAATTCAACCTTCAACTAAGGCTCTGAAAACTAGCAAAGGCTTAAAATTCAACCTTCAACTAAGGCTCTGAAAACTAGCAAAGGCTTGAAATTCAACCTTCAACTAAGGCTCTGAAAACTAGCAAAGGCTTGAAATTCAACCTTCAGCTAAGGCTCTGAAAACTAGCAAAGGCTTAAAATTCAACCTTCAACTAAGGCTCCGAAAACTAACTTGAGTCACAAGTGCCTTTCTTCAGCAGTTGATAGATGGTTTGGTTTAATTTCAGATTGTTGGCAGTTCTTCGCCTCTGTAGATGAAGAATGTGGACCAATCAACGAAAGCAGTCCCATATTAGCCATCAGCCACTACATCTTGACCGCCCTGTCGCGCTTACGCAAGAGGCGTGACACTACTGGTCGAAGATAGCCTCTTCTCCTCTTCCTCGCTTCATCCTCTCACCTTCACCCTCATTGTGCATGCAAGTGGCTTCCTCTTCCATGACGTTTCTCGTACATTTTCTTTGTCACACCCTACTCATCCGTGAACATATTGGGTGTTGAAAAAATTACGAAGTGCGGTTGCTGTTGAAAAAGAAAGTGCAGGTTCTTTTCTGTGTGTTCTTCACAACAAGTGAAACCAAAAAAGTGCTGTAGTGATCTTCCAAGGAACTTAGTTTTTTCTGGGTTACACATGTTGATCTGAGCATCTGCCTATCTCTCCAGACTCTCTGAAGCCAAACTTATGGTGTGACTTTACTCGGTTTAGCAGGAAATTTATGCAGGGTACTTAAAAGAGCACAGTGGCAGATTCATTTCAACCTGAGGAGAGAATTTCTTCAGGTTTGTATGTGTGTCTGTATGTGTGCACTGCAGAAAAATTCTCCTTTAATTCTCCATACCAAATGTTGAACTAGGGGGTGTTATTTTTCATTTGTCATTTTCTGCACCGTTCTGCTGATCATGTCATTTCTATTCATGGTTGTTCAGTTTAGTAGTTTTGCATCGACTGGAGTTTTCTTCTTGAAAATGCAGTTAGGTAAATACCCGGCTAAAATGTTTTCTGTTGCACTTGCAAAGTTACTTGGCATATCCAAAATAATTTGCTTACGTCAGACCAGTGAATTCGCTTTTGTCATTCTAACATCTTTCTATTGAATGCTATTTGAGACAAGAAGTTCTGTTTATAAGGTTTTAGCTTACTGGATATATCAAAACGAATTTGCCTTTCTTTGAGACCAACAGGTTCACTTTCTGTCCTAAAATTTATTTATCGAATAATGTCTTCGGAGACATCCAGTGTTTTGGGTGTTTATTCGAATGGTTTGACAAAAATAAATTTGCTGGATTTGGGTGACATGTTCTTTCCTAACTGAATTTTGTTAGTGGAATAATGTCGGACAGACAGAAGCGATTTTATTGTTTAAGACAAAAAAAGAACTGTTGATGTCAATCTTGTTCCTTTGTCAAAGGCAGATACCTATTTTTCAGAAAACTGTTGCAGTTGCGTGCGTAACGTTTTCTTATCCGATTCTAGTCGATTTTCTTTCACTTGCATTTAACCCATGATTGCCTGTCTCTACTCTTCTGGTTCAGTGATGTTTGGTTTTCAGAAGTTGTCCTGGACCCAACCTGCTTGGAAAGGGAAATTAAACAGATTCCAGGAATCAATCAACAAGCACAATATTTTATTTATTTATTTATACTTATTTATATACAAGGATCTTTCACAATAGAATTTACAAAAAACAGCTTTCTTTGTCATTTTGAACACAAAATAGTATTAAAACGATAATAATAGATGCTGATAAAAATACTGTGGCAATAAGCTGATTGTTGCAGTCTAGGGTATCTTGTAAATGATGATCTTACCGTGGACTCTGATTATGGTGATTACGTTTTTAATAAGGAAATGTTTAGAACCTAAAATCGCAAAAAATTTCAAAAACCAAGTTTGTTTCCAATTGTGTTCCGGTTTTAATTAAAACCTTTTATGCAAGCATTTTAAAGTTTTCGAAACTTGTAACACAATTTTACCAAGACGAGTATGATTTTAACGTGTTAGTGGGATTATTGATGATTGACACCATGTGTAGGTATAATATGGTTAATATTGATTCAAATTCAAAATTCAATAATGCCAAAACATGGCATATCTAGTAAAAGTAATCTAGCACTTGCAATAAAGAGCAGGTGTATACAGACTGAAAAGGTTCTGTCGTGATATATTTAAGAACTTTAGTAGAATAATATTCCAGGGGATTGTCTGTAGATGGCGCTTGTGAGTACTAGCCAATCAAAACTGCACATTTTTTGCTGTTAAATTGTATCTTCTGCATCTACGATTTGCATGGTATCGGATGACATCCATGAGTTAATATCCAAGGCAGCTTTTTGGACCGGGTTAGGGAATATTAATTTGATCTGCATCATGACTTGTATGAACTGGAAAGTATTTCAGTAGTGATTACAAGTTGGGATGTTTTTTGTTTCTGTTAGAAAGTGCCTATGTGTTTTTTTCTGGTTCTTTGACATCTTTATTCTCTGATTGAGGAGTTTAAGCTAAGATCACAAAACTTCTTTAGTTTCTGTGCCTTGAGAAAATATCAGTCTAATATTGAAACGTTGACACAAATCATTACAAGTTTATCTATGTTTATTTTGCTAGGGTTTTCAATCTGCATTATTTCAGCATCGATAGTTTGTGTTAGCAGAATCTTGGTACAGCAATTGTCAACATTGGTGGTTGATTTCAAGGATGCTTTTTAATGACTTTATTGCAATTTTTTTAGCTTTCTGCTGAGGAATAGTTGGATTTTGTCAAACAACTGACAACTTTCTCTTGTGTTGTGTCATAGATAGAAAACTGCCACAAACTGATGCTTGTTGGTGGTAGATAAAGGCGTTAGTTTGTTCATATGATGTCAGTTAAGGGTAAAATCGTGCAGTCTTATGTCTGGGATATCAATTTCTTTGCTGGCGCTTGGCCAAATAATCTTCAAGTGCAATGACGTTGGACGATTATGCTTTGTTTTCTAGGACATACCGGACAAGCGGGTCTGTTGTGTTCTAAACTAATCTTTTGCAATGCTGTCATGATCAGGCCTAATTTAATTAGAGGCAAACTATTTCTGCGTTTCACCGCCTGGTTTTCTTTTGCTTTTGGTGTTTACTGGACAAGTCAGACTCAAGTCCCTGCTTATGAAATCTTTACAAATTTGTTGCGTTCTTGTGCATATTGAGGAGCCTGGATAGGTAACACTAGAACCTTCTTATAACTTGACCTGTGTGAGCCATATCAAGTACTGTTAAGAAAGTGTTCAAGAAAGGTTATGTTCTTAAAAGCTTATAAGAATTGCGAGTTCGTAGGCTTGCTGCTTGCGTTATATTTTACTCCAGGCTATGGTGGACTGTTGTAGTTCTAGCAATTTTCTCGTCTCATGGTCCACTTTTGGACGTCTTCTGACTTACTGACTGTGAGGTTTCTGATCTGGGCATGCAATGTGTCATTCAGCACATAGCCAGAAGTTAAAGAATATTTTGCTGGAATTGGTGCTATATTATGGTGCAATTGCACTGGTTTCTTTACGTCTTTACACATGTGACTTACTGGTTTCTTTACGTCTTTACACATGTGACTTACTGAGTCTAAGTTTGGAATGTGCTCACTGCTCATCTTTTGTCTTGTGCTCACCTGTCTTCCAGCTAATTGTTTCTGCTCATCTATATTCAAGATCCACCTGTGCTCATCACTGTTTGTTTTTTTGGTTTGTGCTCATATCCAGCCTCAACCTGGTTTTTGCTCATTATTAGTTGTGTTTTTTGTTACCACATACTATCTAGTTTTTAGTTACTTATTTTGGTTTATAACTGTGCATGTTTTTTTAAAGTTTTGTGGTCTTTTGTCATCTATACATCCTGATGTGCTCCTGTCCTTGTATTCTGAAATCCAACTGCATTTACCCTATGCCATTTTCATTCTTGATTTTTGCATAATCTAATCCAGGTCCATGGAAACTGTTTCTTGTTAATTGAGGCTGTACTTCATTGTCACGTGTTAACGAGTACCTGTGTGGTATTAATCAAAATCAGTGAGTGCTATAGTGGGTTTTAAGAACATGTTCTTGTTCTTCCTGCTAATCTTAGTGGTATTTGATCACGTTCTGTCAGTCTGGTATCACCTCGGTTGTTGCTTAGTTTCACCAATCACCTGTCTCTTGTGCCTGCATCTATCATATTTTAATTTTAATTAAGCTATCTTTGTCGCTTATGCTATTCTCCAAATCTGCTGGCAATCGAGTTGAAATTTCTGAGTTACGAACAAATAGTTCTGGTGCACTTGAAGCTTCTATGTGAAGCCAACATTTTTTAAATTGTGAATTGAATCAGAAATCATTGCAGATATTTATTTGTTTAAAAAATGGATTATATGTATTTATATTTTTGTTGTTGTGCACCAAAAACTTTTGAGGCACATGGAAATTAACTTGTGTAGCTGAAGAATGTATAGGTTGTGCCTGTATTAATAGTACAGGAGATTATTAGGTTTAGTTCAGGAGATTTAGCTCCTGGCTGACTAATATAGAGATTTTGTGCACGGGAGATTTAGCTCCTGGCTGACTAATATAGAGATTTTGTGCACGGGTGATTTAATCGAATGAGATTAAGCTTCGAAGCAAGCAGATTGAAGTCTGTTAGATATTATAGTGAAGACTAGGTTGTTATACCAGCAGAATAACATGTTGATCCAACTAACATATACAGTAGCACTTGGCACATGTGTCTTTTGCGTGATGTAAGCGTATTTTGCGTTCAGCATGTCGAGGCTTTTCTTGAACTGCACGTTTGTCTTGCAGACTCTGCGTTCCTTAGGGCTCTTTTGCTGTGTGGTAATAGCATGGTAGAATGAGGTATTTCTATTATCTGGTCAAAATTTGAACCCTGGTGTGAAGTGCTGAATTGTTCAGTCATACAAACCGCTAAGCAATGATGTCCAGGTTGTAATTTTGTCGGAACAAGTCGAAATATCTAAAACCCGGGATCGGCACCGTTAGCTAATGAAGATATTTATGAAATATGAGACGGTTAACCTCTCTTCAATAGATGAAGTTGTAGTGAATATACTGAATGTAGGCCTACTCATGGGCGTCCGCAGGAATTTTTTTAGGAGGATCAAAATTTTTAATTGTTGGCACGGGGACTAACAAGCAACCAATTGCGTCACCCTTGGTGCTCGATCCCACGATTAGGGGGTCTGGCACGGATCCCAACTGCCACCAGCATTTGGAAGCATTTGACACGATAGGGGGCCTGTTGTTAGCGTTCTGGGAGTGGAATCCCATTTTCAGCTCTATCTGAAAGTTTATTTCAAAAACAAAACTGCTTAAGATTTTATTTTTGTAAAAACGCGTTAATCCAGGGGAGCAAATGCCCCCCTTGTGGTTGCCCATGCGTGTACTAGTAGTTTATGTGACCATGTTGATTGGTTATTATGTTAGCCATAATTGTCATTTGTCATTGTCGTTTGCTGTTGGTACCATCATTTCCAGTATGTTACAGTGGGAATGTATATGATGTATTGACAAACTACTGTTGCTGATCGGGATCTTTGCTGTGCAAGTTGCAACTCAGTTGTGCAGCTGTACAAATTGTAGATATTCTATAAACATTTTGATCTGTGAATATTTTTGAATGACTGTTTCGTTGGTCGGCTGAATATGTATATTTTTATGCAAAAATTTAGTCAACACGATGTGGTAACATTGCGGGTCTTGATGATCCTTATCATCAAAAGTTGTTCATACCGGGGTGTTGTACACATTTTTTTAAATTCTGTATTTTTACTGGGGGGACGGAGGACAAAATAGGATTGATAGGAGCAGCTTTTAAAGTGGGTGGGAACGGCGTTCACACAGCTCTAGAAATTCGTTGCTTGCATTCCCACTGCTCTTCTTTGGCCTTCCCACTGCTCACCCAAAACGCTTTAACCACTGGCGAGTTCTTGTATATTTAGGTTCGTCGATTTGCCGAACACGAATACTAAACGATAGGTCGAATTCGCGTCTTGTAATATAGTGCCATGGAAAACTGTGGAAAATTATATTTATATAATTATGTACAAAGCTCAGTTTGGATACAACTCAGTTTTGTAGATTAGAAGTACGAACGCGTTTCGTTCCAGACATATCTAAAATAATTTACTACTTACTGGAATATTCTTTAAAAGGGGTTTTGCAGCTTTTCTGTTTGCACGCGTTACATACGATTACGGAAACTACAGTCCACATTACTCACACGTACATCTTGAACATTAAGATTCGTGACGTCTTTATCAGTAACCTTTTATGAGACTACGATAAGCTTAGCTAAATGTATTGAAGTCTTGGTAAAAGACCCTTCTAGAGCGCTGCTACAATCTTTCGGGGCGTTAATGCTCGAATGTTGATGCAAAAATAAATGTTGTCGGTGTTTGCTTGTTTTTTCTGCTTTTCGAGTTTATATTTCAGCAGAACAGCGTATTTCTGTTCAGTTGTATTGGTGTTCCCAGTCTCCATTTTGATTGCTTCTGGCCAATGACATTATTATGTCTAGAGGTTTTGTGCGGCAGTCTTATATAGCGCAATATTTTTGCGCATTTATTGCACCTATTCGGAGGCGCTTGACATGAGTTGACATGGCCAAATTCAAGCGAAGGTTAGACTTGTGCTGGACCTTTTATAAATGGACTACTTTGGATTGGGCATTTGATAACCCAATAGATTTGAGTCATTTGACAATGTATTTTGGTTTTGTGTTGTGAGAATCACGCAGTCATTCGATTGGACCTGTAAACTTTTTAAGGAAATGAGAATTTAACATGTTTCTGTCCAGTTGCATTCCAAAAATTTATTTTTTCATTTCACTGATTCGAAGTTTCTTGTCCACTTCGGAGACCTAATTCAGGCTTTGCGTTCTTTTTACGCCGGGTCCCTGATAAAAATAAGGTAGGCTGATTCCCTTAAGTTTTCCTTCAATGTGTCAGCACTACGCCTAACGGGTTGGCTCTGTTAGGTGCTCTGTATTTAGACAAGTGCTGAAAATCAGGCCCGGTTCGTCCATATGGGCAACTGGGCAGCCGCCCAGGGCCGCCGATTTTTAGGGGCCGCCAATTTTCAATTTTTAAAAAAAAATTTAATTATTATTCGTAAAAGAGGTGAATGACTAAAAAAAGATCATAAACTTTTTTGTGCTTAGGGCCGCCGGTTTGCGTAGGGCCGCCGATTTGCCCAGGGCCGCCAAATGTCTTGAGCCGGGCCTGCTGAAAATTGTCATTTCTGCTAAATTAATATTTTAATTACGTTCTCACCTTGAAGTTCCTTGGCTTATCCTCTATCGCTGTGCCCATGGGCGGCGATCCCGGGGATCGAGGGGGACAGGACCCCATCTTTAAGATTGGGAAGACACGCCATACACCCCCCCCCCACATTTGAAAGAAACACCAAAAAAGGTAAACAGATTTTTGACCAGATCCGTTCAAAACTTTTTTTTACCAGATCAGTTCTAAAATGCCCCCCCCCACCTTTCAAACAAGATCGTCGCCACTGGCTTTGCCCTTGCTGGTCCTGATAATTGCATATTAGTACCGTAGTGCTTTGCTTCAGTTTGATTCGGGTGCTTAAAACGTCAGCGGTAAAATTGCTCATGTATAGGCGATCCTGTATAGGCCCCTATTTTCGTCTATGTGCACTCGTTGGTTATAATAATTAGGCCTATAGTTTATACTAAATTAATTCTACCAGTGTTATAACTCGTGCCCATTTTTGTTTGCCAATTTAAACGTAGTCCAGATCTAAATGCGAGGAATGCTACATTACTGTATAAGCTTACTCGATAACAAATTACGCTTAAAAGTTTCTTTGAATATTGCGCTTTAAAAAAATGCAGACGATGAACCGACGCTTTGTGCGTACAGCGCTTTGATCACGCGCTGACTGTAAACGCATGAAGAATTCTGATGCGCTTAAGCGCTTGGCAGTTTATCGAGATTGTTTAATCGTGTTTTGGAATCTTAAATTCGTGATGTTCGAAAGAGTCAAAGACTCAAAGATTGTAACAAACTTCTTCAAATAATTTATTTTGGAGTCAACACTCACTAAATAATCAGTCCGTTGCCAATGCATGCTATTGTTTTTTTGTTTTTATCTGTAGAAGTTGTGTTGATATTTTCGGTTGCAACATGAGACTGTTTTAAATTGCAAGTTGTGATGTTAATGGAAAACTAACTTACGTGAAAAAGAACAAAAAAAGAGGTTATGATACGGACTTCTGTTACTTTTAACTAAAAATGTGAAGTTTCTATAACAAGCTTTTCAATTGGTGTTAGGCCTGCCATACAGGCCCGGTTCAAGAGATTTGGAGGCCCTATAGGCAAAGCTACATTTGAGCGGCCCGTCGACCCATAGGCCTAATATAATATTATGCGGTTATACCTGCGATTAAAATGAAGTCATCAGCTCTTTTTATTTTGCGATGAAATGACAAATTAACACTATAAACTAAGATAGTAGCTAGTAGAGTACGGTTATTTTGACAACTTACCATTGCTGTAAAATTTTTACAATTATCGTAGCCTTCACTTGAAAAAGCATTCTCAAAATTTGAGAAAAGTTTACAACAAAAACAAAATGCTGTCTGCATAAATTGAATAAACTAACCATCGTCTGTCAATTCTTTCACAATTCGAAAGTTTTCTAGTGTAATGTACTGCTGAAAACGCCTACCATTTCTTAGGGGCCATCCATGTATTATGTACGCATGGAGGGGAGGGGGTAACCGAAATGCACGTGCTTGCGTACGCTTGCGAATGGGGTGGGGTCTACTGATAATGTACGTACGCAAATTGATTGGCCTTCAAGTGAGCTAGAGTTCAGTCTTTGCAGCTATCTCGTACTACCAGAGGAAGTGGGACAGTGGGAGAGGTGTCACTTGTATGCCACCTTGCCTCTGAACGCTATTATTAAACAATCACACAACTCAACAGTGAGTCCATGGATTACTCATCCTTCAATCTGGCCTAAAGTGCAGACAGTCGCTGACTGGACCTGTGTAACTGACACATTCTGCAGCTGGTCTTGGGGGGGGGGTGCGTTAACTGTATGTACGCAGGTGGGGGAAGGTAAAAGTACGCGTGCGAACAGGGAGGGGAGAGGTCCAGTTTTCCCGAGTTTCTGCGTACGTAATATATGGATGGCACCTTACTGGAAAATTGTAATCAAGAATTCGCGTAGGTCCTTTTTCAACCAGAAAATCACGGTGACGATTGTTTTCAAAATTCAAAGTCCAACAACCAATATCACGTCAATCAAAAGTTTCAGTTTTATCGTCCTGAACTTCATGAACTGTTTCAATTACATTTTCTATAGTTTCAATTTCATCGTCCTCAACTGGTTCATGTTCTACTGCACCTGTGAACGGTGATGTTCCGGGAATATGGCCTATTAGCCTAATGCAACCATAATTATTATGACCAATTTCGGAAATTTCTGTTTCTTCTTTCTTCGTTTGATATACATAATTCTCGACTGCTATATCTTTCTTTAAATGGTTTCAAAATTGAACCTTTTTGTGATTCCAACAGTTTATCTTGTGTTTTTTCCTTTCCGTTTCTCAGCGCCAGAATCGCTTTTAGTTCCTTTTATAGCTGACATGATTTGCTGAAATTTACGTTATTTATTTTCAAACTCATTAAAATGAAATTTTTTTAAATAATGAAAATGGTCTAACTAGAGTAAACTGAACTGCTGATTCAATACTTCCTGAAAAACTTATGATTAAAACTTAACGATCAACCCTACCTTAATAGAGCATAATTTATTACACCAACACTATACTTCCATCTAGCGAATAATAATTAAAAAATAATCCAACGTTGTTTCATTTATGACAAACTTCAGAAATAATTTTTTTATGTTTATTTCGGAAAAATGGAAAATTGGCGGCCCCTAAAATCGGCGGCCCTAGGCGGCTGCCTAGTTTGCCTAACAGACGAACCGGGCCTGCTGCCATAGGGAAGTATTGCGTCATAGTCGTCGTAGGCTAATTATCGTCATCTTTGGTCAATTCTAGGCCTAAACCAACCATCAGCGGCTATAAAAATGCGCTTTATAAAAACCAGATTCATCGATCATCGTCTTTGTCCATATGACAGAAAGCGTGTTGCGTGTCCAACTGTTCATTGCATATATTCAATGTGTCCATCCAATCAGAGGCGTAGCTAGGGGGGGAGCAGGGGGAGCGGCCGCTCCCTCTGAGACTATTTTCCAAGATGTGGGGCCTTTTTCACAGTTGATTTATTGCAATCGTTCAAAATTTATTTATTCTAATCGTTCAAATTTTTTAAAATTCCAATCGTTCGAACGACATAATTTGTTTTCTGGAACTCTAGAAAGACTGCTATACCAGATAGGCATTCAGAAAATCAGCAGTAGGGCCTACATGTACTCCAGCAGAATTTACCAGAACTAATAGTTCCCCTGCATATATAGTTATTTACTCGTAGATGGTGAGATTAAAAGCTGCACTGCGAAACAGCTAACTGAGGCAAAGGGTATACGCTTGTAACCCTTGATACGTTCGAATTCTTAGTTCTTCTAATATTCTGGAAAAAGTGCTAGAGAAGGCTTTCAGTTTATCCACATAGGCCTATTTACAGAGAAGTAGCATTGATTTGGTATCACCTTCTCATTTGATTCAACTTTATGAAAACGATATTAAAATATGCGAAATGAATTAAAATTTAAGTTTGAACGGATTGAGAAAAAAGCAACCGAGCTGGTTCAAAAATGTGATATTACTACTGACTATAAGCAACACAGAGTTCGAAAAAGAAAGAGATTCCATGAGTGGATAATTGAATATCTGATTCAAGGTTGAAACCTAAATAGTGTCACTAGATTGTGTCACAAATCTTGACTTGAGTACTGTTCCTCACTCTACTAGGCCTAGTTTCTTGTCGTTTGGCGTTACTCAATCGAGTGCAATGCTCTTATTGGTCGAATACCAAAATTTGGTCAGGTCTCTGGTTATATGCTGTAGGTCCTGCACTGGTTCCAACCAACTCTTCAGCCAGCGTGTAGTATAAGCAGAGGCGGCGCTACACCAGGGCAAGCCAGGGCAAATGCCCTGGTAAAAAAAACTTTTGCCCTGGTCGTTGCCCTGCCAGAATTTTTGCCCTGCCCATGATTTGTTCGGGATATAACTCGCCCTCTGCACTGGTTACTTGTATGACTGCCCTGCCTTTGCCCTGGTTACAAAATTTGTCTGGCCCCACTGAGTATAAGGGTTGTTTCCCTGGTTTGGAGGTGCTTGCTGGATGCGCTCCAGCTTATCTGCGGGTCCTTTGCCGCCCCATGCTGGGAGTTCATGGTAGTCACCACCTCCGATCTTCGGGCAAAGGGGTACTCATTGTGCCTTTTGCCCGCTCAGTCACCATACAGAACCGTGTTTTTCAGTGGTGGGCCCGACGGCATGGAACAGGCTTCCCGGATCTATGCCTGTTCCCGAGAACTCCCTCTTAGACATTCTATACTCAATTGAAAACTGTCTTGTTTGGCCTTGCAGGAGTCGGGAGCACCTCTGAGTAGCCCCTCTGAGGAGGTGCTATATAGATACTCGAATGAATGAATGAATAAATAGCACAACTAATAGATTAGAGCATTTTACAAATGTGGCTTCCAAATTTAGTTGTGCTAATTAGATTCAAAGCATTTTTGCAACGTGAAGGCCGATAATTATTTATTTTGGTAGTAGGGGCCTTTTTCATGTGCTCGCTCCCCCTGGTGTTGAAACCTGGCTACGCCACTGCATCCAATCCATTCAGCTAGCCTCTAAAGCTTATTGTCGATTGTGTAGACTGTAGACCTAGAGATGTTCTCACCGAGTTGTCACTTTTTGAGCCCGCAGAACTGCTGCCTCGTAAACTTGGATGCGAGTGTAGCTGGTTCTGGGGGAAGCTCTTGACCTCCTTTCGAAAAACCTGTAGCGCCTAGCCAGTGGCGGCGCGTGGGGGGTGCAAGGGGGTGTGGTCGCACCGGGCGGCCACTTGAGGGGGCGGCATTTTGACAACCTGGAATATTTTTTTCGGTACTTCCTGTGGTCATCTTAGTGTTTCATTTGGAGTTTTTGCGTAATTCGTTGCTAGAAATTTCAATGAAACTTTAATATCATAATTCAGTGAACTGGAAATCTTCACTGTTCATGCGAGTTTCAATGTATTTCTTAGTTTTAAGTTGATTTAGATCACTATAGTTTCTAGCAGCGGCGTAGCTAGAATATTTCGAGCCCGGGGACGAGCTATGAATTTGGCGCCCCCCTTCCCCGTTTTACTATTTCACATTTTCCCAATAATCGAATGGCAATTTTAATTTTAAATGAAATAAAATATGAAAAATACAGATAGTACATAGGCCTACATGTTGCCCCTTAGTGCTCAATGGGGTGCCAAAATCATACCTGAGAACTGGTTTGTAAGTAATATGGATATAACTGGATATATTTGGGGCGCCAAAATTAATTAATATAAATTTATTTGGGATAAATTAGTTAAAACTGCATCAAAATTAAGAGTTAAATCATTTATCTTAACCCTCATTTTGGCGCCCCATCCCTTGGCGCCCGTGGACACATGTACCCCCTTCAACCCATAGCTACGCCTCTGCATGGTTTCTAGAAATAATGATTGCGCTTGATTATATTGATAATGTGGTATTACTTTTGATGCACATCTCTCCTTCTCTAGCCACATCTCCAACCTCCCGCACTCCTGTTTCATGCACATTCGTGACTTCCGACGCATCCGGCCCATGCTCGACCTTAAAACTGCCTCCAACATTGCTACCTCTATTTTTCATTAAAAGCTTGATTACTGCAATTCCCTCTTCCTCAACCTCGAATCCACCCAAATGAAGCGTGTGCAACTTATCCAAATCTCACTTGTCAGAGCTGTCAATAGAACGCCCAAACATCATCATCCTCAAATCACTTCACTGGTTAAAAACCCCAGAGCGAATCCACTTCATTATATTACACTAACCTACAACTCCCTACAATATTCACGGCCCAAGTACCTCATTGATCTCTTCACCATTCAGGCAACCCGCCCCACCCCGATCCTCCTCCTATCTCAGTCTATATCGACCGCCAGTCACTACTCATCTCAAGTTCTCCAACCGAGCCATGTTCAACACAGCACTACGCCTACGGATTGATCTACACCTGAATTCCGCAGCTTCTCAATTCCTCCATCATCATTACAACCCGTCCTTCATCCTCCTCCTCATGTTCCTCTATCACCATCTGGCTGTCCACTCAAAACTGAAGTCTAACCTTTTCAAGTACTACCTTGACTCATCTGATCCTCCTTCCAATTATTCTCGCCCTAAACGACACCCGCCTTGACAGCTGCTCTGCCTCTTCTCTTGATCTGGCCCCCTGGAAACTGGACTCGGGTCTCTTTTGAACTACTTTCTCGAGACCCACTCTGATTTGATTTGGCCTTCTGGAAACCGGACTCTGACCTCTTTTCGACTACTCTCTGGAAACCCCCTCTGATTTGATTTGCTATTGCTAAA
This sequence comes from Allolobophora icterica, assembly GCA_963556255.1. NCBI lineage: Eukaryota > Metazoa > Annelida > Clitellata > Crassiclitellata > Lumbricidae > Allolobophora > Allolobophora icterica. Next base: position 8,759,092 of record OY744613.1, read on the forward strand.
AGTACTTTAAGTGCGCAGTACACAGTGACACTAGTAGCGGATCTGCTTCATCTGCTGCTGTGCTCTATACTAGGCTACTAATGGCTAAGGCTACTACTAACTGCAATCATACACAACACAGGCAAAATTTCACTAGACTACTAGACAGGCCTACCGCCTTACGGGGGAGGGGGCGGCACACTGATGCTTCGCACCACCTTTGAAAAATCCACGCGCCGCCACTGCGCCTAGCTATTCAATATTTCACATCGTGTCGAATTTAAGCGATTTCGATGCAAGTTAGGGAATAACCCTGTTCACTTACGGTAGCTGTCTGTCTGTCTGTCTAACCATGTCCACTCACTATCTGTCCTGTGTGTATCTGTCTGTCTGTCTGTCTGTCTGTCTGTCTGTCTGTCTGTCTGTCTGTCTGTCTGTCTGTGGAAAGAGAAATCGCACGCCTTGTATGGCGCAAATGTATATTCGCTAAGTTTGGACCAGTGGAGGGTTTGGATAGTCCTATAGCCTTCAGCCTCTCGCAACCAAGCCTCTCTTCCAATATCCGCAAACGTTCAATGGTTTGTGTTTTTCCACCTATGCCAAAACTTGGACGCTTCTTTTTCTTTCAGCCGCTCTTCGTTCTGCACCGCCATCTTGCTCTCCTCAACGCAGCTGTCCTCACCGGAAGTCATCCTATCCCTGAACCTCTTATCGTGTATTTGAAACGAAACCTTCTTCGCAACTGACCAACTGCCCCTCGTGTTCACACCGGATTCGCTTCGAGCACTATTCGGACCGTCGCCATTATTTCTTTCTGGACAGCAACCACAGTTGGGACACAACGGTGTCTCATTCGATTCGCGAGTCTTATCGCAACCGGAAAATACGTTTTCGGACGAGTCTATTTGATCGGTCGAGGTGAGACAGGGTGTCTCGGCGTCTGCTGAATCGAAAGCCCAGTTTGTCGACTCGTCGAGGTCCCGACTGGACTTGAAAAACTCTTCAACCGTGGACGGTCTGGTGTTGGCGGTTGCAGCACCCCGATGAAAAACGTCTCTGCGTTGATTGGTATCGGCTGAGTTGATAGACGCAGCACAGTATCCGGAATCCTGGCCAAGGGATGAGGTTCTGGTGCAGGATCGCTTGGCATCGTCATCTGTCGCTGCATCTTCGGTTGTTGAGCTTTGTCGAACGATATCAGAACAGCGAGAACGCAACGAGAAGCGATTTGGTTTCCGTCTGAGCCTTATATCTATCAACAAAGAGGTTGCAAGAATCGGTTGCAATCTAATACAGCTTCACAACTCAAGGACGGTCTGGTCGGAGAGCAAACGCCTGCCACCTGTGACTTCATCCATTCAGAGTTTGGGGGAGACTCGACATGTGGCCCGAATGGCTTTCGTGGATTTCAATTTTCACACCTATAGATAGGCCCTGTTTAGTCTTGTTCGTGTTTACGGGAAGCGCAGTGGTGTCTGGGCCAAACCCTATAGCCTGAACCTAATTTTGATCGTGCTTCCAAACTGGTGCTGGTCAGAATTGGAGCGGCGAAAGCGGTATGATGAAGAATCAGGATAAAGAGTTGTGGGAGTGTTTTCAGCTGTACCGCAAGTACATTTGTAGGTCCACTTTAACTCCGGCGCCACCCGGAGGCGTGACCAGCCGGTCACTGCCAGTGCCAGCCTGGGGCTGGAGAAAAGGGGCCCCTTTGTGATGTAAATCATCACAGAAATCCAGGCTTAAACTACCGATGGTATGCCGGGATCTCCGTCGGGGAACCATGGACTCCTGGGTCAATGATCTGATCCCTGCCAACATGTTCAAAAACATTTAATTGAATCGATATGGGTCTTACAAATGGGTCCAGCATGGACATACTGAATCCATATCATATGTGGGGATGATGGCATGGGGACTTCCGGGCACTTCCCCCTCTTTGGAACTGGCGCTAACTGTTGTTTTGCATGCTGAGACTTCGAGTGAAAACTGAAAGAAAACTAATAACGAAAAACAATGAAAACGCCAAACTAAAAAACTTTATTTACCCAAATCAAATACGGATGAAACTAGAAAGACGCAAAAGAAGACGAATAAAATCTTACATTACGATTACGCACACAGTCAACAAAACCTAATCGTAATCGTAATGTGAAAAGATTGCACAACTCAAAACATACTGAAAATTTTATGCCAGGAGGCCAAATGTCAAGGTTACAAACTCGGCCTTCAAGGACAAAACCTAAACGCTTAGGGCAACATGATCTAGTAACACCGTGAAATCAACATCTAATGCCACTTTCAACATTTAGTCCTAAACTTGTACGGCCGAGGCCTATACTTTATATCGGCATTCAAGACCAAAGCCTTTACTTACAAGATCATGGCCTCCGAGTTTACGGGCAAAAACCTAAGCATTTACATGAACTTTCTGACAAAACTTCACAAAATAATCAGATTAGCCTAATGTATAGCTTCAACAAAGGTCAACAATTACGACTTATATATAAGTTAGGCCTACTTTCTATTTGCCAGCTGTTCAACGCTATTGTAACAATTGAGGACAAGACTTGAGTATTTTCTTTGTTTCATACTCTCGTCGTTTGACATGTCCTATATCCGATGTCAAAAATAAGCATAACTGGCCTTGTCCTGATGTCTATGTCTGGCCTTGGCATTTCCCATTACCCTGATCAGTCCTCAACATTACTAGCTTTGGCATCGCATTATTCAGTGAGGTATAGGGCCTACCTATACATGGCCTTGTCAGTGTCAATCACTGGCCTTGTCCTTAATAAATTAGGTTAGTGCTTCGGATTGCATAATTACTGGTCAAGGTCAGAAACAACTGTCAATAGTTCACGGAAAAGGTCACTGCTCAACCTTGACTTTTCTCCAAGCATACCTATCTACGACAAAGAAAAATCAGAGAATAAAATAAACATGCAACTGTCAAATCGTGAGTGGTCTAATCGTACATGTAGGTAGTCTAATAGTCTGACTCTACTTATATTTTAAAAAGTAAACCAATACAGACATTTCATTCTAATATATCATTCCATGCATGACTTGAAAAAAGCATTCAAAAACTCCCAACCTCCCAACCAAGCTTCACTTAGGAGATCGAGAGGTCTATACCAGAGCCCACATAAGACGCGCGTTGTTTGGTCAGCTTTGAGTAAGCCAGTTAGTCTCAGTACAGTAACACTTGCTTGGATCTGCATGGCCCTGAAACGCAGGGGTCGGATTCAAATCAGCAAAAAGCCGAGGCCCATTTAGTCATTGAAGAGCGACCATTAAAAGTCAATCAAGCAGGGTCAGTAAATATCTGTGAAGTAGGCCTATCCGTATTGTATTGTATCTAAACATTGATAAAGCGCCTCTCACAGTGTTCGCTAATCAGATACGTAGGCCTATCCGTAGAGGCGGTTCTTGGCGTAATGGATGTTCTTAGTACCAAAGAACACGCGCAACAGCCAGAAGGGAGCAACAGGCAACTGAACAACAGGAGAGTTAGAAAATAAGACAACCGAACAACAGTGCAACAGAAAAATACAGCAACATAATACAGGACAATCAAACGACAGTACAACTGAAAAATAGGACAATATTTATAAAAATATGACAACGGGAAAACAAAGAAAACAACCAGGAAAACCGAACAATATGACAACCGCTTAACAGAACAACTGAACAGGACAACCGGATAACAAAAGAGTAGGACAATCTGAACAGAAAGACAACCGACAACCTGTCTTTTCCGTTGTCTCTTTCGACTGCCAACCTGAAATGCCGTACCAGGATCCGAACCTCAGATACGGTGACTGAGGGCTGTGGTTTTACCTTTCAAACAATATCTCACCACAGGATGATTTTTAGCTGATTGCAACTGATTGAACACATCGATTTGCCAACTGAACCAAATCTGATTTTTTGATTGAAAACTTCCATAGATGCAAAACACTTCCGATATTGCAAAACGGGATGGTCAGTTCCTATCTCTAGCCTCTGTAACTGACTTCTAAAGACCTTCCGCGATTTAAACATAAACATTCATTAGTTCTCCTCTGCCATCAAAAGTACACTAGAACCTCCTTATAAGACACTATTATAACGCGCCTTCTGAGATAACAGTGGGGAACATGAACTCTAAAGTTAATTAATTCATATTTTAATATACGACTTTCTTGTGATATGACTTTCTTATAACAAATTATGGTAAAACTATATGCACAACAAAATTTTGAATGGGAGGCTGTAAAATAACCAAAAATAGCATTACAGAATTTCCTAAGAGTAAGAATTTCTGGCACCTAGGCTATAAGAACAGCCAGCGTTTGTCAAATCGGCATTGGCTATCTACACAGGGAGGGCAAAATCTGAAAATCTAGGGAGTCGGGGTGAGTTTGAACCCATAAGAAGAGTAGCATACCTTTAACACTTTAACGACGAGAGTACACAGTGCTTCTGAATCGTTGCAACGATTTCCCTTCGACTGTTTACGAACTATGGCACTTAAATCTCCGCTATTATTATTATTATTATTATTATTTTTTACCCGACGTATCAGTGATCCATCAGGATTTGGAAAAAATTATTTAGGAGCAGGTTAATTGTCTGGAGGGTCATGGTTTGTTCATTATTATTATTATTATTATTATTATTATTATTATTATTATTATTATTATTATTATTATTATTATTATTATATTATTATATTATTATTATTATTATTATTATTATTATTATTATTATTATTATTATTATTATTATTATTATTAATTACTATTATTATTTTTTTACCCGAGGTATCAGTGATCCCTCAGGATCTGGAAAAAATTATTTAACAGCAGATTAATTATCTGGAGGGTCAGGCCTCGTCTTCAGGGTTTGAAGGAAAGGTACCTTTATCATTATTATTATTATTATTATTGTTATTATTATTATTATTATCAGTGGTTTTTTTCAGCCGGAACGCGCCGGTACGGCGTTCCGGCACCTTTTTCAGCTACTAAAAAATGATTTATTTATTTTAATAATTAAAACACTAATTTAGTTATTTTAATTTAATGTCAGTGTTTTTGAACTGTTTTCAGTGTTCATTGAGACCCCTCCAAACCCCCAATCCCGTTTTTCTCGTGAATTTAGCCCGCTCATAATTGTTGCGTTCCGGCACCTATTGTTCCGTTCCGGAACCTTTTTTTCTAGAAAAAAAGCACTGATTATTATTATTATTATTATTATTATTATTATTATTATTATTATTATTATTATTATTATTATTATTATTATTATTATTATTATTATTATTATTATTATTGAAAGTGAATGGGAAACCAAAGCAGCGCGTCGTTAAAGTGTTAAGCTCACCCCATTAACAACTTTATTTTCTTAACCTCAGCATATGATGGTAGGTGGACAGACCTCTCCCTCACCGTAATAAGAATCTCGAAACAATCTGCCCTGACGTGAATTTCAACCTCCGACCTTTCGATTGAAAGTCTAGTACGCTAACCACTACACAATCGCAATTCGAACTCATTAGCCCCACTAAAAATGAACTCGTAATAAAGCACTTGTTATGGCTGCCATTTTAAGAATTACAACGTAATTTAAGTGTAAATTAAACCCGAAATTCAACCATAATACGCACAAACGCTAACTTGCGCATTCCTTTCTTGCAATACCGGAAGCGAACAGAATAACAACAACAGTGTTACCACTCATAAAAAATGAAAAACCCAAGATAGAACATTGAAAAAACTCAAGAAAACCCAAGGTGGATGTCTGCAGACTTTTTAAAATTAATAAACGCATTATAAGATAAAATATAATAATATAATGCATTTATACCAATTCCTGTAATGAAAATGTCATATCTTCTATTTCTATCTTTCATTTTTACAATTTTATAGGTAATCGTTAAATGCTGAAAGTTATTAGTAAATATTCAAAGCATTTTAAAATGTTTAGGCCTATATACATGTTTTTACTTTCATCAGAGTCCAAATCATGTGAATTATTACTTCCATCGAACATTTAATTTTTTTGTAAACAAGAATAAAGATAAAAGACAATGAAACTCATAGGAGGGCCCTGGATTTTGCAAATATTTAAAAAAAATAAAATCTTGATTATTATGATTATTACAACAGTCCCAAAACGATTTTCAATGCGAAAAAACACTTCATTATATAGGTACAGTTTCTTGATCATTATTTAGTTTTAAATTTTTTCCTATGCAAATTTTGTTTCTATGCATTAACGTCATTTTCCCCTCCTAAAACAATTGCCCCCTAAAATGTCGCCCCACTAAAAAATTCCTGCAGACGACCGTGATGAAACTCAAAATATTATATCTTAAGCTTTTTTAGGAGGGGGGAAATGACGTTTAAAAAGAGCAAGAGCTGATTAGCCTACTTCGGGAAAACTTCCGAAAAAGTAGGCCTACATACAGTCTAAGTCTGCAGTTTCATTTAGTCTTTAGAGTTATATTTTCTAAATATAACAGGAGAGTAGAATAGCAAATTTTGTCTTTAGAGTTATACATATTAAATGTAGCAATAGATTAGTATAACACATGTTTGCACGCATATTGCGCCATTTGTTTATTGACCTCAATCATCCAGACCGTTGCAAAAATTAATTAAAATAATGAAAAATACGGTTTCAATAAAACAAGAAAAAAACAAGCAAAAACCCAAGATCCTCAGGGAAAACCCCATTTCCAAAGTTCAGATTAAAAAACCCAAGATATTGTGGAAAAAACCCAAGGAGTGGTAACGCTTCAGCGAAGTAGAAAAGACAGCAACAGAAAAAGTTCAGCAGAACGTTTGTAGATTTGGGTTTCGCCGGTGGGAAACATAAGATGTCTTACTCAAATGCGACGGATTCATGATCGATGGTAAACGCATGCCATTGTTGGAGAGAATTTCCAGGAGTTCGTAGCGGAAGGAGGAGATATCTTGTTTAATCTCATTTATATCATCTTCATTAACTCCTTCTGAAGAAGACAATCTTTGTCGCTTTATGATGTAACGCTTGACGAGGTCGTGGATGACCGACTGAAGACAACAGCAACATTCGGTTTAGAAAGATGTTTATTTGTCGTGATGTAATGCAACAGAGCATTCATATGGCACCTTTCAAATATTGTTATTGTTATTAGGCCTATGGTATATTATATTACCGTATATACTCGCCTATAAGTCGATTCACGTATAAGTCGAAGTGTACTTTTTTGGGAAAAAGTGTCCAAAATCGACGACTCGCGTATAAGTCGAACTCATAAAAGCAAAGGTAAAAGTGTAGTTTAGCGTATTCAATTCCGTTGAAAATAAATGACGCATTTAATAATCGACGTGTTACCCACATGTTCATTCGTCATCCCGCTTCTTTTTTCACATTCAACATTTTCGTCCTTCATCTGACTTTTATTAATATGGATGAAGGCAAAATATTATAGCGCTATTACAATTATTAACAAACTAAACCGCCAGTACCATTTGCGGTTTCGAACATCAAAAGTCTCCTGTTAATTTCAAGTCATCCCGGTTACTGTAAGTTTCACCGTCATCGTCGTCGATTTCCGAGTCCTCTGTCGTCGTTTTGCAAACCGTCTATGTAGGTATATGTAATATATTTATATAATGCCTCACCTTTAAAACAACTGCTGT